>CAJQUW010003096.1:0-317228 GCA_907163375.1 Prostheceraeus crozeri | reverse complement strand
AATAGTGTGTACGTTAGAAATAAAGTTTCAACCGTTTACAAGTTGAAAAATAAAGTTTTAACAGTGTCTACGTTAGAAATAAAGTTTTATCTGTTTGTAAAGTACGATCGTAGGATTTACTAGTTTGCAAGTTAGACTCAGCATTCTACTAGTTGTAAATGAAAATATCGTTTCAACAGTTTACAGATTAAAATAAACTTTTAACAGTGTGTACGTTAGAAATAAAGTTTTAGCTGTTTATATGTTAGAAACAAAATAAAGTTTCAACAGTTTACAAGTTGAAAAATAAAGTTTCAACAGTGTGTACGTTAGAAATAAATGAAAGTAAAAACTTCATCGTATGAGTATTCAAAGCATGTTTTGTAAATCAAATGTGTGTAGTCCTGACATGATAGAATCGCGTTAGAAATAAAGTTTCAGCCGTTTACAAGTTAAAAATAAAGTTTCAACGGTGTGTACGTTAGAAATAAAGTTTTAGCTGTTTATATGTTAGAAACAAAATAAAGTTTCAACAGTTTACAAGTTGAAAATAAAGTTTCAACAGTGTGTACATTAGAAATAAATGAAAGTAAGAACTTCATCGTATGAGTATTCAAAGCATGTTTTGTAAATCAATTGTGTGTAGTCCTGACATGATAGAATTAAGCTTGACAAACGCGTTTTGTCAAGTTCATTTGATTCTATCATGTCAGGACTACACACAATTGATTTACAAAACATGCTTTGAATACTCATACGATGAAGTTCTTACTTTCATTTATTTCTAATGTACACACTGTTGAAACTTTATTTTCAACTTGTAAACTGTTGAAACTTTATTTTGTTTCTAACATATAAACAGCTAAAACTTTATTTCTAACGTACACACCGTTGAAACTTTATTTTTAACTTGTAAACGGCTGAAACTTTATTTCTAACGCGATTCTATCATGTCAGGACTACACACATTTGATTTACAAAACATGCTTTGAATACTCATACGATGAAGTTTTTACTTTCATTTATTTCTAACGTACACACTGTTGAAACTTTATTTTTCAACTTGTAAACTGTTGAAACTTTATTTTGTTTCTAACATATAAACAGCTAAAACTTTATTTCTAACGTACACACTGTTAAAAGTTTATTTTAATCTGTAAACTGTTGAAACGATATTTTCATTTACAACTAGTAGAATGCTGAGTCTAACTTGCAAACTAGTAAATCCTACGATCGTACTTTACAAACAGATAAAACTTTATTTCTAACGTAGACACTGTTAAAACTTTATTTTTCAACTTGTAAACGGTTGAAACTTTATTTCTAACGTACACACTATTGAAACTTTATTTTCAAATTGTAAACTGGTGAAACTTCATTTTATTTCTAACATACAAGCTGATAAAACTTTATTCTTAACTTGTAAACTGGTGAAGCTTCATTTTATTTCTAACATAGAAACAGATAAAACTTTATTCTTAACATACGCACTATTGAAACATTAGTTTTAACTTGTAAACTATTGAAACTTTATTTTTAACTTGTTAACGGTTGAAACTTTGTTTTATGTCTAACATACAAACAGATAAAACTTTATTCTTAACTTGTAAACTGATGAACCTTCATTTTATTTCTAACATAGAAACAGATAGAACTTTATTCTTAACATACACACTATTGAAACTTTATTTTTAACGTGTTAACTATTGAAACTTTATTTTTAACCTGTAAACGGTTGAAACTTTGTTTTAATTCTAACATACAAGCAGATAAAATTTATTCTTAACTTGTAAACTGGCGAAACTTCATTTTATTTCTAACATATAAACAGATAGAACTTTATTCTTAACGTACACAATGTTGAAACTTTATTTTTAACGCACAAAGCGCTTAAACTTTATTTCCATCATACACACTATTGAAACTTTATTTTAATCTGAAACTTTATTTTTAACTTGTTAACGGTTGAAACTTTGTTTTATGTCTAACATACAAACAGATAAAACTCTATTATTAACTTGTAAACTGATGAAACTTCATTTTATTTCTAACATAGAAGCAGATAGAACTTTAATCTTAACATACACACTATTGAAACTTTATTTTATTTTTAACATACAAACAGCTAAAACTTTATTTTATGTCTAACATACAAACAGATACAACTTTATTATTAACTTGTAAACTGATGAAACTTCATTTTATTTCTAACATAGAAGCAGATAGAACTTCATTCTTAACATACACACTATTGAAACTTTATTTTTAACGTGTTAACTATTGAAACTTTATTTTTAACTTGTATACGGTTGAAACCGGTTTTTTAATTCTAACATACAAACAGATAAAACTTTATTCTTAACATACACACTATTGAAACTTTATTTCTAACGTACACACTATTGAAACTTCATTTTTAACTTGTAAACTGGTGAAACTTTATTTCATTTCTGACATACAAGCAGATAAAACTTTATTCTTAACTTGTAAACTGGTGAACCTTCATTTTTATTTCTAACATATAAACAGATAGAACTTTATTCTTAACATATACACTATTGAAACTTCATTTTTAACTTGTAAACGGTTGAAACTTTGTTTTAATTCTAACATACAAGCAGATAAAATTTATTCTTAACTTGTAAACTGGCGAAACTTCATTTTATTTCTAACATAGAAACAGATAAAACTTTATTCTTAACATACGCACTATTGAAACATTAGTTTTAACTTGCAAACTATTGAAACTTTATTTTTAACTTGTTAACGGTTGAAACTTTGTTTTATTTCTAACATACAAACAGATAAAACTTTATTCTTAACTTGTAAACTGATGAACCTTCATTTTATTTCTAACATAGAAACAGATAGAACTTTATTCTTAACATACACACTATTGAAACTTTATTTTTAACGTGTTAACTATTGAAACTTTATTTTTAACCTGTAAACGGTTGAAACTTTGTTTTAATTCTAACATACAAGCAGATAAAATTTATTCTTAACTTGTAAACTGGCGAAACTTCATTTTATTTCTAACATATAAACAGATAAAACTTTATTCTTAACATACGCACTATTGAAACATTAGTTTTAACTTGTAAACTATTGAAACTTTATTTTTAACTTGTTAACCGTTGAAACTTTGTTTTATTTCTAACATACAAACAGATAAAACTTTATTCTTAACTTGTAAACTGATGAAACTTCATTTTATTTCTAACATACAAACAGATAGAACTTTATTCTTAACATACACACTATTGAATTTTTATTTTTAACGTGTAAACTATTGAAACTATATCTTTCATTTACAAATAATAGAACGCTTAGTCTAAATTGCAAACTAGTAAATCTTATTCGTCACCAAATCTATGCAGCAATGTAGGACCTGCACCTAGATCTCGATGTGTCATTACTTTCATTACTTTATTAAGGACACGTGGTAAAATTGAAATGATAAGACCACCCCTCTGACGTCGTCTTCGTCTTCGTCTTCGTCTAGTACGATATGGCATTGTCATAATAACATTCATTCACTGTTACTTAGCGCTTTCGCTTAATACGTCTAATGGCTTTCCTTGCTATATGTCGTGAAACACCCTTTGTAATAGTTCCTGCAAAATGTTTACCAAGCATTCCCGCTAGAGGTAAAAGAATACCCCCTCTCTGACGTCTTCGTCTTCGTCTATAACATGGCATGATTCATACAATCTGCTATGTATATGATTACTTAAACTTCTACATCCCATACCCTTTCATTCAAAAGAATCAAGGCTTACCATGTAAGTTTATTGAAGAAGCACACACGAGAAAGTAAATCATGAGAAAGTAAATCATGAGAAAACACTGTTCATATCAATGACATGCACCAACGCTTCATCCACCAAATCCACCTCACGTCGTATATTTGATTCTGATGAAATGCGTCCATGAAACTGTCGATGCGGCAATTGTGGGATAAGCATACGTAATCCCAATGGGACCACCGGAGATCCTGCCCTCGAGTTAGGTGGATTATTCTCCTTCTCCTTCTCCTTTTCGTACGTCACCCACTCTTCATCCGTCATTTCACTAAAATTCGTCCGACTGGAAGATGGTGAATTTAAAAATCTGTCCAACTGTGTAATGTCTGGTGAAAACCTTGGAGGAAGATTGTCCATCGGGGTAGGCGTCACCAACTCTGGAAGTCCTTCATCAGTCAATTCACTCAAATCGGGCCACGATCCCCATCCAGACGGAAGATCAGTTGGCCAGTCTTCCTCGTCGCTCTCTGGCACTAACACTTCGGGAATGCGAATCCGTAAAGGTTGGATCATCGTTACGTCGGGCATGTTCACTAGCTCAAGTCAAAATATGAAGTAAATGATTTCAAAAGTCATTTATATACAGTTTTTAGTGGATCGGGTCCTCTAAAAGGTATCAGGTCCTCTAAAAGGTATCGGGTCCTCTATCGGGTCCCTTCCACAATCCATCTCTCCAATAATTTGATTGTCGTTGATGACTCACTATCGTCGCTTTCAGCACAAAGTCGCATGTGTCCTCACACTCTCTGATCTTCTCTGGATTCTTCGATTTATAGGCTCTCCTCTTATATCTTTCAATCATTTGTTTGATGGTCTTCATCTCCTCACGCTGCCTTACTCTCAACTCTTCTCTTGTTTCTACCATGATTATGATTGTGACACTCATTTCATCCACTCTTATATACATCTCTCAAAGGACCCGATCCCTTCATGGGTCCCCTTCAGGGGACCCTGAAATCACCTCGTTTGTCCACCCGTCCATTCAATGTCAGTCAATGTATCAGTATGAAGAATCTGAACCCACACCTTCTTCTCAATATCCAAACGAAATCGTCGTGTCAATTTCGGTCGTTTATACACTTCTGGAGTATGTTGATATACTATATACATAGCCCGTGCCAAACCTCCTCCATCTTCACGCTTTCTACCTGGAGAACGTCGAATACATGTTTCTGTAGGATTCCATGATATAACTACATCTCCTTCATACATTGGAATGTAATCACGTTCAAAATAAAGACAGTCTTTCGGTTTCTCCACCGTTGTTGTAATTGGATGCTGATATGTCGGTGTTACTTCAAAATAGAATGTGTCAATATACGTTGGAATTATTTCATTTTCCAATTCTATCTTACGGCGTGATATCACTACACAGTTCTTCGTCTCTGAAATTATCTTGTCTCCATGAAATAATGGAATGGTACGGTGATATTGCCAAAATTTACCTTTCCAATGACGTATTGGATAACGTACCTCACACTCTGGAACCTCACACTCTGGAACCTCACTCATGATGATTATATTCCCATCTATTTTCACTTAACTTATTTATACCCATATCCATCTTCTTCTAATACCATCCTATTCATTATAGTATAACTCAAAGGAAAATGATCACATGTATGAAGTATGTTTATTCAATAAAAGTTCATTCAATATATACATAAAAGTTCATTGAAATACAAATTCTCCACTTATTTCACTAAAGGACTTATAATCACCTCTCTCTTCATCAATGTCTCTGTACCATCCGTTGGGAATGACACGAATCCATGCTTCACCATCTAGACGGAATCGTTGCGTCTCATACGGTGGGTCCATGAGTGGCTTTGAATGATGTTCAACTTCCACATACGCCCCCATCCACCTTCCATCATCCACCCATCCTGGTGCACGACGTATCATCATTCTTGTAGGGGAGTACCCCAGAATTACATCCCCTTCGTACATAGGCACATCTCGTTCCATGTATAGTGGCTTCTCCGGTGGGTCATTCGTACTTGAATGTATACGATATACAGGTGATTTAGTAAAATAAAAAGTGTCAATCGTAGTTGGAAATATGTGAGTCTCTGTCTGTACCACAGCCCGCTTGACCACCACACATGATATCTTATCTGATAGGATCACATCCCCAGCGAAAAGGGGAATATCTCGATACACCATTGCAGGTACTCGATCCCGAAGCAATGGGAAGAAAATAGATGCTGACGTTGATGCTGACGTTGATGCTGACGTTGTAGATATCGTTACTTCACCGGCTACTGCCATATTGTATCTGAGTAGTCTTCTTCAACGGTATAATTCATCTACATTCAAACTCCTTCTTATATATTCTCTAAAGGGGCCCGACCCTTAGTAACGGGTCCCTTAGTTACGGGACCCGTTTGTAAATCTAAAAACATTTCATATGGACGATGATGGTAGATAAAATAGTGTCAAATAAATTAAGATAGCTTACACTTCTGATACAGGGATAGCAATCGACTGCGATCCATGTGTAAAGAGCTTGTTAGACTATGGATGGGCTTAAGTGGATGATTTAACCATGTATACTTTTTCATTTGGAAATAGTAGCACGCTTAGTCTAACTTGTAAATCTAAAAACATTTCATATGGACGATGATGGTAGATAAAATAGTGTCAAATAAATTAAGATAGCTTACACTTCTGATACAGGGATAGCAATCGACTGCGATCCATGTGTAAAGAGCTTGTTAGACTACGGAAGAGAGAAGTGTGTTATGTTGCGTGTGGCGCGTGAGTGTCCTCCCATTTCATTCCATTCATCAATTCGTCTCATTGATAGAGACAGGTAGAACTCATGGTTCTCATAACGTATGCAATGGAAAGTTTTAGGCAACCTTCGACAGTTGGCTAAATGTCGCCCTGGCGCGAATGCATACTACGTTGAGACAGAGGCAATCACTTGCAAACATGACGCAGAGAGGTTTAACAAGATTGACCATTGCCGAATGTCCCTTGCGGTATACATAGCTACGGGTTTCACCGCCGCCCTTTACAGGAACGCCCGTCGAAAGGAAGTATTACACCGAACTTCATTTGCAACGTTCAAGTTGACTGATAGCAGATTCAACTTAATGATAGTATTCGCCAGTCCGAAGACTGCCCAGGGCAAACCGCGAGGAGGTTCTATCATGTCTTGCCCCATGGTGGCCCTTAAGAGAGCCGATGGTTCGTTCTCGGGAGTCGTCATCCTACAGCCTACCAATTCTGCTGAGAGAGTCAAAGACTCTCTCTTTGGTAGCACTGTCGACTTCCACACTAACTGGCATGTGAGTATAGAGTGGAATGTAGCGCCATTCCGTTGGATTGGCAGCAGTTGCTGTCATCGGATTGCCAATCCGAGCAAGATTGTTGTGGACTCTGTCTTGCTCCTCTAGCCTGACGAACTCCTCAAATAAATTTCGCGGCCTTAACTGCGGTCCGCGAGGAGAGCTGACTTGACTGTTCGGCGTCTGCATGATTGAAATGAAATGAAATGAGAGGCAGTGGTTTATATACCCCTCTAACGCGACGCAACGTTCAAGTTGACTGATAGCAGATTCAACTTAATGATAGTATTCGCCAGTCCGAAGACTGCCCAGGGCAAACCGCGTGGAGGTTCTATCATGTCTTGCCCCTAGGTGGCCCTTAAGAGAGCCGATGGTTCGTTCTCGGGAGTAAATTGATGGGGTGGTGAAGGCAGGCAAAGATCTGCAATGAAAATGATATGTATTAGAATAGGATATACTATCTTATTTACTTTTTCACTTACCAAGTTAGTCATCCTTAGGCAGTCTCGCGGGCTTCCTGATTGAAAATTTGTGGAGATGCCCGCGCATTCTTAGTGTAGCGTGGAGGCATTTCTTGCTCGGATGTCCATGATAGCAAATAATTGATTCGTCCAGGCTTTTATTGACGAGGACTTCGCCGGCCAGATGGTTATCCCGAATAGGGATGTGAAATTCAAACAAACGATCCTCATTCACACGTTCCCACTCATCCCTCATGCGCTCCAACTTCTCACACGCCTGCCTCTCATCACCCCGCCGAGCCACAGTCCTCTCCAACTCAACATTCCTCGCTCTCAACACACTCATCTCCTTCATCATCTCCTCAAACTTCGCTTCTGCCTCTCCCATTCTCCTCTCCGCAGCACTCGCCCTCTTCTCACACTCATCATTCTTGTCTTCCAACACTCGCACATTCTCCTTCAACTCTTTCACAACACGCCTCATACGGATATTCTCATCTGCCACCTCCTTACATTTCAACTCCTTCATTTTCAGCTCACTCAACTCACTCAACGTTCTCTCATTCACCTTCCTCAAACTTTCGTAGCGATCTACCAACAAAGCATGTGCCGCTTGCTGCGACACATGCTTCTTTTCCATGTCCTCATCCCACCGCGCCGACTGCTTCCGTACCCCACCACCCTTCACTATTGGGGAAGATGAGCTCTTCGGGGGGTCGCTAATAACAATATTGGATACCTCCGATGACGAAGAGCTCAACTTCCTCACACACTTCCTCACTCGCTCCCTATCCAAATCCACATCATCCTCATCATCACTCTCAAACACTCTCTTCCGCCACTTGTCAGCCTTCAAACCGGCCACAGCATTCTCTACCTCATTCTCCACAGCATTCCCACTAGCATTCTCCACAGCATTCCCACTAGCATTCTCAACAACATTCCCACTAGCATTCTCAACAACATTCTCAACAACATTCGCAACATTCGCCAACATTCGCTCCCTCTCTTCCACAATCAACTGTGTAAATCTCAAATCGGTCACCAACCCTCCTACACACTCACCATGCCTCCGATAAAACTCGGCCTCCTGCCCAACAACCAACAGCACCCTGCACTTCACACAGGCAATCCTATTCAGGATAACCATGTGGTCGGCCCCTGCCTTCCTTATGTGGTCCCTGAGACCGTCTCGGCGGTTGATTCGACCGCATACGCACATTTTGATGTGAAATTTTTTGTTTTTGTCGTTATTGACCATTTTTGTCGTTACTGAGATTTCTCGTTAACTGTAAGATAATGAAATTAGTATAAGTTTTGAATCATGTAGTACAGTCATATTCCTAAAGCATTAAACTTAGTCAGGAATGATAGATGTGAGTGTAGTGAGTGGCACTCGATCCGTCGACAGCCCGAAGGCCTTGTACCGATCACTAGGGAAGTGAGAGATCTTCCCCGATACCCGCTCTTTACAGCTAAAGACATCATTGTCACTGCCCCGAAGTGGTAACAGGAACGCCGAGTCAAAGGTAGTGATCAGTAGATGGGATCTAACCCCTCAAAGCTGCCTTAGTTAAATTTCTGATAGCAGATTTGAATGTAGTATACAGCCTAGAACATAATATCATCATTCAACATTCAACTTAGTCAACATTCAACATAATATCAACACTTAGTGAGGAATGATAGATGTGAGTGTAGTGAGTGGCACTCGATCCCGTCGACAGCCCGAAGGCCTTGTACCGATCACTAGGGAAGTGAGAGATCTTCCCCGATACCCGCTCTTTACAGCTGAAGACATCATTGTCACTGCCCCGAAGTGGTAACAGGAACGCCGAGTCAAAGGTAGTGATCAGTAGCTGGGATCTAACCCCTCAAAGCTGCCTTAGACTGAGTTAAATTTCAAATCTGATAGCATATTTGAACTCAGGATACTTGAAAACCTTAGTCTATATGTTAAAACTTTGAAAAAAGTGAAAATTAAGAATTTTTAAAAAATTCCGCATTTTACTACTCATACTACTTTTAAAAAATTTTATCAGTAGTAAAGACACTATCAAACTCTATCATACAAACTTTGAAGTAGCAAGATAGCTTGCCTACTTCAAAAGATAGAGTCCTTTGCAACCCGATATCGGGAGCTCAGAGCGACGACCGTCGCTTACCTCGTCTTTCGATGAAGTGATCAGACTTGCGTTGTCGGGGGTTTATATATGCTCGGAAGAAAACTTAAAATGGCTCTATCTCCGAAAGTATTCATCGTAGCGACATGCGGTTTGTTGCAAACGATTTGTCTCATCATTCTTTACAATATGACACCTCAACCATTCTCATATGACCACGGGAAGTTGGTCCGTCAGCACATGTGCATGTAACATGCCACAAGTGAAAAAATTCCTAAGTGTGGAGCTCCAGTGTGGTGAAAATTTTGAAAAATTTAAAACTTCCGAATTTTGACCTGGGACCTTTACCAAAGTTTGTTTCAAGAAATTTTGTCCGAACGAGGGGGGGGGAGGGGGGGGTCAGCGAAATTTGATGAAAAATGTTTTGGTGACGGTCCCAGGTCGAAATTCCACACTTTGGAAAATTTTCAAAATTTTACCCATACAAAGTCACTCTGACACTTAGGATTTTTTCAGGTAAGCGAGCTCCGACCTAAAATCTTGTAACCGCTCTAACTTTTGAACGAAGACAGATAGGAACAAGCCGATTGTTTCACTGAATTTGTCTCACTCTTAGCTTTCAAACGAGCTATCGCACGACAAAATCCGTCCACTAGAAGCCAAAATCGAAGCAAGCTGTCCAGAGGGGGGGGGGACGTCAGCCGAAAATTTTTTCTCTCCGATTTCGCTGGAAACATCCTTCCTAACCCAAAATTTCACGTAGATTCCGAATCTGGACTCCGTTTTCTCATCCGATGCTTCGTTTGGGCGCTACACACCAAAACGTCCCACATTCTATGTCAAAATTTTGAAGAAACAGTTTTTCTCGCCGATTGAGCTGGAAATCACACCACTGATGCAGAATTTGACGCTGAATCCGAATCTGGCCACCGTTTCACCATCCAAGACAACCTAGACGGTCGCCCATGTCCACCTAGACGGTCGCCCATGTCCACCGAGACGGTCGCCCACGTCAACCTAGACGGTCGCTCACGTCCACCAGGCGGTCGGACCCACTCACCCGAGTCTCACACTCTGTCGGTCGAGGGGGGGGGGACGTCAGCGACCTCTCGCGATGGCGGCCAACCTGGCCGGCACATCACGACACTGTCGTTCCAGAGGGGGGGGGGGACGTCAGCGACCTCTCGCGATGGCGGCCAACCTGGCCGGCACATCACGACACTGTCGTTCCAGAGGGGGGGGGGGACTCAGCCACGACGGCGGCCATCTTGCGCTATCCAGTATTTGTCACTTGCTTACTACTCGCAGATACACAAAATACTTTATTAATAATTTTTTAATTCTTTAATAATACTTTATTAATAATTTATTTTTAACGACACGTGTGTTCGTTTTTGCATGCCCACCTTTATATATATATAATATGCTTTTGATTGTAGTTAATCTCATGTATATATAGAAGTTATGAGGTGGTATTAACGTGAGCTGGTAAAAAATGATGAGAAATGGAAAATCAATGGATTTGTAATGCTTGTAGAAAACAATGTAAAAGCTCCAGTGGTCTATCAAGACACAAATTTTTTTGTAAAAGCAGGGTCCTTCTTCCTAACGAAGACAAAGTCACTGATAACAAAATTACAACAGATGCAAAATCTGGTTTGAATGATACGGCATATTCTGTTGCTACTATAGAACAATTTGAAAATTTCACATCCAATGTAAAAGATAAGTTTGACACCTTAATTCAAGAAGCTTACGAAGACATCAGTAATTGGAAGCGGAACCTCTTCCAATTGCCCAAAGGTCATGCAGGTAAAGAATTTGTAAGAGAGATTACATGTCAAATTGAACATTGGACATCAGATTCTCCTAATCGCAACATCAGCCTGAAATGTCTTATGGTAATGCCATGTCTGCTTTTGCAACAGATAAATCATAAAGCTAAGTCATCTGATCGAAAAAATACTCTTGAAAGACGTATGACTTTATGGAAAGAAGGACGAATTGAAGAGCTGCTTAGCGAATGCCGCGAAATTCAAAGGCGCTTAGAAACAACACGCAGAGGAGCTAAACATTTTGATGTATCGAGAACATTCAATAAAATGATGATGAAAGGTAAAATTAATGGAGCCATACGATTACTGGGTCATCATAAAAATAGTAGTATTCTCCCTATTACCTCAGCTACCATTGAAGATCTGAAGGCCAAGCAGCCAAATCCGAGTCCTATAAACGAAGAAATGATGCTTCAATGCCCAATCAATGTTATTCATCCCGTTATATTTGAAAAACTCAACGACGACACAGTATTGAACGCAGCCATGAACATAAAAGGAGGCGCTGGTGTATCGCAATTCAACGCTGAAGAATGGCGCAGGATGCTAGGAAGCAGCATTTATGGAACAGCAGGTCTCAATCTTCGAAAGGCCATCGCGAGAATGGCAAAGAGTTTATGCACACAAGAAATTCCAGATCCAGAATCCTTGGAAGCTTTACTTGCCTGCCGTTTGATTCCTTTGTCCAAAGATCCAGGTGTACGCCCGATTGGAATAGGAGAAATTTTGCGACGAATTATTGCGAAATCCGTGATATATACTTTACGCAACGACTTGTTATATTCGGCTGGAAATTTACAGCTATGTGCGGGTCAGAAAGCAGGATGTGAGATAGCAATACACGCAGTGGTTGATTTATTTAATGACGATGACAATCATGGAATATTACAAATAGACGCACATAACGCTTTCAATTCCATTAACCGCAAAGTAGCTATTCACAACATGAAAATTCTCTGCCCAGAATTCGCCACCTTTGTTTCCAACAGTTATCACTTGCCTGCTCGCCTATTTGTCACTGGAGGATTGGAACTACAATCAAATGAAGGCACAACACAAGGTGATCCTGTAGCTATGCCCATGTATGCTCTCGCTATTTTACCGCTGCTGAGCTCGCAATGTGGCAATCAGGTTGACAATGTCAAAAAGGTAGCCTTTGCAGACGATTTTGCAGGGGTTGGCACTTTGACTCAACTTAAAGAATGGTGGAACTTGATTGAAAATTTTGGTCCCTTCATCGGGTATTTTCCTAACCCTTCTAAAAGTGTGTTGATTGTCAAAGACGCTCACCTCTTGAAAGCCACTGAAGTCTTTTCAAAAAGTGAAATACAAATTACGTCTGAGGGTAATAAACATCTTGGTGCATGTGTCGGCAATAATAATTTCAAGCGAGAGTATGTCAGCAAAAAGTACGAGATTGGGTCGATGAGATTAAAGAACTTTCGAAAGTTGCGAATTCATTTCCACATTCCGCCTATGCTGCATTCACACGAGGTATTCAACACAAGTATACCTACGTTATGCGAACGATTCCTAATCTCACAGAACTTCTGGAGCCTTTGGAATATAGTATTCGACATACGCTCATTCCGGCATTATTTAACGGATATGAATGCAGTGATATTGAAAGGCAGCTTTTTTCGCTTCCACCAAAACTAGGAGGCCTTGGAATCCACATTCCTACCATTCGATGCCAAGAGGAATACGAAGCTTCAAGAGTAATCACAAAAGACATGATTGAAAAAGTGAAGTCTCAAGATTCTCAATATGATAGAAATGTGAGTCAGATGCGAAGTGAAGCAGTCAAAACAAGAAGAAAAGAAAAACATGTACAATACGAAAATTTAGGTGAAATCAAACGAACAATCAGTGATAAAATAACCCTGCGAATGGTTGAAGCCGCCAATGAAATTGGAGCGTCCAGTTGGCTAACATCAATGACCTTGAAAGAACATGGGTTTTACTTGGAAAAACAAGCTTTTTGGGATAGTCTTCGTATAAGATACAACATCCCACTTCAAGATTTACCAAGTAAGTGTGTATGTGGACATAATTTTGACATTGAACACGCATTCTCCTGTAAAAAAGGAGGACTCATCTCATTGAGACATAATGACATCAGGGACTTCACTGCTGGGTTGTTAAGTGAATGCTACAAGTGCTCCAGGGTAGAGCCTTGCTTAACTCCACTATCAGGAGAATCATTCCCGAAAAGCACTGCTATTACCGATGAAGCTCGTGTTGACATAGCAGCCAGGGGTGTCTGGATCGAGGGACAAATGGCATATTTCGATGTAAGGGTGTTCAACCCGCTAGCCAAGACTAACCTTGATTTCGAACTTTCCTCTGCTCATCGGCAGCATGAAGAATCAAAGAAGCGATCATACAACGAAAAAATATGCTTAGTAGATCAAGGCTCTTTTACTCCGTTGGTCTTTTCATGTACCGGTGGTATGGCGAAAGAATGTCGCGCATTCTACAAAAGACTATCCGAAAAATTATCTGAAAAAAGGAATGTCGAGTACAGCAAGACCATCAGCTGGGTGAGGACTAGACTGTCCTTTCATCTGTTACGTTCTTGTCTTTTATGCTTACGTGGATCTAGGTCACTCTATTTCAACGACGATTCACAAAATGTTGATATCGAATTTGTCTGTCGGGAAGCCGACTTTAGAAAAATTGATTGTTAGGTGTTCTAAATATTTTTGACTCTTAATTGACTTTTCGTAATGGTCTTTAGCACATGTCTTATATTACTGATGATATGCATGTATTACTTACTGTACCTTTAAATACTTTATTTCTATAGATGATCTAGTGATGTCCTATCTCCCCTATTTCTCGTGTACGTGCCCAGACAGCAGCAGCCGTCCTTTTAGCGAGTTTTGATGTTATTGTTAAGTTGAGTATCAGGCCTTCAACAAATCCTAACGTGCCTAGTTGAAGCGATGAAAGTTTATATTTTTCTCATGTTTTGACTTGGTGAAACGGTGTATATGAGAGGTAGTCAGTAGAAGTCTAACAAAATTTCTTTATTTACTATCTACACCTTTTTCTTTTCCAGGTCGCCTTGGCAGCCAAACATTAAGTTCATCCGTTGCAACCGTATTGGAATTTGTGTCTGAACTTGGTTTCGGGGATTCTCGTGACGTCGGTCCAACAGTTACGCTCCTTCGTATCATGGATGAGCTTTTTGATATCCTTAATTCCAGGATTCCGGGCGTCCAGGGATACAAAGCCCCACTTAGTCGCGAAAATTTTGAGGCAAAGAGGCAGCGACTAAAGGAAATTCGTTCGTTTATATTGAAATTACGTACTGTTGATGACACTTTGTTGACTTCTTCTCAATTATTCACAGGGTTTACGGGATTTTTATTCTGTATACAATCGACTATTGCCTTGGCTGAAGAATTGTTATTTCATAACGAACATCCATTCAAGTATATTTTTACCTACAAATTTAGCCAGGACAATTTAGAACTTTTTTTAAAATTCAGTGAGAGGGTCATTGGGATAGAACAATAATCCCACGGCCAAGCAGTTTGACTATATTTTTCGACGTTTTCTTGCCCATGTTGGCGTTCAACCTGATTCATCAGGTAACTGTGCGAATTTTTCCCGAGAACGTGACGATGGCTTTAAAGTCATCGATCATTTCTCTAAAGTATCTTTTATCGATTTCGACGAAGACTATGTCGGGAACATTGTTACTTATATTGCGGGTTTTGTTGTTCGCAAAATTTTGGAGTTTGAAGAATGTGCTATTTGCAGATTATCCCTTATTGCGTCTCCTACAAGAGACAATAGTTGTTTTGAAGATCGTCATTTTCTTCGACTCAAGAACAACTGTGGTCTTTTACTTCCCTCTGAAAATGTCGTTTCAGTTTTGAAAATCGCCGAACGATTGTATAGATGCCTTCCCGAGTTCGGAAGTAAGAAAGCCGAACGAATTTTTGTTCAATTGTTTGAATTTCTGCCATCTACTATTTTTTCTAATGCACATATGTTATAGTCGGAGCACCGGATTAAACTGATACGCTCTTTGCTTGTTGTGTATTGTGATATAATATCATTCCACGTAGCACGTAGCACGTAGGGCTATAATTTGAATCAGGTCACAGGGCGTCATCGATGATCAGACAAATCATCAGAATAGGAATGAATGAATATCCTACAGAATATTTTCAATCATGTAAAATTCATTTAATTATTAGCTTCGTATGTATTTTTACTGCTTATTTGCTTTCCTACCAACTACTATTAAATTGTATTTTTTTGCATACATAATCTATATTTCATGTGCGATACGCTGTTTAGAAATATTTTTGCTGTGGTTATGCAATCAGCATTCAATCATTTTGTATATAACTTTTTTATGCTGGGAAATTTTTACTTTTTCCCTTTTGTGGAGTCATCTAGCCTATTCGTTAAGCACGAACTTCATGACCGAAAGTAGCTATTGAATTACTTGACATACACATGTACATATAAATACAATGTTTGAGTAACGAGAATTGCTTTATTTTCATTGTTATGCCGCCGTTCAATGCTTATATCATCACAGATGTTAGAATGCACTAGGCATACTTTCTCTACTATCCGCTTGTTAGAATTTTTAACGATTTGTTACAGTACCCTGATCAAACCACGTTCTTGGCTATTGTTTTTCAATGATCTTATCATATATCGCGGTCAGTGGTCACCTCGTGTAATCTTGCAATCCGATCAATATCTAAACTCGTCATTAGAATCACGCAGTCATAATAATTATTAATGTAACGAGCTCCAGAGAAATATGGTAATATTTGCCAATCAGCTTAGTAAAATTCTAACTTAATTAAATCTAAAAGATACGAAAAGCTCGAGAAGTTATCACTATTGGAAGTTTGGCAATGTTATCATTACTTACCAATCAATAATGCTAAGCATTTTTCCATTTACCTTAATTTTACTGAGAACAGATAATCATTGAAAATTTGTTTGTTAGTAATGGATGGTTCTGTTCTCAAAATACTGATTGCTTCTAAAATCCTAAGACTGCAGTCATCTTCAGCAAAATATAAAATTAAATGGAAAAATCTTTTCTAATTTGCCTGCAGCTCTGTCAGCATAATGTAATCATTGTTGTTTTGACCTATTCTTCATGATATTAACTTTCAGTGGGCCTACGCCAATAGTAGAGGACTGCGAGAGATGGCCTATTGTCAAACAATGACCTATCAATGATGAATAAAGTTCAAAATATCATAAGGTCAATTCTTCAATTTAATTAGGCCTATAAGCTGAACAAATGGGTCTACTAAAGAAATATTATCGGTACCCTCTGCGCAGCCTATAATTTCGTCGAATATGATAAATCATACACGTAATTCACACGCGTACTCGTTTTCAGGAGTTATAATACCTACAGTAACACAGGCGTGTAGGAAAATTAAGAAATTAAAATTCATACGATAGTTATGTATTCGGTTTTGGTTTGTTATGACGTGAATTTATGCAACAGCGATATTTCAACTTAGTGAATTTTTATTAATTTTCAGCGGTTTATGAGGATAACGTGCACTGAAAACAGTCAGAAAGTCGGATTCTCTTCCTAGACTCTCATCAAATTACAAATGTTTACAAACTGCCCCTATATCATCACGAGTTCTGGTCATCTTCAGCTTATTTCTCTGTGCATTGCAGTATTAGTTATCATGTTTGAGTACTTCTAAATTGTTCGTTAATGAGATCGAATTCCTAACTAAGTGTGATTATTCTGCAGTTGAAGATCAGCGTCGTTAACATCTTAATATCTGCTGAAAAATTCTTAATAACATTGACGCCTTGTCATTGCTTTATGGTTGGTCATCTCTGTCGTCCAATCGGATTGGACTATTTTCCAGCTGAACTGCGCTCGGGTAAGAAGTTGACAATGACCGCTTTATCTGAATGGTGAGATACAAGCAGAGTTGGAAAAGTCGGAATCGGAATTAATTCCGATCCGGAATTAATTCCATTTTTCGTCGGAATTGGAATTGACGATATTCAAATCTGCTGGAATTGGAATTGACCCTAATAAACCTCAATTCCACTTTTTCGATAGACCTGTGATAAATCTATTTGTACAAAAATTGAAATCGCAACGTCCAATCACAACAATTAACAATATTAATTTTTAAGACTATAGTTATATAGATACGATACGCAACGATAAAAGAAAAACTTCAAACTTACAGTTCACTTCTTAATGTTGAATTCACTTCAATTCGATCGGACTCATTTATACTAAAATAATATCATAAATATCAGTGTCACTTATACCTTCAGTCTTCAATCGCGCTCGCTGACAATGAGAAGCAGATGAAAAAGAATATTGTGCATGTATATTGCAAATATTTCTGGAGTTCAAGGCAATCGAAAAACAATCGTCATAGCATACTAGTCATCTTCTAACTGTTTCTTCACCTGAAGACGTTCCTTTCTGTCACATTGCTACAGTCTTTGATGCGTTCAACCACGAATTTAGTGCGCGGATCAACGACTTCAACGCACTTGCTCCTAAAATAAAGCTCGTTGCCTCGCCACACCTGATCCAGATGGAAGAGGTTCCATTCGAACTTCAAATGGAAGTGATCGAGTTGAAGGCGAATGATTGTCTTGTGAGTTGTGAAGCAGTTCGAAAGTGATGGTATTTTAGATGAAATATGGAAATCAGCTGTGGAATATCCAAGATTGCAAGAGTTGTCCTAAAACGTTTTAGTTCTATTTGGAAGCACATACGCCTGCGAGACAGCGCTCTATAAATTGAATTTCATAAAGAACAAGCACCGGACGCGCTTAACAAAAAACAATCTCGAGAATAGTTTACGTTTGATGACATCCTCTCAAGTGCCTGATTTTCGAAGCTTGGTCAACCACGGACAACACCAAGTTAGTCACTGAATCTTACACTGATATAGTAGATTTTTCACGAGATATTGTATTTCTACCTATTTAGATTTTGTGTATTTTCATAAATAAAATATGTACAAATTTCAGCTGTGTTTTATTTCACATTTATCATTAAATTTAAGGCTTACGTTTTGGGTTTCGAAAGAACTGTATGATTAGCAATAATAAGATACTTTATAACTTCAATAATAACGCCAGGTAGGCAGGCTCATATGCGGGGTTCTAGAAATGCGTAGGCCTATATACGAGTGAATGCCTAGAATAGACCTGCTCGTGATTCCTTTATGAATTACTATAGTAGCTTATTAAAGTGTTTTCTCTTTCAGTTGCCCCTACAAAAACATGCTTTCAATTTTTCAAGTGATAATAACACCTTAAGTTTAAAATCATTTCGGGTCAAAAATGACCGTCGGTCGTACATGGGTTAACTTGCTAGTTCATTCTTTACGAAGTAGGCCTTTGTGCGATTTTTCACTGCGTCATTCATCATGGAAAGCTAATTTGAGTGGTGCAATATAAAAAGGATTGGCTATTGACCTAGTTGTCTGCACACATATTAAGTGCGGCCGTGATTCTTTCGGCCTTCGAATTGACGGTCGAAAACTGTAGAAGGTTGCGCACCCCTGCTGTATGCGCTGATGTGTTGTTGTTCGCTGGCGGGCAGTTGTTGTTGTTACTTCTGTAGTTACGTTACACCGCGAGAGCCCGGAGTTCTTCTAACTGCTACTGAAGATGTCGTATGTGTTGTGGTTGTGTCAATTTCTCATCGTTTCTAATTTATACCAATTTTTGAGACTTGACGATAAAACCACTTTCTTTTAAAAATTGAAAGAGTTTCCTTTAATCTCTGCCCGCTAGCTTTCGACCCGACTTCATTTCGTTCTTATCACGGATTTTATAATCTCCTTTTTGAATGTGAACCATTAATCAGTTTTCATCATATCATTTTTATCGTCGTTTTTTCATTCATCAACAATAACGTTATTTGCACATTGAATTTCTTTCTTCTGTCAGTTTACATGTGTTAATAGATTTATTCACATCTCATCTCTCTTTCTCTCAGCGTTTGATTCTTTGATGACCGTTAACTTTCTTTTCCTTCTTTTTTCACGAGATATTGAATATCTCGTTTACGAAACGAAAATGTCGTAGGCTGACCGGCTACATATATACATGTACACAAGAAATATGAACAATGAACATGAGAACGCACATATGAACGACGCAGAGAACGGCACACAGGAACAAGGATAGGATAAGGGCACATGGGTTAGATTGAAACGAACAAATGTTAGATACATTAGCATAATACACTATACGCGACATGAAATTATCGGAATTGAATCTTATTATGAAATTGGAATTGAATTGAACTGCTTCGACTGGAATTGGAATTGGAGTTGGAATTGGAGTTGGAATTGAAATTTCTGCTCTGGAATTGGAATTGGAATTAAAAAATTTCAGTGGAATTTTTCCAGCTCTGGATACAAGTTTGTCCCTTCTACCAAACCACGCCGCAAGAAGAATTCATTTCTATGGGTTAAACTGTTAAAGAAAGCTGCTCATTGACAATCTCAACTATTAGATGAAGCTCATTTTTTCTGAAAGAACTAGAATCAGAATGTCATTTTTACATCTTTAGTTATATTGATACACTAACATGGGCAGAAATAGAACTCAAGTCTGGTTCAAGTGTGGTCTGTGACTCACATCCCAAAGGGCAGATTAAGCCTGATTGATAACGAAATGAACAAAAAGGAAATCATATGTAGCGTGTTCATTGCGAGATCATTGCGGTTCGAAAATAATGCCACGGTCCGAAGCTGAAGAACCCCTGTTCTACACGAAAACCTAGTCATCACAACCAAGTTTTCCAGAGTTCAACTACACGTAAGAGAATAAAGACTCAATTCAATATTACTGATAATTTTTTGCGGATATTCAATTGCTTTTAATATTTCATGTCTCATTTATAAGCTTTATGATATAACTGAATGCTAAAAGTACATGTAAAATCAGAGTAATTATACAAAAATCCTTGACACTTGCAGCAAAGGGCAAATTTTCACCTGAAGATATTCCTTTTATGTGGATAACATTGATTTTTTATGAATTTGGAAGTGCTGTCATTTGATTTTATGATGCGTGAGAAGGAATAAGAAATTACAATTAAAATGTAAAAACAGAAGTGTTTACTTGAGCCACAAGACTGATGGACTAACAGAAACTGAACACTTTGATATGAAATATTAGAAAAAAACATCATTTTACTTTACAATATCTTCGAGAAAAACAGATGGTGCTCCTCAATGAATCTGCCGGCTATGATGACACTCTATCTTAAAAAATACTTTTCACATTACGGAAGCGGTTGGCATTAATTCGGAAGCGGAAGCGATCAAATTTCAATCACTTACGTAACCTGGACATTGAATCACTCTACCTTCATGATTACGTAATGTACGAAATATGTACTTTGGCTATTCAGTTATGGAGTGACTAAATCGTACATTCTATGTGGTGCACTAGCATTTCTCGCAAATTTTCTCGAGTATTGCACGCAAATAGACCTTGACCCTCAAAATTATGTTGCAGAGCTTTGGTCTAATTCTTCACTTTTACAAGGCAATATATCCTGTCATTCAGAGAGGAAGCAGAAGTACTACTAGGTATTTGTTTTTTATCGAAATTCATCGAATAATGCTCAACGGAATTCATAGAATAAAAGTCAAAATTCAAGGGCTTTTATTTCGGAAACGAAATTACCCAAAGTTAAAAAAGTTAAAAGTGGTTACAGGATAGTTATTTACAAGTATAGATGATAAATGGACCATCACCGATGTTGAATGTCTGAAGTAGGTTGATGTATGCAATAACCGAATATGAAGGTTGAAGTAATGAGTCACTTATGAGTAGGGATCGGAAAAATATTTAATCATTTATATCTAAATATTTAAATTTTTATTTACCAAAATATTCAAAAATATTTGATTTGAAAGCCAAAATATTTAAAAACATGATTTGTCGTTATATTGAACTAAATAGCTACACACACAACAATAAGTATATTCAATTTACAAACGCGTGAAAACATACCGAAAATAGCTGGTAACTACACAGGCCATTTTGTACATGAACCGAACAAAACTAACTTTTAAAAACGCATATATGGGAAGTCGGTCCGTAAATAACACACTAGATTTAAGTCAAACATCACTGCGATAGAATGAATGACAAATCAAAGTCTTTGCCAGATTTTCTTGACTCAGTCGTCGTCGGTTCGATACAAGAATGCTTTTAAGCATAGAAAACGAGCGCTCTACGTCCACGCTAGTGAGTGGAGCGTATTTGTAGATAGCACTTTCTTTTGCTGACACATTTTGTGGAAGTACACCCTCGCCTGTACGAAGAACAGATTCGATGTCACGCAGCTTATCAAGGTCGGGATTGCGGGTGCAAACTGCTACGTACTTTTGCGAGATAATGTCGCCTTTAGATCCAGGTAAATTTCGAATGGCAGTTTCTGCTCTGGAGATCACTTTGAACGACTCAATGAGGGTCAGACCTTGAGTCTCTAGCGTTTCGATAACACCAGGAAGAAACTGAAGGTTGGCAGCAATATATGAGAGATCGGATTTCAAATCCTCATCGTTCAAAACCACCTGGCACTTTCGAATATAATCGGAATCTTCCGGTGCAAACACTCCGACTGTCGTGCGTACTGTGTCAAAGTTGTCAGCGTGGAATAGGGCCGCCTTAAGCCATGTTCCCCAGCGTGTGATTATGGGTTCCGGAGGAAGTGGGAGATTCGGATTAATATTCCGCCATGCCAAACGTCGAGAAGGAGCCTTCAGAAAGACTTTCTTGGTAAGCGATATCAGCTTATTTACACGAGGAAATAGTTCACGTATACATTCACACACTCGATGAAAGGCATGCGCCATGCAGGTAATATGAAGTAGTTTGGGATAAAAAATCTTCAGCTGAGCTCCACTTTTCAGCATGTATGCTGCAGCATCGGATAGCAAAAGTTTGACGTTCTCAGGGTCGATATTTAAAATTCTATGTAAAACTTCATTAACAGTCCTGGACACAGTTTCAGCGTTGGTTTTCGTTAATTCCACCGACTGAGTAAGTTCGGGTCGACGGAAGGATTCGGTTGATAATTTTCCAATTACTACATTCAAAATGTATCTCCCCTCCACGTCCGTTGTTTCATCGATGGCCACCCATATCGGTTGATCTTGCACTGCTGATTTTATTTCAGCAAGAACGTCTGTGTAGCACTTATCTAAGTAGCCTTTTCTCAATGTGCTCTCGTCAGGTAGAGACAAGGCACAGTGCTCTTCAAGAAACTGGCGAACTAGCGGAACCTCGAGTTTAGACCAAGGGTTATTTGCCGCTAACATGGCCTGACAGAGGCCTTTCTTCAGATCATATGCCTCTGCCTTTCCAGAACCACTCGCGAGACTGTCCTCAAGTTGAGCTCACTTGTCCTTTCTGCAAAGCCTCCACGCTTGATTCGCAAACACGACAGTATGCTATTCTTGCGTTTAGGAACTTGATATCATTTCTCGTCAACCCAAGTAGTTGCAGCCATTTTGACTGTAGAGCCGTCTCCTTCCATTGAGATTCCGTCATCCCTCTACTTGCTCGTCTGTCAAGAATGTATCCCGCGCTTGGTCGGGTTTGAGCGTCCAGGATGAAGCGGTCGAAACGCGATCGTCCTGACCAAGTTCCTGTTGATGACCTCATTAAAAATAGTCAAATAATTTGTATGCATATTTTTGTAGAATTTTATTTCACGTTTTAGCTTAAGGAACTAACATTAATTCTCTTACACACCTGGTAGATTTTAGATAACGTAATCCCGCTGTGTTAGCTAGATCTGGTATTTTGATTGGAAACAGACCTGTCCTCTTATCATCTGAATGGGCAGACTGTTAAATAGGATCTTTTCAATATATAAATGATAAACATAATTTTGAACAGAACGACTTACTCGCCAATTCATCACACATGAGGAGAGGAGAAGCGTTGTTTGTCCTTCTAGTAAGCATTTTTTTAAAATTTTTAGACATTTTAGGATATAAAAATTTTCTTTTAAATCATATTTTGTACCTATTGAAAATTAACTAGTCATTAGCTTGTTTTTTTTTATTTTTATTTTTGTTACCTTGACGCACTTTGCTACGTTGAATTGTTTTTACAGCACGTCTTGAGTTGAAGGTGGACTACGTCCCCGCCTCTTGACCTCTACTGGCAGGACTCTGTCCTTCTTGCAAATGCCTGAGGTACATTTCAGTCAATAGTGACTCTATTTTTTTGATAGATGCTTATCTTTCCCTATTATAGATATAACTTTTGAGGATGTGCATCTTAATTGTACAGGACCGCGCTTGGTCGGGTTTGAGCGTCCAGGATGAAGCGGTCGAAACGCGATCGTCCTGACCAAGTTCCTGTTGATGACCTCATTAAAAATAGTCAAATAATTTGTATGCATATTTTTGTAGAATTTTATTTCACGTTTTAGCTTAAGGAACTAACATTAATTCTCTTACACACCTGGTAGATTTTAGATAACGTAATCCCGCTGTGTTAGCTAGATCTGGTATTTTGATTGGAAACAGACCTGTCCTCTTATCATCTGAATGGGCAGACTGTTAAATAGGATCTTTTCAATATATAAATGATAAACATAATTTTGAACAGAACGACTTACTCGCCAATTCATCACACATGAGGAGAGGAGAAGCGTTGTTTGTCCTTCTAGTAAGCATTTTTTTAAAATTTTTAGACATTTTAGGATATAAAAATTTTCTTTTAAATCATATTTTGTACCTATTGAAAATTAACTAGTCATTAGCTTGTTTTTTTTTTTATTTTTATTTTTGTTACCTTGACGCACTTTGCTACGTTGAATTGTTTTTACAGCACGTCTTGAGTTGAAGGTGGACTACGTCCCCGCCTCTTGACCTCTACTGGCAGGACTCTGTCCTTCTTGCAAATGCCTGAGGTACATTTCAGTCAATAGTGACTCTATTTTTTTGATAGATGCTTATCTTTCCCTATTATAGATATAACTTTTGAGGATGTGCATCTTAATTGTACAGGACCGCGCTTGGTCGGGTTTGAGCGTCCAGGATGAAGCGGTCGAAACGCGATCGTCCTGACCAAGTTCCTGTTGATGACCTCATTAAAAATAGTCAAATAATTTGTATGCATATTTTTGTAGAATTTTATTTCACGTTTTAGCTTAAGAAACTAACATTAATTCTCTTACACACCTGGTAGATTTTAGATAACGTAATCCCGCTGTGTTAGCTAGATCTGGTATTTTGATTGGAAACAGACCTGTCCTCTTATCATCTGAATGGGCAGACTGTTAAATAGGATCTTTTCAATATATAAATGATAAACATAATTTTGAACAGAACGACTTACTCGCCAATTCATCACACATGAGGAGAGGAGAAGCGTTGTTTGTCCTTCTAGTAAGCATTTTTTAAATTTTTAGACATTTTAGGATATAAAAATTTTTTTTTAAATCATATTTTGTACCTATTGAAAATTAACTAGTCATTAGCTTGTTTTTTTTTATTTTTATTTTTGTTACCTTGACGCACTTTGCTACGTTGAATTGTTTTTACAGCACGTCTTGAGTTGAAGGTGGACTACGTCCCCGCCTCTTGACCTCTACTGGCAGGACTCTGTCCTTCTTGCAAATGCCTGAGGTACATTTCAGTCAATAGTGACTCTATTTTTTTGATAGATGCTAATCTTTCCCTATTATAGATATAACTTTTGAGGCTGTGCATCTTAATTGTACAGGACCGCGCTTGGTCGGGTTTGAGCGTCCAGGATGAAGCGGTCGAAACGCGATCGTCCTGACCAAGTTCCTGTTGATGACCTCATTAAAAATAGTCAAATAATTTGTATGCATATTTTTGTAGAATTTTATTTCACGTTTTAGCTTAAGGAACTAACATTAATTCTCTTACACACCTGGTAGATTTTAGATAACGTAATCCCGCTGTGTTAGCTAGATCTGGTATTTTGATTGGAAACAGACCTGTCCTCTTATCATCTGAATGGGCAGACTGTTAAATAGGATCTTTTCAATATATAAATGATAAACATAATTTTGAACAGAACGACTTACTCGCCAATTCATCACACATGAGGAGAGGAGAAGCGTTGTTTGTCCTTCTAGTAAGCATTTTTTAAATTTTTAGACATTTTAGGATATAAAAATTTTCTTTTAAATCATATTTTGTACCTATTGAAAATTAACTAGTCATTAGCTTGTTTTTTTTTTATTATTTTTGTTACCTTGACGCACTTTGCTACGTTGAACTAAGAACAGTCTCAATGTTTGTGGGTAGTATAATATGTGACGTCACATAAATCGCATCAGTTCTATTTATAGTATTTACATCAGTGTTCGTATTTTGACTACTGCGTATGAGAAACTGAGTGAGAACCGAGCAAACGACAAATTTCCTTATGTTTGAAATTTCGTTTATTTGGTAAGCACATAAAATACAGTAAAAGAATTTCTTCGAAATGCAAACTCGAATAAAAATAAAACTCACAGAAATAATTTTTACAAAAGATACTTATAAAGCGTTAGAATTAAGCTCATGAAACGTTAAAGGAATCTGTGGGGATTTTCATTCAATGAAATCATTGGCCTATGCTGAGATAATATCAAAAAATATACCATTGATACTATACCGTATCCCTGATCCCTGATATGTGTATAAAACATTTATAGTCTATCCATGATATGTTGTAGGTTTATGAGACCAAATATTACAAATAGTGGAAATATTTAAAATCAAGGCCAAAACTATGAAATATTTAAAAAAATATTTTATATTTAAAAAAATATTTTTCCGATCCCTACTTATGAGGGTGCGAAAATGTCAGCAGAAATTCGTCATGTGGTAGAGCACAACATGAAGATCATAGAATTTAGTTCGAGGGGGAGGAATTATCATACATGAAAACAAGTTATTAATTATCAAAAGGCCTATGTTAGGCAAGATCTGCAACATACATGTTTCATAATAATTCTTTCAATGCTTATTTTCAAAATATCAGCAGAATCACTTCCCATCACATTTATTATTTCAAGGCGGAAATCGGTCAAACATTTCACAAACATGTTAAAACCATAATGTTCATAGTTTCGATTCTGTAGCGTCCTGAGTACAAAATACACTGTAGGACTGCAAATAGCAACGTCAATGGTGTGACGCCGCTACTATAAATCGAAATCCTGTTTTCCGCTTTCAGTCTTCAATCTGTAGCTGCTGCTGAAGAATTTAATATTGGCTTAAGTCTGGATATCTCAATGCACTTTACAACAGAAAGTCATCAACATAAATAGGAAGTATTTCCTCGGTTTGTTTACGGGTGCAACTGTCAAAAGTTTTTCATCTCGATCGGTGACCGCTCTAACCTTCTATGTACAGAATATGTGTTGCGCACGATTTGAATGAACGCTAAAGAAACACTGACATTTAAAGAGCTGATGAAGTGTATCTTTACACGCGATCGTAAAACCGAAGACTTTTAGATTCTACACCACTGATTGCCACAAGAAGTACACATAATTCTACTGCAGATTTGAATATGTGGTGTTTTCCCTCCACAATTTCATCACATTAAAGAAGCATAGGATGTTTTGTCATTGTTATCAACATCGTAGATAACTCAATACTAGACAAGCTGTAAGAAATCTCGGTGAATCGATTTTTAAAAACCGTTGTATTGTATCACGCATCAGAATTTGAACATACTGACTGCTAGGTACATGTCATTTTAGTGTTTTAGATAGTGAATCTGACAATTGGAACATGCGGATCCAAATTAAAACTTTTTGTAAAGCTGTAGTCTCGGCCGCCGACGAAATTATTTGGTGAGCTTGGTGCACTCCGCATTGCGAGATGGCATCGAATCACATAGCTTTCAGTAAATGCAACTTAAAGGAGCTGCCTCTGCTCAATCAGTTTTTAGCAAGAATGATCAGGGACAACGGTGGAAGTTGGTATCGCTCTCGCAATCTACGCCCAAGTTCATCCCAAACTTATTTGTTTGGCGTTGTGTCAGGAGAATAAGCAGGCCAATCAGGAGTTTGTATGTTCAAGTTCCTTGTAGTTGCAATAACAGCTGCAGAGCAACGTGAACTAGCATTGTCATATTGGAAGAAAAGACTTTCTGCCCTAGCCAGTGGAGCATCAATTGGCAACATAGCTTCTTTAATGCACCTGTCACCTGTCATCGTGCTTCTGTTGACAACTGCAGTCGTTCTTCCGCCATGTCAATTGCCTTTGCAAGGCATTACACTGCCATCACCATATTTGTCATGCTTTAACACTGCATGGAGCAAAAAGTTTCACCTGGAAGACGACACGCTAAAGACGTTCATCTGGATCATTAAATTCAAGAGTAAGCATTCGTCAACAAAGCGTTTTACCATAGTCGATCTTTCCAAGAGTGATGGTTGTCAAGCAAGCCTGTGATGCTCAATTCTCAGCGGAATTCTCACAGCTGTTTGTCGAGATTGCACATCAGCTTCTCTCTCCGACATGCAGTTTTAACGCTACAACACTGCAGTCTACACTCGCAGCAACCTTCCAGCACACAATTAGCTTTTGGACAGACACAAGTCTGTTCCTCGTAGCAGCTTAAACCAAACGTTAATCTGTAAGCTTGGACACTTCGTCTTCCTGATCCTTTCTTCTTTCCATATTTCCTTCTGCTTTCCAAAGACACCACCTCCTCCATACAGGGCCTTTGAAAACGAACTTCATCCACAGAGCATCATTCAAATTGCCATACCTAACTGATCGTGCCTCAGTCATATCATAAATTAAAACTGAGCTGCAGTAGACAACAATTATGCTCAACTTGCAACTGTAATTGTGGTTATTATATCAATATCAAATTTTGAAATTTCAGTGTCTTTTATATTATGCCTCGCATCATAATGAGATGAATGGTGAAATATAGAAGGCGAGATGTTACCTAAAACTTCAGAAATAAATGAAGCAAATTTCAATTCAAGTCAATGATAGCAGGTTTCATACTCCCTAAAAATTGGTTGGATCAAAACATTCGATTTCGGCCGACCTTTTTTCTTTTGTCTGGTTCGAGTCCGGTCCGGTGCACCTCTATAGAAATAAAGCCTAATGTAATAGTGCTTTACGCCAATGTGTATACTAGGTCCTGAGTATCATCTCACAAATGCACAACTAGTGACAATCAAATTCGTCTAAACACCAAAAATATACACTAATGGAGGCTTAGAGTATGTAACTAAAGCCAATATTGATTAGTTTGCGTAAGTAAATCTTATATCAAATGTAATTATTTCAAAACTTCTGAACAAACAAAGAATGCATTGGAAAACAAAGTTATAAATCAGGCATGTTTTTTAAACCCACAATTCTATCTTGGACCTACAATGTCGAACCGATAGGTGGTTAAAAGTTAACTGAAAGTTTCAGAACATGAGTAGAATATAATCGTAGAGCTGTGATTTTAGAGATTTCGTTGACCATTACTTCTGAAGATTTCACCATTCAAGCTATTTAATCATCTAGTCATCCCTATCGAGCTTTCCGCATTTGAGAAATCGCTGTGAAAATAGCAAAATTGATGATGCACTATGCGACAGTCAGGATAATCATCAATGCTATATATTTTCATTCAAACTTACAAGACACACGGTCACTTTCAGTCCGCTTTAACACAATGCAGTGAAAAAGTGAATACGGAATGCAGTAAAACTTGCGCAACAGCTCTTTTGAGGGTTAGAAAAATAATAATGCTCATTCATCAAGAAGCGCTGAAAATGAGCACATTTTATTTCAAGAAAATATAAGAAAACATAAAGCATGAAGATTACAATATACAATCGACAATATGCAGCAGATTGATGCATAATTTATTAATAATAATTAATTATGATTGCAGATGTCCCTTTGTAGTTTATAAATATAATTGTGTTATGCTACGTAGGTCAGACTGCGAGATCTCTCATTTAAGATGTTATCAGCAACGATGGGCTGTTGCAAACAGGAAATTTAGCTGAACTTCTGATGAATATGCATGATGGCATGGATGTTTATCTAAAACGCAATAATTACAGACTATTGGTCAATTCGGTCTTTTGGTAGACTTGTATGGCAATTAACACAAGGAGTCATATTCGTAAATGACTGATATTTAACTTCAAACTAGTCGCTCGAGATACAATGTTTCTGTAATAATGTCAGCACGAATTTCGTGTCTCATTTTCATCACAAATGTGAATTTCGTGAATTCTTTTGCGAAAAAATGCTCAATTTAGTTTGTTGTAGAGTGAAATCTGATTTTTCGAGAGAAACTTAGTAGTCTTGAGTCTAGACAATCCATCTATTGACTAAAAGGCAATAAAATTGTCCTATCGCGTTTTTTTCCAGTACTTTATTTCTAGTAATTACTACATTTAACACACGACCCAACACTCAAATCGAGTTTGAAAACACCACGAAAAATGTCACATCTTGAATTCACTACATCAACGCACAAGAAAGTGGCTCACCGTGACTGCGAAAAAGGATCTTCTTCCTTTTCAAATGGAAATGATTCCAGCATGAAGAGAAAATCCAGATATCGACTTAATCTGAAACGAAATTTAAAAGAAGTCAAGAAAAGTCAAGCTAGAATTGGAGTCCCCATGAAAATGAATGAAACAAATTACATGAGAAGTTTCTGAGTGTCATAAGGGAAAGACTCCTACATGTATGTGTAATTGAACAGTTTTTTGGATGCTTCATAGCGACCATGGAAAAACCAAATACTGCATCTTTATTGAACACACTAAAAAGTATAAATGAAAGGTAAGTCAAGTAGAAAAGATACTAAAAGAAATCAGGGTAGCGGAAGCTAGTCACAGAGGGCTGTTGGCGTCGACAGAGTCAAGGTTAGCTGAAGAACTATTGGATCCGTGTCACTCATAATGGCCTTGATAAATTGTGCGCGAAGTCTGTAGTCGTCGTTTGTTGTTGCTTTCTAAATAGTTTCCCTGACAGAATTAATTGCCTCTTTTCCGGCAACGTTCGCCAATCTGAGACTGATTACGATGTTGTAGTCGTCTTGGTTCCTTGCGGGCGCGATATTGGGTCTGGATTGAAGTTGGGATACTCTAGTGAATGTTGGACTTAAGCCAGTCACTAAATACAGTAGGTTGCTACACGAGTGATGCAGGTTAGAATGCATGTCTAGAATTTTCAGATCGGCTAGGAAGATAAATTGAGCTATCTGCAACACAATCGATGTGACAGAAGGCATAAGTTCGAATAAGTCTCCATCTTAAAAAACAGATTTGTGCAGCACGGAATTCGCATGATGCTATTCACGGACTGATAAAATTGACGCAGGACTTTCTTGATGGAAAGGAACGGATGCCCGAATTTTGATGTCTCAATTTCAAAACCGAGATGATTTATATCGATGTTGATATAGATGCGGTAATTTCTTTGTCCTCTGAGAGCTACATATTTCGACTTGCTATAATTGAACGATATTTGATACGAGGATGCATATTCTTTGCAAGTTCCAATCATGGTAGCCATTCCTTGCCTCGTCGGAGAGATAAGAGCGATATCATCGGCGTAGACAAAACAACCAGTGTATCCGAATGGCCCAGCGCATCCCTTCTCTGAATTCTTGAGCGACTGTATCAGTCCATCGACTTAAAGATTCCCGAATATTCCACCGTGCCTTATACCAGCTTGAGCAATAAAGGGTTTACTAATGACGTTGCCGCAGCGAACAAATCCGATGCAGTCGACCAATGAGTTTAGAATAAGTCTAACAATCGGTTGGTGAACTCTGCGCTGCAAAGACAAAGCAGAGGATGCATCAATCGACCAAACGCTTTCGAGAACACTCTTTCATACCGTCCCTAAAAATGGTGTACATAGTTTTGTATTATTTGTAATTTTATACCGCTTGCATGCAGATGTGAATTTTAAAATCTTATTCTATAATGTCGTAGTTTCATTCCCTGAAGATAGCTATAGATAATAACTGAAATACATCGATCGCAAGAAAATAAAAAAAACCAATCAATCACTAGAATTTGGCTCTTTCCAAAGAAAAGAAAATTATGACGAATAGCTAAGGAATCTTTCCAATTTGTCACCATTGATAAATATGGCTACTTCAATAATCTTATTGAATAGAGGAACAATTGCTATGCCCCTAAATTGACTGCTGCTTGCGCTAAGAAGCCGTCCGGAATAACCATCCTTGGGAATAGGAGCATACATGATCATTTTCAAGCAAGGTTAGTTGTTAGTTCCCTTAGAAAGTATAAATATTAATGTGATTAAATTTTACACTTCAACATAAAAAAATATCAATGATATGTGAAATTACAAGCTGATAAAAATCTGATAAAAATATTTGTTCTTGCAGCATTTATAAAAACATTGGCCAGGATATAATTGTAACAGTAAATAAGTCATTTATGAATTTTCCTGCAAGATATGTGACCAGAATTACATAGGTCAAACTAGTCGTCCATTCCAAGTTCGCTATAAAGTACATGAGCGTAGTTTACGGTATGAAGACAAGAAAAGTGCACTAAGTGAACATGCGATGATAGCCCACAGTGATAAGGTGATGACCATTAACAATTTCGACTACAAAATTATTGATAAACAGCAAACAGCGATTACTACTAAGGTGGCTGAATCTCGTTATATTGCGACGAACATGCCAAAAAACAAAAACAAAAACAGACGACATGAGCTGAACAGATGAGCTGCTTTCACTGACAAATTTGTATGTAAACCCACTTGTACAGTAACAGTTTGTAACCCTTGACATAGTCTGTGTAGACGAAACGCGTCGGGTAAATTTATTTTACAGTACAAAGTTCGAAGTCGTAAAATTAGGAGAGATTTTCTTTGACATTCATCATGACTGACCTCCCGTACAGACAGCTATATCAATGACCTCTTGTACCCAATTGGCCAAAAAGATCATGTATTAAGATTCCCGAAAAAAATCACGGTGAATTCACATCAATAGCAAGGGTAGATATAAGACAATAACTGTATGAAAACGTTTTGATCTCATTCAAATATATCGGAGGAAAATCAAAAAGTGGAACATTTTTGTGTATGGCTTATTGAATTTCGTTTTCTTAGTCTGCCCCAAGGTAGATGCCCTACATATTATTTGAGATAATTACGAATACACCTCAAAACATTACGCCCATGTCGGCGATTTTTCACTTTCAAGAATCTAGGAGAACCGGGTGATTTATTTTCAGTATACAGTAGAACTTTTTACAATCGGATCCTGAAAAATATCAGAAAAATCAAGTCCTCTGATTGCAAAAAGACTTCACTTTTGGATTTCGTCCTTTTCATTATCACGGAAACTTGGCATTAGATGGTTTACTAGCAATCGCAATCATATACATGGAGGCCTATCAATTACGAGTGATGTAACTTATAATTCGGAGTAGGCCAAACAAATCTAAGATGCGTTTCAAGCACTGCATTTTTTCGCTTTAAAAATTTGTATTACTTGCAGGCATCCTGAGCTATATACTTAAAGGTGTAGCTCGGTCAACCTTGTCTCAATGGCTTCTTCTTTAGATAGTCAATTTAGCGAACTTCTGATTCCTCAATTAGCCGCAATCATCAACTTTAGGAGACGAGATGACATCACACATACCAGTGATCTGATACGCCACTGCTAGCATGCTCGGAGACGAATCAGCTAGGCGCAAGAGGATCAACGCACAGAAAGAAAATGAACTGTAGGAAGTGCGAGATCTAAAGTCATTGACATTTGACAGGAAGTCACTAGTTCATGTTCCTGAACACATACTAAATGTCTAAAATGGCACAATACTGTGCAGACATGTGCACAAACAAAACGGACGATCCTAAGAAGCTTACCTTCTACAACATTCCGAAAGATAGGGGAAATGGATGTGTCGTAGCATTGCACGAGCTCATTTTAAGCCGCCGAGGTACAGTGTTGCATATTCTGAACGCTTCAAATTAAATGATAAAATAAAAGATCTAAGATGTACAAAGCGTGGTGTTGAAGAAATATTGCAAAATCAGACAGCCTTTGCTCCACTTGAGTAAGGAGGCTGTACCATGCTTGAAAATGGGACACAGATTAGTTAAACTTTTCTCTCGCATCGCCTTTCTAACGAGCAGATGCGTGTGACAGTGATAGGAAATCGTCGTAGTGAATGGATACTTCAATATTCAGGAATCAAATTCGTTTCTGAAATTGACCGCTGCACCTTTAAATGCACATATAGCTTAGCAATTACAGAGCATCACTCAATATGTTAGAAATTGTTTTATTGAAAAATGATTCATACTGATTGCTCATTGGTCACATGCATCATGCTGAACCTATTACACGGAAGGTAAAGAGATTAAAGAATCTTTTCTACTCCCTGGAATAAAATGGACGCTGAAATCTTGACTGCATTGCCAAATTGTTTCCCAACTTAAAGCCATCTTCTATGACCCTATGTAAATCCCCTTGAATCTCATGAACCCATGAGTGCGTTCGGGCTTTTACCTGTCATTCACCAAATTACCCCATTTACCAAAATATCATGAACAAAGTTCACTGAAAAAAACATGGCCCTACTAGTAAGGTGGCAATTCGATTCCAGCTCAAATAATGTAGACAGCAAGGGCAAATCTCAGACAATTGTAAGCCCTATTTCTAAGGGGTGACAAACAGCTCTCTGCAAGCAAACTTCTGCATTAGTCCAAAGGTCTGAACCTCCAATTTTTGGTGTGACATATGAACTCACCCTTATGTACGGTTACTAAGCGCTCCATTTTTGCATTTGAAATTTGTATTACTCTAGGGCATCTCAGGCCATTCACGTAGCTGTAAACATACGTGGTGTGATCCAAAATGTCCCGGACTAACCTACTTGCAGATAACCTGTGATAACGAATACTACTTCAGATGTAAATTTAGGTCTTTAAGGCATGAGAAATATGGTCGCCGAAATTTTTCCGGTCAGTTTTCTATTTTTTCAAAATTTTCAAACATTTTTGTCTGAATTTCAAGATTTTCCTATAAATTCTAGCGATTTAGAATTAATATATTTAGATTAACTTGACAGTTAAGCTATCACTAATAACCTGACTAATAATTAACGGAAAAACAAATGTTTTGTTCCAGAAAACAGTTTACTTTTCAATGTATGAGCCGTTAGCATTCGTCACTTTTTGCCAACGAAGTCTCAATTCACAAAAAGCTTCATGAAAAAATTCCGGTGTCAAAGAATCAAAAAACTCAGTAACTGCATCCCGCAGTTCAACTGGCGATTCAAAATGGTGTCCACGAAGATGCTTTTTGAGGAATCTAAACAGATAGAAGTCACTTGGGGCCAAGTCAGGTGAATAAGGAGGATGGCTCAATAGTTGAAATCCGTTTCTCGTTAAGGCATTGGTTGTCTCCTGCGAGGTGTGAATCGGAGCATTGTCATGAAGCAAGTAGAGGGGAATGTTTCGTGGCTTTCTTATTTTCTTCCTCGCTTCAGATAACAGATTGGAATAATATTCGCTATTGATTCTTACTCCTTTATCCGCAAAGTCAACCAGTTGGATTCCCGAAGCGTTCCAAAAGACCGTCAGCATCAACGACCGGCGATGTGATGTTCCGGATCGCATTTTCAAAGGGGCAGACTCGCCTGATTTTCGCCACTCTGCAGATTCTCGCTTACTTTGAGGCAGATACAAACTTAAAGGTGTTTCATCCTCTCTAAGGATGCAGTTCAGAAACTGATCTCCGTGCATTTCGAGGAGATCCAAATTTGACTGTGCCGCCAGAAGTCTGTTCTCCTTCATTTCAGGTGACAGAAACTTCGGTACGAAACGTGATGCCAGTTTGCGATATCCAAGTCTTTCGATGATGTCATGACAGGAGTGATAACTGATTCGCAACTCTCTTGACAACTCACGGATGGTTATCCTTCTGTGTGCTGTAATCACTTCATCGCACTGACTCGATTTCTCTTCCGGAATCTCCTGCGGCCGACCAACAGTTGAAAAATCTTGCTCCACAGATTGTCTTCCGCGTTTAAATTCGCTTATCAGAAATAAGCAGTAGTTCTCGATGGAGCTTTGCTTCCATATGCCAGGCTTAATTCCTTTAGAATGTCACCATTAGCGAAGCCGCGGATCAGGAGGTATCGTATCACACTGCGATATTCGACTGAAGACACGCTTGTCACATCCATCATGAAAACTGATAGAACAAAGAACCATCGTTGACACGGATTTCTTAATGAATGCGTGCTGAATGAACTTCACTGATTGATATCGTAACACATGAAGCAATTAACAAAAGACGTGCAATATTCATGGCAAAGATATCCGTCAAATAAGGTACAAATCAAAATCAATCTAACTATAACAATAAGACAAATCGGATCTCGATCAATTCAGAAAATACAGAAATTCATGTTAAAATGTAAAAATATTTTTTAAAAATAGAAAACTGACCGGAAAAATTTCGGCGACCATATTTCTCATGCCTTAAAGACCTAAATTTACATCTGAAGTAGTATTCGTTATCACAGGTTATCTGCAAGTAGGTTAGTCCGGGACATTTTGGATCACACCACGTAATTTCAAGCTAAAATAACGTGCATTGCGCAAGGTGGAAATATGACATCATTCAGTACAAAATACAGATGGCCTTCTGGTGCAGGTGTGCTCACGTAAGCCTCTGAAAAATAGAAAGGCGATAGATAGAAAGACAAGAGTTGAGAGGATGATTATATACAGCTGTAAAATCTGGGAGCACAGCACGTAGATCCTTGCCCAATTGAGCAATTTTAGTAGGACTATCTTATCCCTTTCAAGCACAAACGCATAATAACTGTAATTATCGTTGTTTTCCGTTGTCTAATATTACAACAGAAATTGCAAAAACATGAACTTATTTCTTAACAAGTAGCACGATATACTGATCGTGATGTCACCTTGCCTGCCGTCGACGTGATGTATAAGAGTCTACTTGAGTGATTTTAAGGGCTGGTTTCTTTCGACAGATTATTATTGACATTCTCAAATTCCAGTATGTATGGGCAAGCATGCCGGCACGGGGTGGGCAATGCTGCCTTTTTACAGGAGGGGCAAATTACTCTACTGTGTCTTGCATTTTGGCAGGCTAAGTGGGCAGCTTCGGGCCCGGTTCAACTGAAATATCGTAAACAAAAAGATATGCTTGTCGTTTGATATCATTACATAATCATTTGCGGTTCATAATCGGATGCACTGTCAATAGACGCTTTAGCACAGAATGAAATTTAGAATGAGAGAAAGGGAAGACAAATGTTATTATCACGCCTCACTGATGCCGGGCGGTAACTCGGTAACTCCTCTGACGCTAATGTCAGTATGTACTGTGTGATTTGTGTGAGACCAAAATATTCGCTGGGAAGGAGGCTGTAACCAAGATTGACCTCAGTTGGTGGCGTAGTTAAGACTTCGTCTCATCGCGCATTATTAGCAAACAATAGTCATTGACTTAACAGAGGATGTGAACGCAACCTGGTGATTCATTTATTCAACGTAGGTAGTCGATCTGAATACACTAGCGTTATAATATACATGCACGTCCGATTTAGGACTCATGCAACTTCGCTATATCGCTTATGTTTTGAAGCGAAACGTGTTTACATAATCTTTGTCAAATAATGTTTTCGTGGGCATTTTACAATATTGCTTTCTACGACTCATTTCAATTCCATTTTTGAATTGAGAACATGAAAAGTATATTTTTGTACTTGATAAATAAATGTGATGAGCAATATGTGTTTTCTTAATTTGATATTTCATGTACTTATGGGGAAGGTAACATAATAATCTAATGATGTTAAATATTTACCGGTGTCGGCATGTAAGAGTTATGTGCTTGAGTAATTTAATCCATTTAATCGAATACGATCATAAAACTTTTTTTAGACCTTGCTTCACCCAAATAAGTTTAATTTTTTTATTAACACTGAACGCTTTATGATCGGAGCTTTTAAACTATTAAGGTTTAATTTTCTACTCTATTTATTGATCACCCGGTATATATATATATATATATATATATATATATATATATATATATATATATAACTTTCTAACAAATTTTAGTAGTAGGGATACTTTTGTGTTTGGCAAATTTCATTTTCTTTTTCAGAATCTAATTTTGGCTTAGGTACGCCGGAGGCTCTGCCCAAATTTTGATTATGATTTTCAGAATCTAATTTTGGTTTAGGTACGCCGGAGGCTCTGCCCAAATTTTGATTATGATTTTCAGAATCTCATTTTGGTTTAGGTACGCCGGAGGCTCTCCCCAAATTTTTATTTTTCATTTCAAAAATGGCAGAAGGATGACTGTACATACTACAGCATTTGTATTGTTTATCCATCAATGGTTTAAAACACAAATAGCTAGTTTCTATGGCATTTGTACAGAGGAAGGAATCGTATACAGATGTATGTAATATTGAAGCACTGCTAATCTCCAGAAAATTTACCCAGTGTCTTTAAAAGACATCGTCATGAGTGACGAGGCATCGTAAGAAGTCAAGAAAGTGTTTTACCTAGAAGCTCCGACGCCATTTGAGCAAAACGTCTCACGAATACAGAATATGAAAAGATAAATGCTTTGGAAAAATCATAACTACGAACATGATGGTAATAAGTCATTCTTTTTTCAGGAAAGTGGAAATGCCTACAAGAAAGAGAAGAAATCAAGAAATTCAGAAGCGTTTGACGGAGGCTGGTAATGATTGTTCTCAGACTAAGATTTCCTGTTTCGTCAAAGTTACTAATGAACATTCAAATAAAGGAGGAGAATCTTCTCGTACTGGTGGTATCAAAACAAATAAGCCCAGTTTAATCTTCTGAAATCGACAATCAATGTACCCCTGTTCCTTCGGCTGATTCAGCTGATTCTTATTGGGTTTACTGTGCAAAAGATTTCTCAGCAGATGATGAGAAAAAGAGTGAATTGTCTAAACGGAAGCTTTCGAGGGTTTGGTTAGATAAGCACGAATGGGCGGCTTATCACAGAGGAGGGAATAAAATTTTCTGCACAGTTTGTACAAAGTGTAAATCACTACAATCCGGGGCCCGCATAAGTCCTTTTGTTTTCAGAGAAGACCATGATTCAGGATTCTCCTCGTGGAAACATGAACACTAAGTGAACACAACGATAGTGCATGTCATCAGAACGCTGAGAATCAACAGAAAAGACTTATTTCCGAAAAATCTATTAAAACCCGACTGGACCGACAGATAAGCGTGAATGAAGAACTTCGTCGCGAAGGTCTTTGTGCGCATTTAGAAACGTTGAAGACACTGCTGAGACAAGGCATTCCGATTAGGAATTGTATAATCTTCAGAAACTGTATAATCTTCATCGCAAGTGCGAATTGATATTGATAGTTGCTCCTTCTTAGCAATGTCTGATGCCTCGTCTTCAATTATTGAAAAAAACATTTTCCTATTTATGTCGTCCATATGAGCACGTCTGGCATTCAGAACTATCATGGTCTCTTGTTCCTCGATTATATCGTGTGATAGAAAACGGTTCTCTCTTATTATCTTATCCAGCCCCGGACAATATCTCGCTTTGTCTTTGTAGAACTGAATCAAATTTGAATTATTATCATTTTCGTTCCTAATCGGAATGCCTTGTCTCAGCAGTGTCTTCAACGTTTCTAAATGCGCACAAAGACCTTCGCGACGAAGTTCTTCTGAATGCCAGACGTGCTCATATGGACGACATAAATAGGAAAATGTTTTTTTCAATAACTGAAGACGAGGCATCAGACATTGCTAAGAAGGAGCAACTATCAATATCAATTCGCACTTGCGATGAAGATTATACAGTTTCTGAAGATTTTGTTGGCATACGCGAGTGCGATGAAGGCTTAACTGCTGATGGATTATTAATGAAAATCACCGATACCATGCGCATACTCAATTTACCTTATGAGCGGATGGTAGCCATGACTTTTGATGGTGCTTCAACGATGACCTCCTTAGCAGGTAAATTGAAGGAAATTGTTAATTCGGACGCTCTTCATGTACACTGCCTGGCTCAATCAAATGACCTAATTGTTAAAGAATCGTATGAATGCTCGGATATAATCAAGAAGGCATTGGATTTCTGTCAAATGATATATAACTTTGCAGGAGCATTTCCTAAACGTGTCAAGCTATTTGAAGACATACAAGAAGAGACACGTTCAAATTGTGAAAATGCTACATTTGTTCGTCTCAAATCATTATCAGTAACTCGATGGACCATCAGATCATCAAAGGCAGCATATGTTGTTCTCAATAAGATTCATGAGTTGAAAATCTTGTTGAATTCAGTAGCTTCTGACATGTCATACAGTTGGGAGACTCGCGAAAAGTCGAAAGGAATAGTGAATCAATTGAGGGACACTTTTTTTTATCGCTAGCATTAAGTGATCATACGACGTGATCTGTATAATGGAGAATATTTCCAGGACTACTCAAAGATCTGATGTCCGAAATGACAGACCTGCCTGATATTGATACACCGGATACAACGTTCCAATCTTTTTCCCAGAAATATTTTGATTTGATCACAGAGGTTTAGATTATATTGTTTGATATTTTGTACATAAATAGATCATAATGATTTGATCAAATATTTTATTTTTGAATATTTTCCGTATAAAAGCTGGATACCGGTGTCGTGAATAATAATAACCTTACAGTTAAGTACACATTAAGAATATCAAGTTTAAGTCACTGTACATAAAAGTGTATATAGAACCTACAATATATGATTCGATTTCGGTTATATCACATTGTCATATTTTTAACTTCTCCTTATTCTATAAGCCTCATATTTTCACACGTTATTTCATCGGAATAGAGCCTACTTATAATATTGTTAAAAGAAACCTCTATATAAGATCATTTGAACTCCGTATTCATTTAAGAAGAAGAAAAGTAATTCAAAAATCACATATAAAGTCAAAATTTTCAAATAAAAGTTCCCATACTTGAGATACAAATAAAGGTGCTACAAGCATCAATACCGATGCGAACATGAAATACTATGGACTAATAACCTATGGACTACGGAACTATTCCTACCGCAGCTAATTGTTATTGCAAAGCGATGATTATCATGCTCCGATGTGATGAAATCAAGCTCGATCCACAACGTTCTACACCACGCCTAGTATGGAAATCCGCGCGATTCGCGCGGCAGGGAAACTAGTAAGTGCTTCCTGGTCTGTGGCTATATAATTTAGATAAATAAAAGCGTATAAAATAGTCCAATTTCTTGTATATAGGTGTGCATATGCAAAATGCCTTTTTTATCCTTGCCCATGCTGCCCCTTTTACGTGCCGGCATGCTTGTGTATGGGTTATTCCATCAATGTGATGCTCTATGAGAGATCGCTCTGATCATTTCTGTATAATGATTTACAATGCAGTAGATAGAATGGGGTAATGGAGGCCCCGGCGGAAATTCGTCTTTCTATGGGACCTCAAATAGAAAAGTATAAAGAACACATTTTTTAACACAGCTGGAGGATCCAACCAACCCTTATGTGCAACGGAAGCAATGACTTGGAAGCCAGCGCTGTTGCGCGAAGTAGAAAGTGTTCCAAAATCACATTATGTGCTTCATGACGGGTAATAGTCTAAGCCATTACAAAACTGTAACCGAGTAGCGACATCAAACAAGCCAAGATGCCATCAGCAACCAACATCACTCGCAAGAGGAAAATAAAGTTGCACGGTCATGTAAACGGAGGCAAACTTCCCTTCTAAGCATTTGTCGAAGTACTCATGAACAGAACTCGGCCACGTGGGCGACCACAAAGGCGATGGCGTGATGATAACAATGGAAGTCTTGACTGGTCAGAACTAAGCAGCTTTGTTCGTGATCGAGGAACGGAGGGAAATGTGGAAACAGCGTGTTCTGGGAATGCGGACTTCATAGTACGCACCTACATGACGTACTACTAACTCAGTATCACCACAGGCACGGTCCAGGATACAGTAAAGGTTCGTCAATTCATCATTATCTTTACATACACCATGGGCAAGACAATTATCAGCCGTCTAGCGATCGATTCCTGTCCACGAGATTCTTTTGTGTGATAGAATAGATGCGTTATCGCCCAGCAAGGTATATTCACCATATTTCATTGACATCATGTCTATCTTCAATGAGTATCAACTCTCACGTTGCGTGCATCGAATTGACAAAAGACTTTTGTAGCTATTCAATAGACATGAAAATATATCGACATGAAGAAATTTTTATGTCAATGATGTTCCAATTATCCATTCCAGACAATTCGTCAATGGGTGACTAAAGCCTCATGACAGATCTTTCCATTGAAACTTTTTCTCCAAATTCAGGGAACCAATTTTCTATCATAGGAACCCGATTCGGTCCCCTAGAAGACCCTACAAACCCACAAGAGAGAAAATCTCTGAATAGGTAAGGTCATCACCTAGATAAAGTATGATTTTCTCCTTTCGTTTCAGGAAACGAGTTCAATAATAGATCTTTCTAACACGACCTGTTTTTTTTGTAAACCTGAAAATTACAATGGGCCAAGATGCCTCAAAGCTCTAGATTCGTTGACATAAGAAAATAAGTCAAACTTATAGAAATATATACATTCCCTTATACTGCAATTGACCTTTTGATTACTTGTAAATAACATCTGATTGCAATCAATAAAGTAACTTACGGAAGTGTTGTTTCTATAAGCATTAAAAAGCAGGTATACAATTTCTGAACAATTTAAACTGCAGAACCGATTCGAAATGCTCCATAGATTCCAATAAATTACTTTTCCATACAACACCCTTTTATACTTTCTAATTCTATCATGACTTCATCGCAGAAAATTACTATCATTGTTATCAAATCTTGCTACAATGATTTATGAGCTCAAGTTCGTTAAGTTTTGTCGGTTCAATCGTCAAGCTCCACCAATGGAAGAGAGTCACACCTCAATGTTAAACTCCGATGCCAATGACCGGCACCACAGATGTAGGACATCAACTCATGGTTGGAAAAAAATTCCTAGAAAAATGTTGCGTTCATGGTCATGGCTGAGTGCATATACATCGCTGAGTTATAGCTTGATAATTCAAATTCAGCAACAGCATTCAACTCATAGAGTGGTTCAGCGGATGATCTTCCTATTTTAAGTACTTTTTTAAAATATATATTTGGTATTGGAGTACATGGCATTCTTCTACTACAACTTCTTTTCTGTTTGATCTTTGTGATAGGCAGAGAATGACATTTGCTGACACGTTTTAATCTCACACATTTCAACTCGGCACACCAATGCAAGGAGGCTTTGCGAGGGGATATTCAAAAGATCATAAGCCATGGGGATCTCACAATATGCCATTGAAGAAGGCAGACGGTATATCACCTGTTGTGGACATAGATGTTCAACACATGTTCAACACATGGTTCAAGACAATTAATGTATATTTGTTTATTCTAAATGAACAATACGTTGTCAAGGTCAAGTTGCGACTTTCTTTTGGCATGATGAAGAGGTGTTACAAAATTAGAATACTATCTATAGATCCGTGATCTCACGTAATTTGACTATAATAAGTAAGTGTTCCATCATATGATTTATTATACCAACCAATTCTTGTAGACGATTTATTTATAGCATTTACATGTTGGTATTTACCCTTCATTTCCAAGTTCTCGTGATTAGGAAATACATCATGTGTGTATAGGCCATGTATTGACAGTTGTTTCCCGGTTTCTAAAGTCTCTTCCATGATAAGTGATCACAGAAGTACAGTGCATCCTCCAGTAATGCAATCGCAGAAATCACTAATCGTAGTCAGAGGAACATGTTTCCATTCAGAGCCGTAGTGTTCTCAGGCGACGGACTAGTGTACCGCACCAGCATGTATAGGCTTGCTCATTGAAAAAGTGATTTTTGATTTCACATACCTGAGTTAAGATGAATGATCACCGTCAATCACTGATTCAGGTTAGACAGTTGAAAGCTTGATTCCAAGCTTGAAGGACATGATTCCCATCACATCCATTTATTAAATTGACATATTTCTGTGTGAAAGTGGACTCGCCAGCCACTGGTGCGCAGCTATCTTGAGTGATTCATAATTTTTTTCCACCTGAAATCTACCAATCCAGGGTGAGTCGGTTGATGTTGGAACACAGCTGAGTTATGTGATGTAAAGTGCTCATGAATTCTCGATCTCATGGTTCTTTTCTCTTTGACCTATGTATCATTGTTGGCATGTTATTCTGTATCTCCATGATTTCCTATTACAGCAGTTCGGAAATGATGCTGATGCACAAGCCCTAAAATTTCGAGGGCAAGAAAAATACCTAAAACTCTTTTGTTGGTCTCAATGACGAATCTAAAGGAAGTGCTGTCTGAAAGATAACTCTTATTTTTCTTTTATTATTTGTTGATCTTCTTAGGCTGAGGATTTTTCTCTTTTCCTTTTCGTTACTTCTTTTACTTTACTTTCTCCTTTTAACGTCTGCTTTTCCTCCTTGGTGAGGGTTGGACGTGATGAGACTCCTCCAACGGGCGCGGTCCTGTGTGTCTTCCACTGTCAGCCTCAGCTCCTTCATGTCTTCGTGGATGGTCTGCAGCCATGATCTTCTTAGTCTGCCACGTGGCCTGGGACCTTCGACAGCCACGTTGAGCACGCGATGAATCGGCTCCTCCTCTGTCCTCCGTTTCGCGTGCCCGAACCACTTCAACCTGCGTTCTCTAAGTACGACCTCCAGCTGTTTGAGGCCGCACCTGCCTGCTACTTCAGCGCTGTCAACTCGATCGGAGAGTGAAACACCGGTCATGTACCGCAGCATCCGTCTGTCAAACGAACACAGTTGTTGGGCCAGGTTTTGTGCGAGGGCTCATGATTCGGCACCATAGAGCAGCACGGGTCTGATGCATGCGCTATACACGTGTCCGCGGCACTTGAGTGGTACGTGTCGGTTCCTGAGGAGACTTGCCAGATCTTTCCATTTGCGCCATGCGGACGCAATTCTCGCTCGCACAGCTCGCTCTGATCCTCCTTCGCAGCTCAACACGTCCCCGAGATAACAAAACTCTTTCACTACGTTGATCTCCACACCGTCTATCACACATCTTTCATCTTCGTCGGTGCTCCTTGCGTTGTTTACACACATCGAACACTGGAAGTTTGCGACGCCTGTGAGAGAATTCAGCCCACTGCAGCGTTTGTGACACCACTTATCACAGCTTTGGCAGAGAATGGAGTTGGCACCTACGCCGCGACCGCATACACCACAAGGAAACCTTCTTGATTGAAGAGGAGATTCTTCGCTGCCACTGATCAACATCTTCGTCTTTTGGGTGTTCATTTTCAAACCTTTGCTTTCCATGTCCTCCTTCCATTTCTTGAACATTTCTTCCACTTCTTCCTTGCTCCCGCCTGTAAGGACCAGGTCATCTGCGTACAACATCTCCATCAATCCTCCCTCTCTGCGATCTTTCGTAGCTTCTTCCATTTCGAGAATGAAGAGAAGGGGAGGCTGAGGGCAGATCCCTGATGAACACCAATACCTATGCCGAAATCTTCTGACATTCCTCCTGCAACACACACTTTCGATGTTGTGTCTACGTACAAGGACATGACGAGGTTTATCAGGTGTTCTGGCACTTTCTGTCGTCGGAGTGCCCATCTGATGACATCTCGTGGGACGCGATCAAAAGCTTTTTGGAGGTCGACGAAGATATGAAACAATTTCTTTTTCTTTTCCATGTATCTCTCCTGAAGTCTTCTGATGATGAAGATTGCGTCCGTACACGATTTTCCTCGGCTGTATGCAAACTGCTGTTCTCCAATACTGACCAAACATCTCAATCTCTTTTCTAGGACTTTCTCAAAGATCTTCATTCCATGCTCCAGTAGTCGCAGTCCCCGATACGAGTGACAGCTTGGAGGATCTCCTTTCCCTTTAAAAAGTGCGACCGTCAAACTGTTGCTCTACTTCTTCGGACATTCTCTGGTGAGCGCAATGTGCTGGAAAATGGCATGCAATGCCTCAACTGCAGGTTCACCAGCCAACTTAAGCATCTCGGCGTTTACGTTGTAAGGGCCCGGTGCTTTGCCATTCCTCATGCTGATCACTGCTTCGTTGATGGAAGGAATTGTGATGTATGTCACTTGTCACAGGTTGGTCTCCGACGGTCTTTTTATTCTCTCTACACATTAATACATAGGTACATAAAATAGAATAAAATGTTTGACCAAGTGTCTAAACCAGAATATGAGAGGAAGTTGGAAAGCAGGGTGTAAAAGTGTGGAAGTACAGAATGTAACCGCAGCTTATTCTTAAGTGTTCACTGATCACTGAATGATCATTCATTGACAACCTGCAGTTCTGGGGTGTGAATCCGTGCTTCGACAATCTGTTAAGGGTCTCTCACAGTAATTAATCATGTATGTGGTGTTTTATCTTAAGTTTGATGATTTAAGAATGTCATGAAAGCTGAAGGTCATTTTTGATGTTGATTAATTGCTCGAAGTGTTCAAGTGATAAGATTTCTGCATGGTGGTAGGCCTACGTGGTAATTTTTTCACACAGTCTATTTGTTCTGTAAATTTGCTATGACGTCCTTTCCTAGCAGGATTTGAGTAAGAGCGTGCTGGTTATTAGGAGGAAAGTGCTTGTGTGAAATGTAATCAAGCGAAAGTTTTGCTTTGAATCATTTACATTATGCATTTATGATGGTAGTGGTGGCACTTTCAGTCATTAGAATATTTTCAGATATCTCGTCTGTGTTGTCCAGTTGAGCTAGGTTTGCCATTTCACTTGTGCCACTTGATTTAGAAGTTTTTGTAGTTGCGCAGAGCAGCACCCCACAGTTCAACAGCATAGGAGTATGTTGATGACTTTTGTTTATAGATGAAACTCCGCAGAAGACTGGGGCTATGCCAAAAGACTTGGCCAAATGAAAATGACTAATGATTTCAAACTTCGGTCAACACGTGTTGCAGTCAAAATAAAACCATTCAATATAAGAATGTATTGACCAGACCAAACCATGGATGACAATTTGCAGCAGAACAAGAGTTTATATAGGTCTCTGTGAACACATGTAAAATGTGCTCGGGAAAGTGTAATTTAAACAAAAATTATCTAGAAAGTTATGGCAATTTGAAATCACAAAAAATAGGCAAATTTTATTTCACCAAAATTGAGTCACCCTTAATTTGAGTAGTATTCAAATTTACTTTCGGTTTGGCCCATGCGTGAGTAGACTTAGTTGGAGGAACATTGGCGGCAAAGGATATCAGTTACAGGTAAACTGACAGCTACAGCAGGGCTCCTTAACTGCCATCGGTTTCCTTTAGCTTTGATGGTTTAATTAATTTCTGTGGTAGCGTGAAATGTGGCTTGTTTTTTGGGGGTGTTTAGGGACAGGCCTATTGATTTGGACCATTGTAAAAGTGATTCACTGACATCTCTAGCTGTCTGTCTTAAATCATAATAAATCACGATTCACGACTGTGCCATCATCCGCATATGCCACAACTTTAATAAGTTTTGCCTGTGACCAGAGCTCCATCAATCCGCTTGTTCCATAATAGGAGACTTAAGCTACCTCACTGAAGAGTGCTATAATTTGGAGGCAAGGATGCCTAAGGGGAAAGCTTATTTGCGACATTTCTTGCTTTCAAAAGGCTGCTGATGAGACTGTTTGTATGAAAATCGGTGTTTTACTATTAAACTGTAATTCATGTATGATGTCTTTTGGAGGTGCAGGATCGACAGCGGCAGAGAAGTCAAAGCCTCGTAACAGGGGATCGTCTTCAGTCGCTGTTCAGAGCTTGTTCAGCCATTCTATATGTCACAAGCTAGTTTGGGCCGTATCTGGTATTTGTTCAACTTCGAGATGAAGTGGCGTAATTTCATTTTCGGAATCACATGACTGTCATCCACACAATGAAGATAAAGGTGAATATAGGCACATTCAGAATTGATCATCTGTTAGTGACATCCAACAAAGATGTCTGCAAAAGATCCACTCAATGGGCTGTGGTCTTCACATTGCCTGCCCATCTTTCTGAATAGGTCTATATGGTTATCCATTGATGACAAAGAAGCTCAAAAGTGACAGTGATGGTGATGGCTAAGAAGAATGCTCTTAGATTATCTTCTGAAATTGGCTTCTCAGCTAGAGTCAATTGAGGTTTCTCGTGTATTTGCGCTGTAATTTTCATTCTGCCATCATTCTTCATGAGATTCATCGAGGCCCAGAATACATCGATGCTAGACACAGGCCTATTGCTGTTTTTTATAGATTTGTTCACTCGAAAAGAATAAGATGATTAATTGTTGTATATTCACTTATTTTTAATTGTTTTGAGACCACACATCAAATACAAGGATCAGTCGGAATGTGCATACACATTTTACAATCAAACAAAATATGTCGAAAAGAAATGCGTGTGATGAGAAATTTATATCCCTTTTAATGATGATAGTAAATAATTTATATCCAACATATACATGAATGCTGTTGGTCTTAATAGTTATCAATACTGATTCTAGATTGCGATTGAATTGAGTAATGCTTGGAACTTTTTTAAAGCTTAAATGAGTAAATTTTACGATTGCAGTTTCGACATGGATCACAGCACTTACACTGCGCGACACCACACTCACACAAGTTGTCAGATGGTCAACATCACGGAGTAACATCACTACTTTCCGGCTTTTGAGCGGGTCCATTTTTGTCTACGGTAAACGCGCATATGTGACATGGTCCTACATACTAAAAGTAGCCCTACATTGCATTGGCATGTGAAAAACTTCCAGAGGTTAATGGTCACATAGCTGATAAGTCCCAACTCGAGTGCGCTATTTCCAAAATTAATTGTCAGTTTGCTCAATTGTGTCATGCTATCTCGCAAATTTCAATTATCAATTTTGGATTTGATTGTTTTGGTACAATATTTTATATTTTCAAAGTAGATGTGCAAAATATTGCTTTTATATGTACATGTTCTTTGTGTTCCACTTCATTTTAAAGTCTGAAATCAGTTATCACGTAGATTCAGTTTTTTTTACATTTTGACTCATTAATTTAAAATTTTCGATTTTATGTTCATGTTTCTTGCACTAAAATCACTTCTTAATTGAAATAAGTACAGTATTAAGCTATTTATGTACATCACGGAGATAAATTGCCTTGTCTTCGTATTTCGGTCTAGAGATGACATTAATTAGCACTGATGGTCGCGACCAGAACTAGTCTCGAGGAACAAGAAGATCGATTTTCCATTGAACGTAAGGCAGATAATTCAAGCATGAATTCTGACGAACCAGACGAATTGTGACGTACCAAGTCAGTGAATTTAGATCGTTGAGAGTTGAACGGTGTGGATAATATTTCCATTTGACTTATTTATCACTGAGGAAAATTGAGACAAAGATACGTGTACTTTTCACTTCAGAGTTTCACTTGAGAGCCTGCAATCTGACAGTTGAGGATTGTGTGTTCGCTGATGCGAGGTACAATGTATAACTGCGAGCATGTTTGAGAAGACAGCAATGACTATGTAGAGACGAGGCTGCGTTAGCATTAGCAGCCGAGACTGATGGTCATCGCTGTCCGAATTCAAACATGCTCACAGTTGCATTGTAGCATGATTCTATGGTAAAATCATTGCGGTCAGGATTACATGATACATATAATACACAGATCTCATATTACAACGTACTTCTACAATGCGCATGTTTGGCCAATCACACAAGCCAAAGAGGGACAAATATCTATGTCAATTTCTATTGCTTGCTACCATTGCATACAATGGCTGGGAAAAGATTATGTCCGTTCTAGACCAACAAACCAAACGCAAATGGATCTATCACGATGATGTGTGAATGCTGGTTTCAAAACAGGAATCCTCTTCTTTACATAACATTATGTCTGTATGTAATATTCTTAATTCATCATTTTTAACTTTTATAACTGCAGATTTTGACAAATTTAAATAAACAGATAAATGAACATTGTTTATGCTCGGAGGTACATTAGGCACGGAGTATATTTAAGTAGAGATATCTTAATGCTGAATGTTAAAAAGTCAATAATGTACCTATGACTGATCTCCGAAGTGGTTTATTGAAGTTAAACACCATTGCGGCATATATCTCTCTTCATCTCTAGTGCGATTTTCAAAAGCTGAAAACAGAACTTCAGTGCTAATTTTGAATCGGGACAGTTGCAAATCAAAGTGTCTCTAGGGACATTTTGAGGGTTCGATTTTATTTGTTCGTTTCAGAACCACAAATCAACTGATGCTTCAAAAGACTCGATGTAATTCTGAAGTCCTTAAAAGTGTACTCTGGTCAATTTTTTAAGTTGATCCGTATCGTTACCAGAGCATCAGTTATGATAATTTAGCGCCGTCGATTTGCAACTTGATTGCTCTCGCTGCACTTCGAACAATTCTCGGTGACGGCGTCAGCTTTGATACATTGGCAATAGCGGCAACCATGCACAGCGCTGGCTGCAGCATTGAGGTGCATTCGTTGAAAGCAAATCATGCCCGAGATTGCCTCGTGTCCTCGACATTCCATCTTCAGATATCATTAGAGAACAGCGACGGTGCAGTGCTGTGCTTATGATTGCCGCTATTCTACTAGTAAGCCTAGGTCTGATAATGTGACAATTTTTAGCGTGACGCGGATGTATTTACATAAGGGCTACATAAGAGGGTTTACATGTACAAGTTGGTGATAAAGTCACACAAATTTATGGACTTCTCATACTTTGTAACTATGTAAGATATGAGGGATTACAACACATGAAAAAATGCAGAATTTCATGGGGTTTTATAATCTGCAATTCATCATAAGCAACAATTTTTCATGCACATTCATAGGACTTTGTATACTCCAAATAGTCCTAAAATTAGTCTCATGTGCAGAATTTTGATCGAGATGCTTGAGGTAAACGATTATTCGATTCTCCTCACTTTCTGAGGAAAATCAAAATGCGGTAACGGCTCAACATGCTTTAAAGCAACAGGAAAGACATCAGTTTTCAATGAATAATTGACAATTTCAGTAATCACAGGTAGCGCATCATCAATGTGATCTTTCAGTAAAGCTACAGTAATTGGATCCAAGACTGATGATGATTTCATCGATAATTTAGCTATGACTTCACTTATGTCAGACTGCGACATTACACTGAAAGAGGACAACTGAACCCCGGAGAAACCCACATCAAAAACATGACTATCAGTATCACTATTAGTGGCACCAGTGATTTGTCTCTTTACGTACAAAATCTTATCAGCGAAATAAATCAGGTAAATCCGTAGAGTGGTAAATTGTTGGAACTTGATTCCGCTTCGTGTTTGAGTTTAGATCATTCACAACTTTAAACAGCTCTTTACTGGTTTTAACCTCATTGATCAATTTGTTATAGTAATTTGACTTTGCTCGGGTAACAAGTCTAATTACCTGATGCTTGGCATCTTTGTAAGCAAGCATGTCAGCAGTTAGTCCAGATTTGCGCCATTCGCGCTCAGCACGACGACGCCTACGCTTAAGGGAAAGAAGTTCGGTGCTAATTGCCCGAAACCAAGGCGAAGATCCTCGTTTACACTGACGTTGTTCTTCAGGAGCATGAATGCTCAATATTTTTCTCAATGTGTAGTTTGTTTTTTCTTATTGTAGTTTGTAACATCGGAACGGTCCAAGCTTTTTAATCTATCAGATAAATCACGACCAAACTCAGAATGATCAATGCGCCAAAAATTGCGGCAAGCAAAGGTAGAAGTAGTACGTAATGTTTCTATGGAGAAGTTAGCATAAACATCACGATGATTAGATGCCAAGGTATCAGAAGTCTACACAGTGAATATCAACTCATCTGACTCACTTAAAATAACCAAACCCTGAATGTGACCCTTTATATGCGTTGGATACATTACAACTTGCTTCAGATCAAACATCTGAAGGAATTTCATGAACTTCTATGCACTGGTATCCTTGTAGTTATCGTCATGAAAATTAAAGTCACCAAAAATACAAACATAATCTTGAATCAAATTGACATACTCCAAAGATACTGAAAATTCGTCAAAAAATGTTGAAACTTAAAGCTGGTTCTTAGAGCTTGGAGGAGGACGATAAATACAAAAGAATGTTAGAGAAAGCTTTTTTAACATTACTGATAATTGCATCAATTCAAATGTTATGTGCACAAACGGAAACGACTCAATGAAACTCACATGACGAAGACTCCGTTTATGTACGAGGGGCGTACCAAAAGTTCGTGACGTTTGTCTCTCCTATCTATAGACGTCCATTTTGGCGCAAGTGCATATCTAAATATTATTTCTTATAGTTCTGATAATTGCTTTTCACAAGAAAAATATCTAACTTTCAATTGTACAAATATTTATTGACAGAATTAGAAGCATATCAAAACTCTTTTTTCGATCTGGTCACCTTAAATTTCAGTACACTTTCCTATCTCTTCTCAAGTTTCTTCATACCTTCTTCAAGCCATTCTTGCGGAAATTTCCCGAATGAAGCTCTCGGTGCTCTCTTTATCTCTTTCACCATTGAATCGAATACCCCCGATTGCCTACTTCATCGGACCGAAGAGTTGAAAGTCAGTAGAGGTCAAGTCAGGGGAATACAGTGGGCGAGGAACCAGCTGCCACTTCAGCTGCTTGATTGTGGTCATCGCTTTCGCTCCTTGGTCCCCTGCGTTATGCTGCAGACATGGAGGACGTTGCGAAATCTTTTCCTGTCTTTTTTATGGCAACAGCTTGCGCACGATCTGTGAGCAGCTGCTGTATTATTCGGGGTTGATTGTGTGATCAGGAGGGCAGTAGTCAACATGAATTACACTTTCGCAATCCCAAAAGACAGTCACCTGGAACTTGCCTGCAGAAGATGCTGTCTTGGCGTGATCCGGTGGCTGCTCACCTCGCAGTATCCATTCCATACATTTTTCTTTTCGTCTCTATTATGGCATGAAGTTTGGTAGCGGAGTTCCGTCAACCGTGATGAATCTCCTCCAAAACCCTTCGTCATGGTCTTCCAGAAGACCAAGAACAACAGAGGAGTTGACCCGAGCGCCTTTCTGTTCTTTAGCCTTGGCACCCAACGAGACGAAACCTTGGACAACTCAAGGCGGTCATGTGGAAGATACGCTCATGAGTCCCACGCGACAGCAAGCCAAACGTTTCCTCCAGTTCATCAAATGTTGGGCGTCTGTCAGACTGGATCAGCTGCCAAGCCAAATCTTCATTTTCTTCGCTGGCTTGACTGGATGGATGACCACAGCGCTCACCGTCTACCAATGAATTCCGTCCCTCTGGGAACATTTGCTTGGTGGTCGCTCTTGCAGGAGCATTGTCTTGGAGACTGTTTTTAGACGCTCAACCGATCGGGTTGGTGTTTCCCGTTCCTTGGACAGAAAGAACAGACAAGATCTCCAGTTACGATTTGTGAAGTCCGTCATGCTGACAAAAGTAAAATTGCTTCACTAGTTACCGGCTTCAGTTCGCATCTCTAGGTTACCGATCAACTGACATGCCTCACAGGCAATGCACATGATTGATACAACATGACAACGATCGAGGATCAAAGAAAAAAGTCGAATTAAAACCACAGTAATCAAACGTCACGAACTTTTGGTACGCCCCTCGTATAATACCAATACCACCACCTCTTGACACCGTACGAGGAAATGAATTCATTAAATGGGTTGAAGTGGACAACTCTCCACAAAAATGTTCATCTCCTACAGAAGGAAGCCAAGTCTCAGTCAGGAACATAATATCTATATCATTGTCATCGATGAACAAGGAAATTTCGGAGCATTTTAAAAGAGGACACGCGGAGCGAGCATTGAATAGTCCAATCTTAAAAGTATCGGTGCATTCATCTTGAACTTTGAGACTGCTCTTTGCTAAATCTATTAATGAAGCTGAATGGGAGTGAGACGTTTCAAAGTAATAGCGATTGATAAACGACTAATATACGATCAATAGCGAATAACATATTTCTGAGCTACTGAATACACACCAACTGCGCCAATTTGTCAAAACAGTTGTTTAGAAGCATCAATACGATCTAAAACTGTACCATCTCTGAACAATCTTCCTGATTCGATGAAAATTTTACTGCCATCTGAATTCGAGGCTCTCAACTCCTTGCTAACGTCTCTTAATCGTTTTTTCTTCTTTCCGTTGTAAAACTTATAAATCTTTGACAAAGAAAATATTTTGAAAATACTTTGAAGAAAGTTATTGATGTAATAATGAATGACAGCCATTGTGGCCCGGTGTTGTCGCGTGATAATAATAATAATAATAATAATGATAGTGTATATTTCTCATCAATGAAAATCATAATTTAACATTTGTTCAAGTTGCATGTTCAATTGCTTAAAGCAAGTTCAAAGAGGACAATGTAGTCATTTACAGACAGCTAAGAGATAAAGATAATAAAGTTATTTCACTACGCGCTCATGGAAGACAAATGATGGATAGGTACATGTACACTATAAGCGGCTGCATCATCCACTGACAGATCGAACAGGTCACATAACTCCATGACATTTATCTATGTTAATCAATTTTGATGCATGCGGAAAGAATGAGAGTTTTCGCTTCTTCGTGCGACAGAGAGTGAGCTCAAAATGTCCAGAATTTGTCAGTCGTTTAGGTATACATTTGTGCAAGATGTGATTCTGATTTGATGCAATCTTCTGGAAAAGCTTTTTAGCGATGTGCTCTCTACGTTGAATAAGGCATACATTGGATTCCTTGTCCATTAGCTTATAGGCACGTCGCTGAACTTTTTCCAATTTGTTTTCTAAAAATTTCGGCAAGGTAATGAAGAGCGGACACGCATATTCAATTATTGATCGAATCAAGCAGTTGTATATCAATTCAAGATTTTGCTTGCTAGTGTACTGTCTCATTTTTCTTATCACATACAGCCGACGGTTGCTTCTAAGAGTTACATCTTTTATATGATCATGCCATGTCAATCGATTATTTACAGTGACACCAAGAATTCTTGTTTTTTCAACTACTTGAATCGGAAGTCTAGGAAAATGAGAATTTGGTTTCTTCAAGCAGATGAGAATGTTTGACTTTGCTTCATTCAACTTCAGGCTGTTCCTGTCACACCAGTCCTGAACACCTTGAATTTCAATATTTACAACTTTTTCAAAGGTACGTATGTCTTCAACGGTCTTGCTTGGTAGTGGCATCACAATCGTTACATCATCCGCATACATGACATGCATGCTTTCACGCTGTCTGCATTTCAAGTCAGATATGAAAGTAGCGAAAATCGCCGGGCCCAAGACAGAGCCTTGAGGAACACCTTTCCTGACATTGACAATCCGAGATAGACAACTTTCGATCTTTACCATGTACTTCCGACTATTAAGGTAGCTATAGAGCCAGCACAAGAAACCCTTTGGAAAAAGCAGGCGACTAAATTTTTCCATTACTAACTTGTGTTGGATCGAATCGAAGGCGGATGACATGTCAAAGGATATTATGGCGGTCCCACTATTAACAGGGTCATCATAAAAGCGATAGGCGGTGTCCATTATGCAAGGCAGAAGTTGAGGAATGACCATTCCGAAACCCATGCTGGCGGCTGAAGTGTCTCTGAAACGCATCACGCATTTTACTCAAGACAATCTTTTCCAAAACTTTCATTTGAACAGGTAGGACAGAGATTGGCCGCACATTTCTGACATCTGGGGTCAAGCTTTTCGGTTTAGGTGATATCAAGGCTGTTTTCCATATTGTTGGGACAGATCTTTGTTTCAACGATTCATTGTAAATAATCATCAAAGGAAGCGCAAGAAAATCAGCAAGCTCTTTAAATATTCTGGTAGGAACTCCGTCTATTCCAGAAGACTTCCGTAAAGATAAGCTCAATAGTTAAGTTCGAACTTCATCCTCTGAGATGGAAATGCTCCAGTCATCATCATCTAAGATCTTGAGAGACAAAAACTCATCATAATTTCTATCATCATATGTCTCGGCAAATTGATCTGCGAATACATTTGCTAGATTTGAAGCACTTCCATACTTATTTATCGCCATTCTTCAGTTTCCCTTGTAGCCTTTTCCAGTGATTTCTTGAACAACTTTCCAAACTTGATTTTTGTCACCATTTAATTTCTGCACGAACAATGCCTTTGATTTCATGATTTCATTTTTAACTTTCACTTGAAGTTGCTTGTATAGTGGCCAATTCCGACTTCTATATGCATCCCATCTCTGGTCTATTAGCGATTTAGTCAACGGTGTTAGCCATTCCTTGTCTCGTGAGGTCATCATCACTGTGCGCTGTGGGACATGCTCTCTTACCAAATCCGCAAGGAGTGTATTGAATTTTGCCACAAGATTTTCTACATCTTGACTTTCAGGTAAGAAGGCTTGCCAGTCAATTCCATTGAGTTCACGGACCAGGTCCTGAAGATGTGACTTTCTAAAATCATATAGCACATGACAGTGCCCTTCAATAGGCCGCTCATTGCCACTGACAGTTGGGACTGCGTAAATGATCAGGTGATCCGACTTGCCAATGGGTGCATGGTAGCAAATTTTTTCAACGGGATAAAAGTGACTAATAGATTGGGATACCAAGATGTGATCCAAAATGTTAGACCCACGTGTAGGTTGAGTAACAACGTCTACCAACTTTCAAATACTTTGAAGAAAGTTATTGATGTAATAATGAATGACAGCCATTGTGGCCCGGTGTTGTCGCGTGATGAATTGTGTTCGTTCGTGGAATGCAGCACCAAACATTCTATTGTCACAGCATGTTATCTGCGCTTCTGCTGTAGTTCAGTTATGAGCATTAAAGCGTCTGTAAAGGCAATCTGACTTTTCATTACAGTCAGTGATGCATCTGCACGGGTACGCTTTTGGTAGAATAAAACGCATTTTTTTGCTTCGCGATTAGCAAAAATTATCTTCAATGTCTTACTTTGTCTTCATCATGACGACCACTGCGAGACGTAGAGACTATATCAGCTCTGTTAAAGTTTAATCAATTTTATTGCAAATATATTGGAGCTTTGTAATATCCTCACTCAACTAAACCGAATCATTCGTTAATAAACCAGACTCCGGAATTCCATGTGCTATCAAATTATTGGTCCGGATAATATTCTCTTGCTTTTGCTGTATACAGTACTGATAACATCTTTCTTATGTTTGATATTAATATCAATTTTAGCTTGATTGAGTCGTAGACCATCAAAGTTCGATTCTATCTGATTAATTCTTGACATCAAGACATCAATTTTGGCGCTAATTCGTGATTCAAATTCGGAAAACAGTAATCTGATTTTATCCATCGAAGATGCGTTTTGAGCGATCGAGAGCTCCGCCTTTCAGACATTGGCTATTGTTGAAATTGGGAACGGATGACTGTATAACCAATGCACAAGGGTAGGACATACACAAAGAGGACATATTGAAATAAATGATTGCAACACATTGATTGAATCTCCAACCGAGAGCGAGGTTAAAATTAATGAAAGTATCAGTTTTGTGACTTATCCGGAGTTGGAAAAGTCGGAATTGGAATTGACGATATTTAAATCTACTGGAATTGGAATTGACCTTGATAAACCTCAATTCCACTTTTTCGATAGACAAAAATTGAAATCACAGTAGGTACTCGGCCGTTGTGTTAACTTCACGCAGAGATAAGAGATAGATAGATAGATAGATCGACAGAGGTAGCTTTATTCTATTGTTGAATAAAGGGTGTTAATTGTGACTTCGAAGGGCCTACAGCCCCCGGACAATGTTAATTCAGCGATTAAGCAAACAATGAAAAGACAATCATCTTTGGCAATCATTTTTTCCAACTCTGAACTTATCTATTAAAAGCTACTGCTAATACCACATGGAGATGTTCTATCGCCAACTTTATATAGTATCTACATCAATAATTTTATTGATACTTTGAATGATGGCGGCAACAAAATAGATTCAGTAAGATTATTGCATTTGGAAATTTCAATTCTTATATACGCGGATGATATTCTATTAATTAGCGAAAGCAAACATGGCTTTAATAATCGAATTGAAATACTTAACAAAAACTTCATGACAAAACTAAAATTATGACTCAAAATCTTAATTCAAAAATTGATTTATTAGATGTCCATCTAGACGGTATAAAGACATCCATTGAAGTTGCTGATAATTGTAAGTATTTAGGAATGTGGATGTCAAAATAATAAACATCACTTAGAGCAATTGAAGTCTAATGGTAAGCAAGCTGCTTATCTCACAGCTAAACTGCTGAGAGAGTTTGGACAAGTCAGTGGAGAAATTTTGAAAAATGCATTTGATATGCTTGAATTATCTAAAATGAGATACTGTGCTGAATTCTGCTTCTTCAGCAAGCTAAAAGCTTGTATCAGATGCAGCTTCAATTTTATAAAAGATATTATCATTTAAAGCAGACCGCATCAAATTGCTGTCTTATTGGTGAATTTGGAATACATCTTGTGGATTGTCAGCTTTATAAAGCAGAGATATTTTATTGGATAAAAATAATCACGGCTGATGAAAAAAGTTTGAAAAAGGAGATATACCATAAGTTGTATTTAGCTATAATTTCAAAAGAATGTAGCTAGTAGGTATACATGGCGCTGGCGATGAAGTAATTACTCACAAGTAGGGTTGGCAAAACTCCGAAGTTTATTTTTTGCTTCGGAGGAAATAAAAAAATCAAATACTTCGCCAAGTTTATCGAAACTTATCGAAGTTTATAATTTTTGGATCAACACATAAGAATTCCCTTAGTGTATGATCAAGAGCTGTTCGAAGTTTATTTCGCCGGTTATTCTAGATGAGATGTAGCCTAGAAACAGTCAATATTGGTTATAATTTTTCGAATATACAGGCGGCCATAAAACATAGCCGCGTATTTTCTTACTCTTTTCTCTCTTGAATTTAGAGACACCTCCTGTTCGAGCACAGTTGCGAAATCTTGACTGCCTTTGGGCAATGCCCCAAAGCTGTTATTTCAGACTTCTGAAAAATTATTTCTTTGAATTGGTGGGGCCAACGTAGTGAAAACATATGCATTGTTTCAACGGGCTGCCGTCATTAAACTGAGCTTTCACTAAGAATAATTTTATTATGTGAAGAAAGGAAATTTCCGGCTGTCATAACATGTAAAAGTCATTATGGTGCGATGACTAGCCGAAGAACGCTTTCAAAGTGATTTTTTAAGTTCAACTTTTAGCATTGTAAATTTTTATGCGAATTAGAAGATTTAGAAGTTATCATTTTCAATGCTGTGTCAACGTTTATCATTGTCATTCATCAGCGTTTGCACAGAGTATGTTCAGATTGTATGGCCGGGGCAACGATTGAGCTTATCGACAATTATGTTAATACTACGACATTGATGTTAATCAACAATAAAATTGGCATTCGACAACAACATCAGTGCATTAAAAGTCATCGCCATCCTCCTGATTCCCCTCCACCGTTGCCCCCATATTCACCACTTTCCCAAATGCACCAATTCTGGTCCCACTCCCATCTCGCCACCGAAGCAGAAGTCCACCATATCAACACTGTCCGTTGTGTCGGCTCGCTTCCTTTTTTTCATTATACTGGATGAATTTGCGCATCATTAACCACAGTCTACTTCGACTTCCATGTACACGTACATGTACATGAGATTTCAGATTTAGTACTCTCTACTGTTGTCTCTACTAGCATATTTGATCTTTGAATCAACGATTGCGATTGCTGGTAAAATTAATGGATTGCAGGTAATAGCATTCTCAACGTTATGATAATTTCATAATTTATTAAACTTTCAAATATCACATTTCGTTTGAATAGCCCATAATCAATTACATGTAATACTAATAGACGACCTACTTACTATTACTGTCACGTGTTGACAGCAACTCTAAAACTGAGAATTGCGAGCATTGTAGGTTCTCAATGTAGGCAGTACCACACGCCACACCACAACATCGATTGCAAATGTTCTACATCTTTGTGCACACATATATTTTACAAAGAGGTCACTCCATTCTCGTACACAAAATTTGAATGAAAGATATTAGAAAAATCTTGGTGCACGTCGACTACGCGGTAGTTAAGGATTAATGAAGTTCCATTTGATTATACTTCCAGCAGGCCTAAGGAAACAAACTTATTACTAGTATTATTCTCATGATCCACATGTGCGCTTTCGCTTCTGTAATGATTATTAGCATATTGGATACATCTTAAAAATTATAATTATAAATCTACTGTGTGCATTGACTTCGTTATGTTACAATTTTCCTACTGAATGCATTTTAAATTTGAGTTTGAGCGAATTCGTGACTTGCTTTGTCAATTCGCGAAATTTCTTTTGTTGAAGTATATGTATTTTTTTGCAGAATGACAAAAAAAGAGGAAACAATGCATCTGGAACTAACACCGTTCACGGGATACGTATCTTTTATACAAAGGTCTTCTCTGGAGATATGCCTCGCTTTCACTATTCTTACCATCAGCTGTCTCAGTTCTGTCTTCATGTTGGACAGTGGGTCGATGAAGGAGTCACAGCACCAATGTACAATGTTCGATTTCACGGTTGTTGTCGTATTAAAGTTGCTAGCTGCTGTCGTGACATCTAAGTTCTACTTTCGTCTCCGTCGAAATCCAGGAGTGAAATATGGTCATGGATTACTTGTTGGCTCATTGGTTACAATTTTTACTTGTGTTCTGTTTGCGACTACGACGGTAAAAATTTTTGGTCTTTATGTGACTGGTTTAGACGAAGCTTTTGCATATTTTCTGCTTCTAATGGACCGCAATTTACTTTTGGACTTGGTGTCTTGCTTCAATTTAAAGAAAGAAACTTTACTGAGCAATCTGCAATTGATCATTACTCATCGTGCATCAGATCTGTTTTTGGATACGGTTGTCCGTGTACTGGCAATAGCAATGGGCCTTTGGGCAGGTTCTGAGTTTATTGCATCAATCTGTGCTGTGGTTTGTTCTGCACTCATTGCTTATGCAATTTTGGCAGTATTCTTCTTGCCAGCTGCACTTTGTCTCCTCAGAGATGCCATGCAGTTTGGTGAAATTGTCCCTGACTTGGAAGCGGAGCCTGAAATGTCTAAGATCAGTTTGTCTCCATCGTCCGAGGCTCTGCGCGCTCGAATTCTGCGCAATATGAAGATGGTTATTATGACAGGACTGTCTGTCTTACACGTGCATGCTTTCTTATTCCCATCCACTCGAAATTTCTTAGAACATCGACACAAAACCTTCAAGGAATCTTCAAATTTGTCAGGATTGGAATCTCTTCTGATCAACCATTTTGATAACGCAGTCATTATTGCATACCTTGTCATAATTGTTGCTCGTGATTTCGCCACTGATGAATTGGAAGAAATGACTGGAAAATCAAAATTATCGGAGAAGAAAAATGTAAGCACGCAAAAAGATTATCGTGCTACTTATTCACATCCACATACCTGTCTTCCTGCACAGCAGCTTAAGGCTAGTGTCTTTGTGAAGACGGATCGCCAACTATCAATAGAAAAAGTGAGTTTTTTCGTTGATATATTTTTAAATGAAATTATTTTATTATTTTTATTTCTCCTTCGCATCGCCCAAAGAGTAAATAAAATATTGTGCGTATATATTGTGTGAGAAATAGTATGTAGTATTTATTGCATTAGTCTATAGACTTATCATGGCATCTTCTATAACGCTTCACTTTTTGAAACGTCGAAGGAGAAATTGAAAAATCTCTAAAGCAGATGGCACAGAGGATAAGTCATTCATTCATATTATTCCTGATGTTCTCAGCGGTGGCGTCTTCTCCGTACCTGCGAGGCCTTCAGCGCATCCTCAAAAATTATTTTCCAACAATTATAAAAATGAAAAGTGTCATCATTCATTTAAATTCGATAGGTTCTCGTGACAGCTGTGCACAGCTTTCCGTCTCAAAATCAGACGCTCAACCTCAAGAGTGAACAGTTTTGCAGCACGTGCTTGAATCACAGCTGTTTTCTTCGAACAATTAGCCACACAACCTAGTCGTGTGTTCAGACGGGGCACTTATGTTCAGACAGCGAAAGAGAGTTGTGTGCGTGTGAGGCAGTAAGCGCACGCGCCCGCGCAAATATTGGCTTTCCCGATCGACATTATGCTTTGCCTTCTCCAATTTTTACAATGAAATTCTACGCAATTCTTGATCGAGGGGTACCTAATTATAGTAAGGGAAGCGCAAACCAATTGCTCCCGGCTTCGTTTAATGTGAGAGAGGCCACTACGTCAACAGTAGCAGATGGCTGACGTTCAGACAAGACTGCGATCAGATGATGAGCGTTCTCCAATGAATGCAGAGTAATGCATCTGACTCGAACACCGAGATTCGGTAGAATTCCATAATTTATTTTTACGTGATTGATGTGACGCTATGTCTAGTACTACAGATGAGATCATAACCACGCCTTTCGTCCGAAGGGAATATACTGAAAAGATGACAGTCGTCAAGCAAGGTAGGCCAACACCTAATATAAAATTGAAAACACTCACAGAGAAAGCATAAGAAATACACAAGACATTTTAATGCATCAAAATTTCAAACATGTGAGTGGCTGACCAGCCGTGAGAAACAGAAGAAACTGTTGGCCTTGCCTCCTTTTTTCTCAAGAGAATGTGGTCTGGACAGAGAGGGGATATAGTGATCTCAGCTCCTTGAGTAAGGCGGTTAAGCGACATGAGCAATCACTTCTCATGTGCACTTTCACTTGACCTTAAAAATTGTTCGGGAAATTGTTATTAAAAATTCATCTTTTATAAAAATTAATGTGGTAACATGAAAGTGTTAGGTATAGAAATAGCATTCCCAATGCCGAGTGAAGGCCTATGGTCAGGGAGCACGCGACGCCACTGGTTCTCAGGTATCATATTTTTCATGATTTTGAAAAGTATTAATGATGAGCTCTTCCTTTTCTATATGCTGCACATGCTTGTGTATTTTAAAAGAAATAATTAAAACTCGGACGCTTCATCCGCCACTGACTTAGTAATTTAGTCAATGCAACATTTTCTGGTTGCGGCTAAGTATGATCAGAGTCACTTGCAAGCATTGGCAAAATATAATTAAAGGAAGCTTACTAAGCTTGCTGAATTTTCCGAGTACTTATTGAAATTTGCATTTATTTCTGAACCTGCATTAAGAGAAGATAGAGAACCTACTTTCAAGATCTTGAAGTCTTTATTTATTATCAGTCCAGAGCGGAAAAGAATTTATTTTTCGGCTACACTTCAGTGCTGCAGTGTAACTTACAGAATTTTCGGTGCAAGCAGGTGCGGCTGTATATTTTGCATGACAGATGGCACATATACTTGTGCATTTGTCTCTTATTGTGAAGTAACGCATAATTCTGTAACGGGAAATGCGTTTTCGGAAATTCCAGGAATCTGGAAATCGATTCATTTTTCCGATTCAAATTCCTGGGAATGTTTTGATAGTTGAGATCATAGGCTATCAATGTATGAAACCCTGTTACACGAGAATGTACAGAAGACTAAACATCGCAATGTGGATGCCTAAACAGATAAATTAGTTTGCGTTTCTGTAAAATGTCAAGTATGATGCTTCACGAAATCTTACTTGATTGCATGTTTTTGTGAAGTGTCGTATAAGATTACCCTAGGGAAGCTATTTTCTTGCAATGATTGGAACAGGCATTTTCTTCCGGACTTTCGTGAAAAGTCACTAGCACGCGATTACGACCTCATAATATCTAGGCGCATCATTAGAAGTGTCAACGAACCAGCTATTCTTTGCATAGAAATTCCAATGAATGAGCTGTTGATTTAACGGCTTCATTTACTTATAAGTTGACTATCTCCCCATGTTTTCAGATGTCTGCAACTTTTGATACCGTCATTTAATTATGACAAAGTTTTAGATTTCTGCAACCTGAATTTCAGGTTGTTGTGAAGCGTAGGCTATTATTGAATTTTATTGAATTTCAGGTTGTTGTGAAGCGCATGCTACATCTAATAATATATAATATAATTTGTATAATATAATAATATGTAATAATAATAAATATATATATATATACAATTTGTACATCTGATGATCGTTGATTCGTGAAACCAATAGTACTGTTAGTTATGAAATAGTCTTTTGAACATTATATTATATATATATATATATATATATCACAAGCATGACTGCATGCATATTTCGAACGCATGAAGCGTGTTGTGTGCACATATTATGGCATTCCCTGCTATATTATATCGCTAGCTATCATTTGAAAGGATACCATCATTTTTCATCGTCAAGATCACTCAGTGCTGTATTGATTTTAGAAATCCTTGGGGACAACAATTAAGTTGAAGAGAGTAGTAGTCCACCTCAATCAGACTATACCTGACCTGCAGAGGATGGGGAACAAATACTTTTGTAAGGTCAAACACCGATACAAATGTTATTATTAAGTACTTAGTACTAAAAATTATTTTTTGTACATTTCAAGTAAAAATGCAAATATGTTTGTTGAAAGCCAGGCAGAGATGCTCTACACTTCACAGTATAATCTCTAATTCCTTCAATGCCTCCTTACCCAATCTGCATGAAATTTTGTGTGTAAATGGAAAATCCACCCCGCGTATGTGAAGTATTTAAAGTGTGACGATTGATCAAGATGTATGCTGTGCAGGTGATAGACAAGATTGAAAAATTTTGAGTAAATATACTTAATGCACCCTATTGAAGGACTACAATCACTTTAATTTGTATCAATATTCCTCTGTAATGGAATTATCCATACAGTGAATGCTATTGTGGCATGAAAGAACTTTTGACTATTTGACTTATCATTTTTGGAAATAAATTCCATTTTGTGTATGTTATTGGAAGCTGTGAGTACATTTGCGCATGGCCAGTTGGGAGGCGTGTGAATACCATTATATCATAAAATGGCATGAGTGCGTGGACATATGGAGAGGTGGTACCATCACGATTACAGTGAGCATCACATCAAGCATCATGTTTGCCCTCGAGTGCGTGGCAACCAGCGTTTCCGGAAATAACGCGGAATTTAGGAATCGTCCGCGGAACGCGGAAATTTAAGTCGCTTCCACGCAAGGAGGATCTTTATTTATTTTGAGTGGTACAAATTGAAAGCTGATTCGTAGTTTGATTATGATTGTCACCAATATTGTTGCAACAACTTGTCAGCTCATGGTGTCGTACCTGTGTATACGAGTATGTGTCATGTCTGTGGAAAGCAGGGCTGGATGTGAATCCAAAATTCAAGTATTCGCGTGAATCCGAAGAGATGCGCAGGACAACGAATCATGCTTATTAAATCATTTTAAGCAACTTATTTCCTGTCATTTATGTTCATATCCAAGGCGCTAATACCATATGATTCCGTCAAAGAATATAGATTTTCTATCATTCTACAGATAGATGCCATTTTTTTATAACTTTAGCTGCTTTATAAGGAATGAGCCGATTGAAAACATCAGATTCAATGAAAAAGTAATGTCTATAAAAATCACAAATTCTATAAAGAGTGAGAAGTTCATTAACAAAGAAAGTCAGTATCTAGTATTGCCACTTTTAGTAGAAGCTACAGCTTGAATGACTCGGTAGCTACAGCTGTGACTCGCTCAGTCACATACACCGACTTTTTTTCGTCCGATGTTGCTGAGCAGTCGCTGCCCAAATGGTTATCATCAAGGGTAGTTGAATTGAACTGATTCATGTATTTTTTCAAATCCTTTCACATGTGCTCAATTAAGTTAAGATAAGGGCTTTGTGCGAGCTTGTCTATTAAGCTTCGTCTGACTTTCATTTCCACGTAATGTCAAGTCGAGGCACATGTCTAGCATGGGGTACCATCGTATTGCAAAATATGTCGACTGGTCATCAAGCGAGGAATTGCAACATCGGGCATCCTCTGAAACTCCCGATAATCGACATTTCCGTTGCATCGCACAAGATGACGCACTCCAAAGCGGACTGCTCCTCTCACCATAAATGATCAAATACTCCCTGAACGCAGTCCCTCTCGTGAATGCAGATGTAAACATCATTCATCATTAAAAAACAGGGCTAGGGACTCGGTGGTTTTTGGCCGGCCTCGGACATTTTCCAGGTCCTACTTTTACCAAAGTCCTGGTAAAAACTATCTGATTCCATTTTTTGAGTCAATTCATTTTTCTTTCTGCATCAATCAGACGTTATTTTATTGTTTACATGAAGCAATTTCTTTCTGCCATTCTTCCCAAGAAGTTTGTTTCGTCGTAGGAAGCGTTTCACTGTTTTTAAAGAAACAATTGACGACAAATTTATAGTCCGTTTGCAATCATTCTTAAATGTTTTCTTGATTGACGAAATTACCAAGAGTGAAGCAAATTTTTGGCAGAACTGAAGGCATCTGATATTCTGATGAAATTATTGAGTACGTCTGTTGCATCATTGCACCCGAAAAGGTTGAACATTGGGTTTAACCTTTTGCCTTGGGTCACCTAGGGTGGTCTTTCCAAGCTTACTAAAACTTGAGTCGTAAAATATACTTGGCCCAAGTTTAAAACATAGTTTCGGCTAATTTTTCACTTTTATTATGCAACAGCCATTTGAAGAAAAAACAAATAATCTATTTTGAATTTATTATGTATTATTTTTTATAAAAACAGTTTTTTATGAGAGCGCTATGATGGCAGGCTGTCTAGTGCGTCATTTTTTTTGGTAACATATCATTTTATTTCATTTTTTGCTGCTGCTGTCATTTTTTTCATTTTTTCTTCGAAATCATGCATTCTCAAATAGATTTTCGTAAATTGCCGACTACTAGCCTAGTTCAAAATTTATCCTTAGAGATATCAGCTCTCCACTTTTTGGATTTTATGATTTTGTTGACTAATGCACTGAACTCCAGATGTCGTATAACTTGATGGAGAATCATTAAACTTCCGCAACACTCTGTTTTTTGGGCTATTCATTATCTTACGGGTGATTTTAATAAATCAACGAACCACAGGAAACATCCTATAACAATTAACAATAAATGTAGAGTGCAGACATATTTCATTGTATTTCCCTTCGATGATTTTCCTTCTTGTCATATCAGTCAGTTAAAAAATACCTGAGGTCAGTCTTCTGTTTTTGTTATAAATGCTGCTAGGATGATTCCACTTGAATTAGCCAAACATTGACTTCGGACCTATGTTCTATGCAACCAAGTCCGTGTATGCAACACATAAAACAAGAAATGAGAGGACAATTTTGCTTTATTCGTGTGACTTTGTTATCATCGTTCAACAAGTGTGACTTTGTTTGCTATCATCGTTAAATTAGTGTGACTTTAAATACAAAATAGTGTTTGAATTAAATACAAAACAATCCATAAAGAGAGCAGAGATTGGATCGAAGCGAAAGTGTGCATTCGAGAAACTTATGAACAAGGTTAAAAATCGAAAATAGATGTGAAGCCATGAACTATATTTGCAATTATTCATGAATTGATTGGTTTTGTTATTCTATCACCAATGTTTTTATTTTGACTGGATGTTGAGCATGTACAACTTACATAGGTAATGTTAAGTGAGACATCGATATCTAAAGACGGTATACAGTGATGGATAATTAATGATGCATTCATTGTATTTATTAAATCTTTACATACGGGTACACGATTTTGATATGTACGATTTTTTAACCTTAAGATTTGCATCGTATAATCTTTTGAATGATGACTGTCGGACATGTTGTTTGGATGGAAATGCTACAGGAGTCAATTAAAAATTTCATTATACTATTGCAATGATGAAAGTGATACGCTATATTGTTCGATTCTTAGTGGATACTTTATCATTTCTTTCATTTTTCCGCCACCAAAATTCATTTTCTTCTTGAAAAATTCGTCATTTATTTCTCATTTTTTGACTTTCTCTTCGGTAGACAGCCTGTGATGGTGAGATTTTCTTTCGAGACTCCGTGAATTTCATTTGTCTCTTGTGCTGAATAGCAGGGTATAGCACCCATCTGGGCGGGAACAAATTTTACTAATTGGTTAGGAGGACACTCACAAGCCAGTCAACTGCCTGAGTAGGACTGCCAATAATTGAAGTGATGGGCCCTAAAGGAAGGAAATTATCAATCTTATCTTTATGATCTTTTCTTCTATTTACACGAAAGTAAGCCGGATGATTTCCACAAGTTAGTAGTTTTTGATAGTCTATGTAAGTATTGTTGCGACATTTATTACGAATCAAGTAATTCGACTGATTTTCTATACTAGAATTTTTGGGGTTTTCTCTACATTTGTATGTACTATTGTCATTCAAAATGTCCTCTGTCCTTGAAGTAATACTTTCTTTATCTACGATTATGTTCCGATTGATAGCTTCAACTGTAGTTTGAACTGTCAAGATCGTACAAAAATCACTATCAGAATATAGTTCGATTGACCATGGCGATAGAATGATGAACATCGATAATTTTCAGCACTCTGTCCTAAATAAACAAAAAGAATTCGATGCAAACTAAGATGGCCGAAACACGCTTCATAGCGTTGAAAAAGCCACAAAGCTAACACAAGCATGAGCTGATCTAACGAGTCGTCACTGCCCAATCATTTTTATATTTAATCCAACTGTCTGTGTATTTACTTACCCCTTGATGCTGTCCATCGTGACGAAACGCGTCGAGGATCTATATTTTGTAAAATAAAAAATCGTCTAAATTGAGGGAGAGCATTTTCTAGCACCACGAGAAATTGAGTAATGAACTTCCCGTATAAGACAACAAAATATCTCCTAGTACATTGTAAGCCGTTCTCTCTCGTGTCTCTGCCTCAGCTAAAGTACATATAATATATTTATATTTGATTTTTTGTCTTCTTAGAATTTTTGATAAGGAAGTGGTAAGTGAACAGATCGCTGGAAACGCAACAAAGATTTGGTTGAAAGCACAACTGTAGTACAGATTAAGCTTCCGTTTGCACTATCATTGCAGATAGCGTAGTATGTAGTCAATGCGAGTAACTTACTCAAATCGACTTTTTCGCTTCTTCAATGAGATTGATTTTTTTCGAAATTTTCCGCATTTGTTTTTCGGGAATCCAGAGTCGAAATCATTGGGAATCCCCTTGTTAAACCCTTATGTTAGCGTTCTTGCAGTGGTTGGAAAGTTTCGCCTATGATATTCTTCAATATGCCTTTATCATCTGTCATGAAAAATAGACATGCGCATTGTAAATCCGGTGAAAAGTGCATGTAAAGTAGAAGTGTATATTCGAGACCCGAACCCGGTTCGGATTACGGAAAAAATTATCATATTTTCAGTATGTTACAGCTGAATTGTGGACTTTTATTCTTTCGTAATTGGTTACCGAGAGTGTATTGCCCTGATTTTTATTTTAATGAATACCGGTAGTATCGCATTTGCTCTTTTCATTATGCTGAAAATTAGTGATCCGATCGAATGATCGAGTTGAATTATTGTACAGAGCTTTTGGTTAGGGTTCGGATTCTTCATGGATTTTTCGTGTCGGGTTGAGGCCAGTTTTAGGGACCACTGCGCACCTCTAACACAAAATGCCTTATGGCTTGTGGATGATTGTGAAATGACCTGCGAACGATAAATTACGGCTTACTTTGTATTCTTCCGACTTCCTTCTGATATTCGTGCTTGTATTTTCTATCAATGGCACTAATAGAATATTATCTTAGGAGAGAATGATTATATCATTCCATTTCAGGTTGCTGAGTCAGCATCATATTGGATTCATTTAGGTCTATTTTATAGTAAAGCGCCTGTTTATAGTAAAATTTCGAATATGATACCTCATTCGGTACCAGCTATCCTCACTTGCTACAGCTTCCATAGATGTTTATAATGGTTTAAAACAGTTAGTAATTTCGTCCTTTCTAGCTCTATTATACATATTTAGCCTGTGGGTGTAGATGCATTGCTTGAAATCTACAGTTTAACCTGCAATGATATCAAAATTCTGGTCAGAGATTATTACAAGTTCATCCCCTATATTTTATGATAGATTTGTTTCAAACTAATGTCTATATTCATTTTTCAGGATGATGAACACGATCACTCGAGTGATGACGAACTTTTGGATCGCTTGGATTCAGGTCACATAAAAACCCGTCAGTTAGAATCTATGGTTAAAGACTACACTCGTGCAGTGTCTCTGCGTCGTCGGCATCTAGCCAATCGACTCACGGTTCCCTGCTGTTTGGAAAGGATTCCGTGGCGTCATTTCGACTACAAGGCCGTATATGGCCAAAGTTGTGAGGAGGTAATCGGATATGTGACTGTACCAATTGGATTCGCTGGTCCGCTTCTTCTTGATGATAAAAAACATTTTGTTCCGATCTCCACCACAGAAGGTTGTCTCGTAGCAAGTACGAACAGAGGTTGTCGTGTGGTAGAAATGGCTGGTGGTATTCGAACTGAAGTCCTACGAGATGGCATGACTCGTGCTCCTGTCATCCGTTTCGTGTCCATCAGTAATCTGAAACATTGCATGCAATGGGTAGAATCCGAAGATGGTTTTGCTGAGCTGAAACTTGCATTTAATAGCACGAGTTCTCATGCAGACTTGCTATCTATTTTGCCTATTCCTGCTGGGCTAGAGCTCCACCTGCGCTTCACTGCAGAGACAGGAGACGCTATGGGTATGAATATGGTTAGTAAAGGCGTCGAAAATGCTCTTAAACTCCTAGTTCAGAGATTTCCTACTGCACAAGTGCTCAGTCTAAGTGGCAATACGTGCTCTGATAAGAAAGCCAGTGCTGTTAATTGGGTACTTGGAAGAGGCAAGTCAGTTATTGCGGAATGTTGTATTCCAGCTCATGTACTCAGCAGTTTATTAAAAGTCTCAGCTAAAGAGATGGCGCATCTTTGTCGATCCAAGAATTTGGTCGGGTCAGCAGCAGCCGGCTCTATTGGGGGATTCAATGCACACGCCGCCAATTTAGTAGCTGCTATCTTCCTAGCCACCGGTCAGGATATTGCTCAAGTAAGTGACATAAAGAAATTTACTACTCTCTATCCTATGGAGGTTAAAGCTATTACTCCGGGCAATGCTATTGGCTGCATTTAATTACCTCGAGCATAATGCATGTAAAGAGTCTCTCTTGGATTAACCGATTGATTCTCATGTGTGCCGTAACTCGCATTGCATTCTGATATTTTCTGTGTAGAACAACAGTGATTTGACATGGGCTTTCATCAGCGTTTCTTTTTCACCGCCGTTCTCGCCGCCTGTATAAAGCACTTGTTTAACTTTCTTTCTGACCTGTGTTCGACTCCCGGTCAGACGAAGCAGTCGGAAAGATAGGTGCTTCGCGTCTATAATGACTTAAATATGTGTCATACAATAGGATACAGCAAGTTTTCCGTAAAAAAAGTATAAAGGCAATAGTCTATAATAAAGTAAATATATAGGCAGCAATAGTATAATAAAGTAAATAGTATAAAGGCACCTTGGTAACAACGTGCAATAGGATGTAAATGACATAAATTTCACTCTCTGGAAGACTTATCGTGCAAAATAGGTCTAGGGGTGAAAATCTTCCACTGTGGTCCCTTCATATTTGATGCCCTCAAGTTTCGTTTAAATATGAAATAGTCCACCAGAAGGGTGCCGCTCAAGCTGTGGGTGAACTTAGTACATCAAATCTGCGCTAGTTGTTCGTTTAACAAATTGGTGAAAGGATTATAGTTAGAGAAAGCATATAATGAATGCTGTCTCCTGCTTCAATATCCCATTCAAAGTTTTCTGGTGGCCAATCGATTTTCATGCCAATTTACAAAAATATGAGATAATTCTCATACGATGTTGAAAATCATTCCAGCAGCCATTTATAATAGAATATAATGCTTACTAATTTAAATTATTAATTGAAGTAGTCCTAATGAGGACTGATGGCGTTCTCCAATCCGCAAGTGTACAAATGCGATGATACTGTAACCATTGGATTAATCAGTTCTTAAAAGAACTCAATGGATCTTTCTCGTGGCAGCCAATTAAAATTGATCAGTTTTGGCCCAATATCTGGTAAAAATGAAAATCTGAAGACTTGTAACACTACTCATTCTTCCTGTTAATATACTAATACAAAAGATTCCAAACACTGCCGCATACACGCTCAAAACAGACGTCTAATATACTGTACCGACTACAGATGCTGATAGTGGAAATAGAATGGGACAATGGTCACCATAGGTTAAGGAAATTAAAAAATGAATGTTATGAAACGGCAGAAGACCGATGGATAAAAATGGGAAAAGTGGAGGTAAAACATAGAAATACAATGATGCTGCTACACCGATTGCAAGTGAACTAATGCTACACTACACATGGTGGATCAGTGGAAAGTGGATAATGCAGGTAAACAATAGAACTACAATGACACTCTGCTACAGCGAAAGCAATGAAACTATACACACTTTACTTAAGACTACACCTGGAAAATGCTGCTTCTTCACTTGAATTTGTTATCACCAGTTTCTTAATCCTTCTATATTACTTCATGTAATTCCACATTTCTTCAGTTGAATTAGTGTACAATACATCGACCACTACTTCAGCTACTGATGAAATCTGCATACAATGACATACGTATAAATCATTCATGGAATCCAACATCTCTTCATTTGTTCTTCATTCGAAATACAATACATCGACCACTACTTCAGCTACCGAATAAGGGATATAAAACAATACTGCAGTCCGTCAGTCGTCAGCAGGCACTCGTCTGGTTGTGCTTCGACCCCTAACCTGAACACTCAAACCCAGACGAGCGGGGTACCACACAGTGGCTGACAAAATACTGAGTAGGTAATGATATGTCTTGAAGGATAAGTCAGACATCATTTAGATGTTACGTTTCCAACATATAAACTCATCCTGTCATTAAATTCATCCCATCAATAAAAACAGTATGCCTTTTGCGATCCGCACATGTAAACAAATCCTGTACATCAATCTTTGCCTTTTCGATTCCCACAAGTAAGCAGATCCTGTTCATCCTCGATTCCCATAAACATGTAATCGTTGTGTGATAAGTATATAATTCGCCTTTGCACAAACTTCGCCTCATACATCGAGACTTAACTATGGGAGCTCTGTCATCTCCCGTAAGCCACGCTAAGCGCTCTGCATTCACTCTTCACCCCCCCCCAAGAAAAACGCGAATTGCAGAACAATCGCACTGATCCCGCATGCTAGTAAGGTCTTACTTAAAGTGCTTCGAAGGAGACCCGAGTATTTTTTTGCTCCCACAACCTCCAGAAGAACAAGCCGGGTTTCGGTGAGGAAGAGGTACTAGAGACCATGTATGTAACTTGAGATTGATGTTAGCGAAGGCTCATTCTATGCAACAACATGTTTTCTGCTGTTTCATCGACTACTACGGCTTTCGACTGTGTAGATCATGAGAGGCTTTGGTGTGTGTTGAAAGATGTGAGAGTGCCGATGCATATGATTTTAATCTTGAGAAATCTCTATTCTGAACAGTCAGCGAATGTTAGAACAGATGAAGGCGACACAGACGAATTTCCTATCAGAAGAGGAATGCGTCAGGGATGCATCTATCTCCGATTTTGTATAACGTGTACGCTGAAATTGTAATGCGGATTGCGTTTGAAGACTGGCAGGGCGGTGATTAAATCGGAGGACGTTTAATTTCGAATCTTGCGTACGCAGATGACACGACGATCATTGCAGCCACCACGGAAGAGCTCCAAAATGTACTGGGAAGATTGGAAACAGCTAGTGAGAGCGCGGGTCTTTTCTTGAACCTAACTAAAACAAAGGTCATGCCTACTGATCATCTTTACAGTTTTACGTTAAATAATGAAAATGTGATAGAGGTAACAAGAAGCGCTATTTTTCTGGGAGTAAAGCTAAACAAGGAAGTAAGAGACAGTGAAAAGGTGAAAAGAAGAATTGCGATGGCCAAAAGAGCTTTTATGAAAATGATGAAAATATGGAAAGATCGTGGCATTTCAATATCAATCAAAGTAAAGCTCGTAGAAACGCTAATATTCCCGGTAGCACTTTATGGAGAGGAGAGTTGGACACTTCGCAAGAGTGATTGCAAGAAAATAAAGATCTTCAAATTGTGGTGCTGGAGAAGAATGATGCGCGTCCAATGGATCGCGAGAAGGACCAATGTATCCATGCCAAACCATTGCAGTCGTCGGTGTTAGAAATGTCTTAACGGTACTGCGGGCATGTGGCACGACGGCGAGGGTCATTGGAACGGGACATGTTCGGCAACACCGAAGGCAAGAGGCGGAGGGGACAAAATGGAACAAACAATGGAGGATAGAACAAAATGGAGAATGAATGCCATGGATAAGGTGTGATCCTTGATAGAGAAAGGCTCCTTTATATAAGACGGGGTCCTCCGAGATGGAGATGTAGTGTCTCTCTTAGATACAGAGGGGACCCTCTGAGATAAATGGAAGGTACCTCTGAGTTAGGAAAGGTCCCTCAGTGAGAAAGAGAAGTGCTCCTACAAAATTGAGGAGAGCCCCTCGGATGAATTTAATGACCCCTTTGAAAGAAAAAGGGCTCTCTAAGAAAGGGAAGAGTCCCATCCAGAGAGGCATTGCTCAGCCCATGGGCCGCATAGGGTCCCTAAATTACATCCCCCGTTGCCTATCTCACACCTGAATACCCGTGTAAACTCTAGAACTCCTTGAAACTTCTACTTATCTTGCACTGCCTAACACAAGCAAATATTTTAATAGAAAAAATACATTTTCTGATGAAGAATGGTTGAAAGTTTAATTAAGCAATGAAATTCTCGTTCGGAGAAATGTGAATTTTTATCCAAGTAACCATTTTTCTCAGGAATTCATCCATTGCTCAATTAAAAGCTTCTGATAACCAGGCTTATTGGTTACTCCTTTTACTTTTTGATGATCGAAAAGATAAAAAATTTCATATGTACTAGCTGCACAAGTATTGAGGCCATTGGCCTTCTCTTGGTGCAATGGTGTATAGTTGCCATCGAAAGCTTTTAAGTTGAGAGCAATCTGAATTAATTGGAGAATCGCCATATGAATAATCCTGATGTCTTTATGTTGTCTTCCTCTGCATGCTGCAAAAGCGTCAGTCCCTCACATTTGAACACAAGAAAAACGTGCGGGATCAAATATAAAGAAACCAACTCCCTGTAGCTCATGCTAAATGACTGTTGATGCGGTGACGGATGGCTGTACTGATTCTGGGCCCGACTATTCCACACGAACTGAAATGTTAGATCAAGTATTGTATCTAATTAATGCTCTGCAATCGACATTTTCTAGTTATAATTGTCGCTTATCGTGATAAATAGGTTATCTTATTCCGAATATATCAAATGCCGGTGAGTATAAAATTATAAGAATATCCGAAATAACGAAATCCATGCGGCGGTTAGATTACTGTGAAAACGCATTTTCCATGTAAAACAAGGTAATTTTTGAAAAATTTCATCGCTTTTCCTAGAAAATCGGTTTTTATCATTTACCGTTATTACCGGATCTAATAAAGGGCTGGAATTGCTGTACAAACTCTTTTTCGAGTACCTAGTGTATTTTTCTGCATTAGAACTGTACAAGCTCGTTAGTTCTAGGCAACACCAATTTTTCAAATTTGAATTTTGGAGTTGTCTGTACAAACGCTACGTCATTAATATCACTAGCACATGTGGCTTTCGATTCTGTAGAAACCCTTTCCAAAAAAAATTAGGGTGCTAACTTCAGCGACATCATCCTTTGTTAGATATGGAAAGATACCTAGTCCTTGATATTGTAGATATGGGATATAACAGTCCATACAACCTGCAATAGCCGCCATGGCGGTCTATTTTTCAACTCTCTCCCTCTTGGGTGGCGGTCTTTTACAGTTGGCGTTTTATTATCGAGTGGCGGTCTATTTTTAAACATCTCCGAGTGCAAGAGTATTCAGAAATCTCGCTTCAGTAAACTTCGTATTTACGCGTGTGTTTCATCTATAAAACTATCAAATAACTAAATGCCTTGCTGAATACCCGACATAGTACGAAATTATTGAAATTAGTGTGATTTATTGTATTATTCTAAAAACTTGATATGACACTGAATGCATATTTTAGTGGCATTTAATGAATTTTTGATAGATACGCGAAGTATTCAATACATATTTGACAGCTATTCAATAAATTTGACTTATGGGTATTATTGGCAATAGTCATTTAGGCCTTATTCATCCGTATGCTAGTAATAAAGGTTAAACACTCAATAAGATGCTATACTATATCTATCTAACACATTATGCACGCAAGATGACCAGCAACACAAATCGCAATCAACATTGCAGGCGCTTAATGATCAATTTAATGCATTTGTTAATTCAGAAGACCCAAAGACACATGAAGTGTCAGCAGCACATCACATATCGGACAGGACCTACACAAACAGATATATTGGTATTCTTTACTTATATTGCTGAAGTATAGAAAGTGACGGTCTATTTTTCAAGCACTTCGTCAGGGTGGCGGTCTGTTGCAGGTTTTACGGCATCTTTATTTTAATCCATTGAGTTAACGTTACAACGGGATGATCTGTATATCAGTTCAGACCAATACGTTCTGAAATCATCATCACACGAAATGCTGGTATAGATCACCTAACGTGAAAATTTTCAGCCGGAGACAAAACAGATAGTACGTTGAAAACCAAAGACTAACAGCTTTTATAAACACACAAAAGCGACCAGACAGTCTGCCAGCACTAACAATTACAGATGTACTAACTTGAGCCGTGCTTTTATTAAACTTTAACTCCATAACGACCCGTTGCAAGCCTAAATTTAGGAACAACAGGGGTCTGAACCGCAGACATATAATTGAAAGACGAAGACCGGGCTCGGGACTGAAAACGTACCTGATTCCTACTTATATTCAGGCATGATTAATCCTACAGGGCCCCTGCCAAAAGTTGCCAATGAAAGGGGTCACATGGGTGAAATTAAGAAATTGTGATGGTTTCTACCATGAAATTTCGCCATCATTGTTGCAAGTTACTTGATTGCCGGTATATATATGTATATATGTATAGGCTGTATCACAAAAAACCGCCGTTTCCAAAAATAGTGTATTTGAAATGTACAGTACTCATTGAAGACGTTAAAGATACATAATATGATTACATAATTGCGTACTAAATTTGAATACATATTTCAAATGTAATTGCCTCCGTTTTCAATCACCTTTTGCATATGGTCCATTAAAATGCTCAGAGCTCGCGACATACGTTCCACTGTAAACATAGGCAACTCTCGAGTCAGAAATTCACGAATGTCTTCAGCTGAATTGAAATTTGAGCGAAGTGCTTCAAGTCTTGGAAAAATATAACGGTCACACAAATTTAAATCGGGAGAGTACGGTGGTTGACGTAGTAGGCGAATATTCATATCTTCTATGTGTTCAGCAGCAGCACGCGCTGTGTGCGGCCGAGCACTGTCGTGCTGCAAGCGCATGTTTTCAGGAAGAATTGGATTCGATTTCGTCCAGAAATAATTCACTAGATTTGAAAGAAATTTAATGTATCTATCCGCATTTATATGCTCATTTCTTTGCAGTATTTCGAAATAATGGTGGCCTCTTTGGGAAACAGCTATAATAACGAGAAACTTTTCTTCCATACTAGATCTTCTTGCAGGTCTGTCTGATGTCGTCATCGCCAAATGGATCAACCCAACTACCAATTTTATTGCGAGGCTGAAGTTTTCTACAATAGAAAAACTTCTCATCTACTGTAACCAAGTTAGATTTAGTCAATCTGGATGACAACGATTCCAATAAATCCTGACATCTTGCAACGCGAACAGATTTGTTGTGTTCGGATAAAGTATGGGGTATCCATTTGGTTTGGATCCACAATTTATCTAGATCTTCAACTAAAATTCTCTGTACAATGGTGTGTGATATTTCCAGATTACGAGCAATTTCACGGAGTGTTAAGTGAGGATCATTGTTGATCATTTGTTCCACCGCTTCCACATTTTCTTTTCTAGAGTCACTGATTGACCGTCCACTGCCAAAACTAGTACGACTGCCCCCACGAAATTCTTGACACACTTCTCGAATCCGTCGTACACTGATGGTCTGATCAGGCCATGATTCATTTATCATAGCAGAAATTTCAGCCGCATTCTTTCCACATCGACGTAAACTTTCAATGAAAAAGTATAGATATTCTTTTGTGCATTCCATTTACACACTGAACAAACTGTCACTCATGAAATGGCATCACTTAGTTTGCATTGAATTTTAATATCGTGAGGCAAACGGATCGATAAAATGAAATGAGTTACACTTACAAAATGATCGCATAACTAATCAGTACGATAATTAAGTAACGTCAAATTGTTACGAAAAAAGAAAGAGAACGTAATTTTATCGAACGGCGTAATCATATTATGTATCTTTAACGTCTTCAATGAGTACTGTACATTTCAAATACACTATTTTTGGAAACGGCGGTTTTTTGTGATACAGCCTATATATATAGGCAGGTGTTATTGTATAAAATATCGCAATCGATCTTATTGACTTTTAAATAGTGATGTTCCATTTGTCTATATAGTTTCTTTTCGTCAGTTGTTAAAAAACGCAAAATGCACTTTGATAACCATTTAATTATAAAACCGGAATTTATAAATGTCCTTAAGATAGTAAATATTTAAAATGAAGCTATGGAAAGTATAGCACAAAATCACCAAAAGGATATCTGAATATGGAAGTATGGAAATAGGAAATAGAGTTAGGTTGCTTGCTTCCAAAGAAAAACGTAGACATAAAAGATATTAAAAATAAGTGCACAAAGTGGCTACATGACCATTAGTCGGTGAGTCAAACTTTGATCTTGTTTATTCAGGATCGGTTGATGTTCTTTTATCAGTAGTAGGGCTTCGGCAATTTGCAAGTCTTTTTTGAAGTTATATCTAGCAATTACTTTTGTTTTTGTTTCTATTAGTTTATAGCCTGGTATGATGTTTTTGTGTGTTAACAAGTGGGATTTGATTGATCCATCTGACATGTGCTGCTGACATCTGTGTGTTGAGTGTGTTTGTTGTATAGCCAATGTATGTGACGCTATTACATTCGTCTTTTTATATATTGTTGTCTGATGATCGGTGGCATTCATGTCATCCGTGAAACTTAAAGTAACAACAATAAATGATCTAGATGAAATTTTATTTATTATATATGTTTTTCTATCAGCAGAGCATGTTTCGGAACGTGACAGGTTCCATCTTCAGCGGACTCGACAAAATTACAAACAATACAATGAAGACATCTATATAGAAAATTATTCTCGATAAAAACAGTTCAACTGATCTACTTGTACACAACCTTACAGACAGAATAGAAGCATAAAAATCTACATATTTGCAGAGGTCAAACTGCGTTATTATCTGCATTTTCAAGAGGAGTGGCACTGATCCGTTCCTTTCATAGGACAATGCATTGCTATTGTCTTTAATCAGAATAGATTCAAGAATCAATAGATGTTTCGAGCTACCGATAATAGAGAAGTTTTCAGATTTCGGATGGTGGTCATGCATCGATACTTCCGAAGGGTTTGGGTAGCCTTTAGAATGCTCATCAATGCGCACAGCCAGGTGGCGCCTTGTGGCTCCGAGCACCTAACAGGAATAGCACGCTTGATATATATATTTACAACGGCCTTAGGAAATGTCAGGCGTGTCAACTGTCAAGAAAAATGAACACGTGGTTATGTACAGTTTTGATTGTAGAATGTGGAGTGATATAAGCTTAAATTTCTATACAAGATAATGAAATGAAAATTGATTATTTTGTGCGAGTTATGTCAGAACATTTTCAGAGTGTTTCAAAGAATCAACGGTAGCTAGCTATCAATTTCAAGATCGCCAGAAAGTTATGTCAGCTCATGAATTTGACTAATTAGACACACTTTTGCACTTACTCAATGACTTATAATTGTACAATTGTGTGCAGACTGTAAATTTAAATATCAACGAATTAATCAGTAGACATTCGTATTGATGAAGTTATCGCACAAAAAATGAGTGTGTGAGACTTTATTGCTCCACTGCAAGTTATTCTGTGAGCACGCACATAAGCAAGTTCATGATGTCAATAGATACTAAACAAAAAATAAATTAGCAATGGCTAGTGTGATCGACCATTCCTTCAAAGTTGCCGACCCATTTTAACGTTCTGTTACCCAGCTAGATAAGTCAACAGCATTTGTCATGTGCAATCACTGAACACAGCCGTGTTGTCAAATTTAGAAGTTACCTGCATGTCCGCTCAAATTGAAATGACTTCTATCTAAATGTTCTCGATTATGGTGAGGTATCACGAACAACGCCAGACGTTCTAATCCATAAATATTGAAAGGAATGGATTTCGTAATATTTCAGTTTTTACCCAATGCCAAGTTTATGACAGCTTGTGATGTATATGTTGTTTTTTGACTTTAACGAGTTTGAAATTGGATGGCAGCAAATGCTTATGTGAAACATTTGAAAAATATTACCGAAATAGAAGGCAAACAACTGATATTTTTTATGTTCACGCTGATATGCATCCAATCGTGCTTTGATCAATTAATCTAACTTGATGTTATCATTTTCAGGTTGTTGAATCAAGCTCCTGTCTGACAATGATGGAAGAAAGTGAAAATGATTCACTATTGATAACGTGCACCATGCCTAGTCTAGAAGTTGGTACAGTTGGGGGTGGAACACGACTACCAGGACAAGCTGCTGCTCTTTCTATGTTGGATCTCGACCCTCGAGAACCTGCTAGACATCTAGCTCGCATTGTAGCTGCTACCGTTCTGTGTGCTGAACTTAATTTGATGGCCGCCCTCGTGCGTAGTGAGCTCGTACAAGCACATATGAAGCTAAACAGAAAAACGAGTCAGGCAAAGCCAGAAGCGTCAGGAGTTGTTATGTGATCCAACATCACCCGAACTTCTTATCCTTCCATTCATGGGACTTTCCAAATCCATGGATGTATCGATTAATCTGTGCCATGGGAAACCAATTCCTTTTTGAAATATTGATTTAGTGATTATTTTGTCGTTTTTGTTTTTCATGATTCCATAAGAGTGTGGCAGTGAAGATGTGTTGGATTATAGAACTGAGTCAAAATGCTTGTTTTGAAAATAAGATAGAAATGAATTTGGTAAATAACCGATTTCGAAGTAAACATTCTTTTTGAGTGCTGAATGGAAACCAAGATGTGAAGTATCTTCCCGTATAGTCAAATTTTCCTTTTTTATTCTACTGAAATTTATGTGATATTATTATCATGGCTGAAATTTTCAAAGATAGTGGATGTTCATATATACAGATTGTCTTCGACTTTTATCCAGCGCAGTTAATTAATCACGAGTAAAATCTCGTTCTTGTGTATCATAATTAGCTTGAATTGTTCTTAGAGCAAGGGTTCTTAATTGTTCACTTGCCAAGCATGGGTCTCCTGGACCCTGTTACGGCATCCGTCAAGTTATCTCTTCAATCCGCGCGCTGATGTGTGAATGTTCATGACGATCAGCTGTTGATCTGATAAATGAAACTCCATTGACATTTCTAACGAACCTGTTCTCAGGAGAACGTTAGGGAGGCACATTGAACCACCAGCCTTAGCTCCGAAACTAATTTAATAAAAAGGCCTTACGCTCCTGACAATGCTGATTGTATCGAATAAACATAGGCTATGATAATTTTATGTTTTTGCGAACCATCTAATTTTCAGAGGAATTCCTCTGACTTAAGCCCCAATATTTCAATAGAAAATTAAAATTTGTTTCAATCCCGGGTTCTCAAAACGATAATAATTCAAAGTGCTTTAAGTTCTTTAAACGTATCACTAGCTATTTTAATGTTACTTTGAAGTTGCTTCAAAACTATAGAAAAATTAAGACGAGAACTAAACTTTTGTATGTATGCAACTTTGAAGTCAAGTGAATCACATTTGAATCACATGTGAAGTCAAGTTATCGTCGAATTACTTTAAAGCTGATTCGTAAAATTAAGAATTCTTATTAGCAGGGTATACTGGAGAATGTGATGAAAACGTCATTTCTTTTGTAAATGAAAAAAATGCTAGCCAATGATTCAATTCCGATTGGCGTTTCGACTTTTCATTTAACGTACGAACTTCAAAGTTTTCCTAGTAGGATTTTAAAAGTTTATAACAAGCTTCATCAAAGAGCGTGACATTCTTATGACGTTCTTGCGACCCCGGGATGTAATCAAACTATAAGTACATTTTCATTGTTCAGCATTTTCTCAAGTATACTGTCAATTTCAGTATTTATCTAACTGGTTAAAACTATTTGAGCGTATAGAACTTTTTGCATGCCAACACTTTCATGAAAGGTTGGCGATTGGGCACATATTGAACCACCCAAGATGGGAGACTTTGAAAAATCGCCTCTACCTAAATTTTTTCTAATGAATCCAAGAACCTCCATCTTTTATGAAAATTGGCAGATGTTCTTCTTGACCTGTGAGTTGCTCCGGGATAAGAATTACTTTTTTTAAAAAAACAAGTCTGAAAAACCCTTAAGGGTACGTGCCCAAGTCCCACCTCCCGGGTGCCCCACTTCGATGCTCATATTCTCTTTTATCGAGTAAACAGCAAGGTATAAGTTTTTGACATGTGATTTCTGCAACACTATATCAATAGTGATTATTCAAAAATATTTGAACATATACAAATTTTAACATTACTTACCATGGTTCAAGGTTACCATGGTTTTAACATTAAGGTTTACCGAGCCTTTGCAAAAGCTCGACATCATGAATAAAGTGATTAATCTGAGAGCTCTGATGGACTCAGAAAATAGTAGGCCTATATGTATTAGACGACGAAGACAACATGCACTTAACCGTTAGTGGGTGTTCAAATTTGAAAAAGGATTTAGGTGTTGGGGGTCATTTTTGACCGCACATAATAAGTTCATTGAAAATGTGAAAATATATGCGAATAAGATGCTATGCAGCTACAACTGTAATGAATATTTATGCAATTTTGATTATTATTAGAACATGTGGAATGACATTTTACTGCACTACAGCATATACGAATTAGGGATGCGCAGTCGGAGTCCCGGAGTCCTATCATTTTTGCTGCAGTCGGAGTCCGGCGGTCGGGGTCCGGTGATAGGACTCCGGCTTATAACTAGATCCGAAATATCATGCTAACAAATTAATTTATTCTCGTGCATAGCTGTCACTGTCTTGATATCAACTTTCTCTGTCAAACAAAAGTAGAGGGAATGACCCGTGATAGTTAAAAAGCCATTATCTTTTCACTCGCCGATTCACCCTGTGGGAACGCATCTTGCTAATATCAACAGATTATCTGGCGAGGTAGCGATTTTGTGGATAATTTTTTTTTAAAGGTTCATTTTCGTGTAAAAACTATCTCCGCATGTGAAAATGGTCATCATTTATCCAAAAACATGTGTAAAATTAAAAAATGACAGGTGGCGAAAAAGTTGCTATAATTAGTTGTTAGTAATTTGTTTACTAATGCGAGCTGATTTTTCGCCAACCGGCGAAATCGTGGATATTGTGGCAACTAATTAGTGGCAAGTAGAAATGTTCGTATATTACCTTCACATGAAAATATATTGTATACTCAGTCTGATCTGATAAAAAGGGATCTTTTTTTAATTCACGAAGGCTTAGACTAAAAAAAATATTTATCATCCATAAATGTCGCAGTAGGCTAAATACTATGATATTATTCAAATATTTGTCATTGTTGTAAATTATTGAATGTCAAGAGATGTTATGAAAATTGATATATGCGGATTCTCTATATTCTTATCATTATCAAAGAATGATAGTCTGCACTTATTTCTTAGATAGATTAGCCATATGTGGGGGATAGTGAGGAAGGTGAGGGGGGAGAGAATAGAGCCTCGGCCGTAGAGGCGGATTACTAAAGAAAATAAGAGAGAAAGTCAAAAGTAAAAGGTGACATATAGAGCGCGAACTGTCGCCGGCGAACTTCGCCAGCGAATATCCCGCAAATATGACTGAACTTTAGCATGATATTCTGCAGCTGACATTCGCCAGTTTTTCGCAAGATTCGTTCTCACAGGGCAGTAGAGAAAACAAGCATCGATCACACCTACGCACCAAAGTCACATCAGAGACAAAAATGAAAATACTAGCTTGTTTGAGAACATTACCTCTTACCCTCACTTTTATCGTGTGTGATGGGTCCTCTAAAGTAGGTATATTAGGTAGAGTACTCCCACATTTATTAAATCCCCAATGTGCATACACTAAATTTGGATTTTGTTAAATGAACACGCGGGGTGAGTGCATGTTGGTGCTACCAAATGTGAGATATACAAATTTTTGCAGTTTTGAATAAGTGATCATGATATTACCGGTAACGCAGAAGGAATTTTGGTATTTTACAGATCCTCCGTGTCATGGAAGCCTTATAGAGGTAATGCTTGTTAAATTTTAAAATAATTCGATAGGTTGCTATTATACTTTCATGCTCAACAATAGCATTTTCCTAATGCGTAGGCCTGAATCATATCACAGGCAATCTGCTACTAGTTATAGAGCAAAAGCATCATTTTAGAGAAAATGATCTTTAAAGGTGTAAATGAGTCAACATTACTATTCATCACAGGAAATTAAGAATGTTAATAACTTAATATAATAATCTGTTGAAAGAAACCAGCCCGGTGAAAAAAAACTGTCGGGATCTGTTGGTCAATTGTCGGTAAATTGTCGGCCCGACAATTTACCGACAGATTTTTTCACCGGGAGCTGAATTTGAATAATGATTTTGGCATGCAGTTTATGCATGTATGTATGTTTTGTATATGTGATCGGTCGTACGTGCTGCACGTGCAGCACCGAGTACTCGACGGTTCCCACGACGTACGTTGTCCTGTCAACTACAAATTTAACATTTTTCATAAAAAAATTCTTTTTAAAAAATTCAAATTGTACTAAAATCACAATTATATCTAATAATCGAACCAAAATGAAGCGAATTTAATAATTATGGAGCATATACAACATTTTATAGGCTTCGCATGGACTTAATTGACTGATTATATAAGTTTTAAATTCGACTTGGAGTTCCACTTTTTCGTGGAATTTACCTTCACATGCAGTTTTGGTGTGTTGTTTGCATGTACGAAACATTTGATGCTTAATTCCTCGTTTTCTTGTTGATCACTGGCTGAAGTGGTGTACGCGCTTCCTGCAGTTGCATGGCTTTCACAACTTGTAGCCATTTCTTTATGTGCTCGCTGTTCAATCCCCTGTTAGCCTTTTCCACTAGTTGACAGGAAAGTAGAACTCATAATGCCAACTTCTTGGACACGAATTAATTGTAAAATATGTGAGCAGCATTCAAAACACATATCGAGCATGTTGGAAAATAAGGATACGGGCCACCGACGACACTTTCGTTTCCAACTAATCGAATACTTCTGTAACCCCTGATTAAGTCTTATTACAGAATTTTAGTTTTATTACAGTTTCTGGTTTCTCTCCAGTTGTTTCCAGAATCTGACAGCCGTCAGAAAACTATCCACAAGTAAAACAGGAGTGTTTTTCTTGTCCCAGAAAGATACGAGCACATTTCCATTGGTATCTTTATAGAACTTGGTGTCTCCTCCTCCTACCAGCGGTCGTACGTGCAGCACTCGACGGTTCCCACGACATGTACCTACGTACGTAATTGTCTTACGATTCCTTTACTTGTCGACGAGTGTATTAGATAGAAGATCCAATGTGAAGAGTCCATCCCGGTGTTAGCACCATGGTACACGCCCATTACCCGTGATTCCCAAAGCATTATGGGTCCTTCACATTTTCACAAGACAGAACACATTAAATAACAGCCAAGCTATCAGTTTACAACCAATTGTCTCCGATATGCTATCAGATTCTTCATTCAGAAAATCTGGTGGTGAGACAATTTGAGCGTCAATTTATCCCAACATGACATCCTTTACATTTAAAGGACTGCATAGGCCCAACTTGGTGTGAAATATCTCAGCACACGTGATCTTTGTTAGGCACACATAGCAAATCTGTCGACTAGTAGGCATCGTACAGATATTTGTGGCCATGTAACCACTTTGGTTCTGCTCAGTATACTAGCTTAAAATTATCTGCTGTAGGCCTGCTGAGAACAATTGTGCAACAAGCAGTGCTGTGAAATAAGGTAAATAGCTCAACTGTATGTTTTCATAAATTGCAAAAAGTTTAAAATCACTGAAACAACATAAAAGCGAATTCTCGCGACTCAGCTTCTGTGATGCGAGGATCAACTAGTTTTTGGAGGTTGATCACATGAACAACATAAGAAGTTTCATTACCATGTATCCCAAATTTTAGATGGATTCAATTCAAAACCACAAAGCTCACAGTTCACTATACATTTACAAAGAATTGAGTTATTCTTATTTACAAAAATCGTCAGATACATTTCGAAGTTCTTGATAATTACAATGTAAAGTCAAATTGCAGTTCCCCGTTCCAAATTCTTTTTGATTTCTGCCGTGTAAGTTCCATAGAATCGTTCCAGTTTCTTGTTGAATTTGTAGTTTCTTTCATTGATGTAGTCAACACCAGCTTCGTCGTCAAATGCACGCCTTCGACTTCTATTAGCACGAGCTTCCTCACTGAAAAGCGATCAATGTAAGGATCAATTTTAAAAGAATCATCGGAATAATTGATATGTAAATTCTTCGAACTGCTTTAAGACAGATTTTTTAAAAATCATTAACACTAGCTTAAAAGAAAACTATGCATGGCTATGCAAATTAGCAAAGATTTATTAGAGCAGGCACCCAGGCGATTGAAATTTGGTTCGAAAGGTTACTGATTTTAATGCATGCAGTCTGGTAGGCCATAAGTGCATGAGAAACGAATCGAAAGTCTTTTGACGATTTGTTGGTGAGTTGTCTCAAGCGGACACCCTAAAGGATCTAGTTAACTTAGCCTAGTTAACCTAAGCTAGCTTAGCTGGAAAGGTTGCCGATTCAAATCAAGTGGAAATTGTTCATCATGCTCCACATTACACTGAATGAGTAATGTCACACATTTTGGTTGGGTTGACACTGCAAAAAGTGCAAAGGACCCATGCATGAAAATGAACTAACCCAGCTAAATTTTCAATTATGCAATTTCCTAAAACAATGTTCAATTTGGTCAGTTTTCAAATATGTTGAATATTTTCGAATATCGGTATCCGAAATATCATCACACTATATCGCATGTGACATTCATTGATCAATCAAAAAGCTCCTGTGATATTATATTTATCTGAGTGATAATTGTGGGTGAAAAGTTATCAATCTGCTTACTCCAGAAAACCACTCCACCAGTAGGCATTGACTAAAACCACTTTTCAATTTTGACTCTGTGAACTCATTTTCCATCCGTTTTCCAACAGTGAAAAGGTGGGTAATAATTGTTGATGATACACATAGACTGATATTATGTCAACCCATGTATTTTAAATGAAACAATACTACCAACTCACTTAAAATCCTGATCAAGAATACCCCACAATTTGCTTTCACAAACACAACTAACTTGAAAAATAGTAGTTTACAAAAGTTGACAAATATGATACAATTGCACTATATGGGCATTGGACTACAATCCATGAATTTTTCTTTGTCCCATCATTTACTTAAGCAAGATATAAAACCTCCAATCAAGTCTACTATTATCTACTTCTATGGCTTAGTACTATAGACAATTTCCAGTTGGTTGGAATCAATGACCTTTCCAGTTACGTTGGCTTATCTGAAGGTCCTCTGTGGTGTCCGTTTGAGCCACCCACCAACAAGTGTCTGAAATTACTCATTCAGTACAATGTGGAGTATGATGTGTAAGTACAGAGACACTGATGCATGCAAAGCTTGCAATATTTGAGGGAATGAACCGTGATAGTGAAAAAAGGATTGTCTTTTCATTGAAGCAAAATCGAGTAATTTCACTCTTATAATGTATAGTAAGAAAAACAGCCACAAAAGTTGGAAGTTAAGTAGAGAGACAAGCCTTCCTAGCATCGATCACACCTACGCACCAAAGGTCACATCAGAGACAAAAATGAAAATACTAGCTTGTTTGAGAACATTACCTCTTACCCTCACTTTTATCGTGTGTGATGGGTCCTCTAAAGCGCATATTAAAATCGAAAGTGTACTCATATTTTTTGGATAAGGATGGAGGATTTTCCTGCCTGGTAGAGTCTGGAGAAAAACCGTGTGAAGCACACATCAAGAAGATGGGAGGAGCCGAGTCGCATGCATCCAACTTAAAGCGACATTTGACCAACTTTCATCGAAAATGATTGGTAATTGATACAGCAATGATCACCAAAGATAGGTTCAGGTAAACCTATAATGATCTATCATGTAGGTTACCAGTTTTTCAAAAAACCAGGCTATATGTACTTGCCGCCCGGAGTCGGAGTTCTATCAAATTGATAGGACTCCGCATCCCTGGTACGAAGTACCGTTAACTTCTGTATAATATTGTAGAATCGACATTAAAAGAAAGGAGAACCTGACTTAATTTTTTTCCTAGACTGAACACGATCTCCGGTCGTTTGGTCAGCTACGAACAAAGAATGATAAAGTAAACAAGTATTGATTAATAGCAAGACAATGAGTGAAAGTCTGAGGCGAAAGCCTAGAAATTGATAAGTAATGCACAGAGATGAAATACTAAAGATAAAGAGCATTAATGTGATGATTGTATATCATTCACACGTCCATCTATACGTTATTTCCATCTTATTATATAGCTTGTATATAAAAAACACCACAAGTAGATGTCTCACGCGATTTTTATGATTTAGAATAAACACAAGGCCTTTCGATGGTTCTCCTTCAGGCGTACTTTGGTGTGCGCGATACACGTGCATACCCACAAACACTGAAATTTATGCACTTCGGATGACACCGAGAGGAGTGGTATCTTGTCCTAAGGAGACGTCACTGGCAGAGCTGGAAAAATTCCACTGAAATTTTTAATTCCAATTCCAATTCCGGAGCAGAAATTTCAATTCCAAATCCAATTCCAATTCCAGTCGAAACAGTTCAATTCAATTCCAATTCCATAATAAGATTCAATTCCGATAATTGTAAGTCGCGTATAGTGTACTCATGTATGCTGTATAGTGTTAATAGCTCATGTTTCTTGTGTCCAGGGGCGGATTTAATGGGGGGCGAAAGGGGCGGCCGCCCCCCTGTGAATCCAAGTAGTGGTAAAATTGCTTTTTAGTTCCGCTGATAACGTTCCTCGTCAAAAGATTCACTAATGGAATACTGAAAGAAGGTTGAATTTGTTGCCCATTCACACATTGCGATTGTTCTTAATTTATGTGAATATCTGAAAGTTTCTATTAATTTTGACTACTAGCCTATTTAAATTTCCACTTTCATCCTTCATCTGTAGACGATGCGGCAGGGGCAATGATGCAGGTGGTTATATCATTAATGCACATGCATCCGAACACTTCAATTCCTGTTGAAGAAGTAATCGATACTTTTGCCTTATCAAAACGTCGATTGAACTTTACATTTGAAATATAATTACAGAAATTAAATTCATCTTACTTCTTCTATTGTAGTATACTTAGCGACATGTTAAGAGACCTTCAGCAGAGGTCAATTTTCCACCATCCTAATATGTATTGTGTGACCGCCCCCTCTATGATTTATTCCTAGATCCGCCACTGTTGTGTACATGTATATATGTAACCGGTCAGCCCACGCCATTTTCGTTTCGTAAACGAGATATTCAATATCTCGTGAAAAAAAGAAAGTTAACGGTCAGCAAAGAATCAAACCCTGAGAGAGAGAGAGAGAGAGAGAGAGAGAGAGAGAGAGAGAGATGAGATGCGAATAAATCTATTACTAAATTGACAGAAGAAAGAAATTCAGTGTGCGAATGACGTGATTGTTGATGATAGAAAAAACGACGATAAAAATGATATCATAAAATTTGATTAACGGTCTATGTTAAAAAAAGGAGATTAAAAATTCCTTGATAAGAACGAAATGTGCTCGGGCAGAGATTAAAGGAAACTCTTTCAATTTTCAAAAGAAAGTGGATTTATCGTCAAGTCTCAAAAATTTGTATAAACTAGAAATGATGAGAAATTGACACAACAACAATACATACGACATCTTCGGTAGCTGCGAGACGAACTCCGAGCTCTTGCGGTGTAACTTAACTACAGAAGTAACAACTACAACTGCCTACCAGCGAACAACAACACAGCAGCGTATACGGCAACACATCAGCGAGCGCGATTGAAGATTGACTGTATAAGTGACACTGATATTTATGATATTATTTTGATATAAGTGAGTCCGATCGAATTGAAGTGAATTCAACATTAAGAAGTGATGTTGCAAGTGTAAAGTTTTTCTTTTATCGTTGTTTATCGTATCTATATAACTACAAAGTATAGTCTTTAAAATTAATATTGTTAATTGTTGTGATTGGAAGTTGAATGATAGTTCATGTAATTTAATAATTAATTATTAGAATAATCTGTTGACACTATTTTCATTATGAATTGAACTGACAGGCTTGCTGCCCTTCAATGCAGCGTTAATTTTCCTCTTTCCAAACCTATTCTTTTTCGTGTGTACAACAATTAAGTTAATCTCCAATTTTTGTGCTTATCCTATCAAGAGCTAAATTCAACTCTGTTAATGTGCTTTATTTTTATTAATTATCTTACGTGATAAATAGCTAAATAACAGATTGAACAAAGATGATTGTCTTCTCATTGTCCGCTTAATCACTGAAATAACATTGTCCGGGGCTGTAGGCCCATCGAAGTCACAAAAATATCCTTTATTCAACAATAGAATAAAGCTACCTCTGTCGATCTTTCTCTCTCTCTTATCTCTGCGTGCAGTTAACACAGCGGCCGAGTGCTGTGATTTCAATTTTTGTACAAATAGATTTATCAAAGGTCTATCGAAAAAGTGGAATTGAGGTTTATCAAGGTCAATTCCAATTCCAGTAGATTTAAATATCGTCGATTCCAATTCCAATTCCGACTTTTCCAACTCTGGTCACTGGTAGTTTGGTGGTCCGGCAAATTGCAGATATCTTAAGGGCTGGGAAGACCGAGGCAGTGGCAGATTTGATGCGCCTTCTGAAGGAGGTAAATGACTGTCGCCTTAAAAAGGTAGCGATGTGAAAACCTTTTCCTTTCCGGCCCAAATTCAACGTCTGCATGCGATGAATATGCTTCAGGCTTTATTCGTGGCTTAGAGCATCGGTTGATGAAGTCAATCGGGCTGCGGAAGTTAAAATGTCGACACGTCCAAGTACTCTTGTGATGACGCCACGTGCAGAAGGCACCATCGCTTTGCCGAATGACTTTCACGTATGAAAAAAGCAGGGCGTTCCCTTCTTCATTCTCCGTGGTGAAAATCAAATTGGGATGAAGAAAATTCATGCACCCAAATGATTCATCAGCATCACCTTCGGACCGAGTGACAACAGTCGTCGACATAGCGTAAATATACGAAATAATGTATCATCGCTATTTTTCTGTTTATTTTCCTCTCATTACAGGAGTGGGACAAGTGGACTTCCCATAGGAACCCGTCACTTTGACGACAATAAATTTCATTGATTTGAAATTGAAGCTTCTTTCGTGTATAAAGGCAGCAGGTCTTTGATAATCTTACTCGGAATGCCGACATTGATCCGATTATACTTCATTATTCGAACTATTCAATTTATAGTCTCTACGAGGGAAATCACTGTGAATAAAGACGTCACATCGAATGAAGTCATACAACATGAATTATGCGTCATACTCTTGATTTTCGCAGCGAAATTTCAGAACGGAGGCTGATCTGTGAAAGCAAAAAGAATTCACTTTCACCTTACGCCTACATTGGAAATTTTTATCACCTAAATATTTTTTCAATTTTTTCGGTTATTTTTTATTAAATTATTTAATTTACTCATTTGTTTATTAGTATTCTTTCCTTGACATTGATTTTTATTTTGTGCTTATTTTTGTGCACGGCTACCTCTTCTTCAATTTCCTGCATCTCTTGTTATCTGTACGCCTAATTTATTTATTGATCACTGTGGTCATGTGATCAGATTTTCACTCATTGTAAATTGCGACATTCAACCTGCATCCACATTTCATCTTATAGTGCCACGCCTGAAGGAGAACCATCGGAAGGCCTCGTTTCTATTTTAAATCATAAGAATCGTATGAGGCATCTACTTATGCCGATTTTTATATACAAATGCATTTCGACCAACCAAGCATTCATATTTCTTATATACCATTAATAGGTATTATTTAAAAATGTGCATAAATATTAAAAAATCAAAAAGAGAATTACCGCGGCAAACGAAGGATGTGCACAAAATTTTTCATCACATCAGTCTGGCTTGTGAGAATATCGGCAGGTCGAATTGGTGTTTGGTTGTGAGCATTAAGGAGCACATCCCTAAATGGCTTTAACATGAAGAAATACGTGTTGGACTGTGGTGACATAATCTAATTTGCCTAATTGACACTGTTAAATTGCCATCGAAGAGAAAACAATTTGCCGCTTTCTCGAAATCCATGGACACGCATCGACTTGGCATTCTTCAGGCCTTGTACATGTATTAAATTTCATCATTTGTACATACACCAAATCTTACAAATCAGACTTGTGCGGTTCCAGAAGAATTTTGCGTTCTGTCTTCGTTTAGCATAGTAAATTTCTTTTAGCTTTTCTATTTTAATACATTTATCAGCATTTCGTCTCTGTACATTACATATATATTTCTAGGTTTCGTGTCAGATTATCATAAGAGCGATTTTTATTCATTTGAATGGTGAAACTGTATTTCCAATTGCAAATACGGCAAAAGCAAACAAAATATTTTTCAATTGGTCTTACACAATACATACAGCACATAATCCTGTTATAACGTACATGGCATAAATGATTTATCCTGTTCTATATATTCGAGATTTCCCTGATTGTAATTTGTGTACAGAATCACACAGGATATAACGTACATATATTTTTTGTCCTATGAGTATACGTTATAACGGGATTGTACTGAACCAAGTTATTTTTGTAATATTGATAGACACGATTCTATTTACTCACCGTTTCTCCATATCCTTCACTAAACGTTCAAGTCCTTCCTTTGAATCTTTTCTTTGGTTGAGACCAAGCGTGTCTGCAGACGGGTAGAAAGCTTCACCACTGAAATGAAAAAATTAATATAATGCCAGCCATAGTGTTCCATAAAACAGTAATAGATACCATAATTAAAGTTTTCTGCATCACATCGCTTTTAAAAAAAGCGGGTATAGTGGGACCGTGAAAAATTTGTGTCTTTGTGCATATGGCAATGTTGAATACTCGGTGGACTAAACGAGCTTCGATGTGAAACGATCAAGCAATAGTGTACGCTATTTCAGTTGAGCTACATCCGAAACTACTTGTTTCTATTTATTTCATAATCTAGTCGACAGATTTTCAAGCTAAACGTGGAAGTTGATGAAATATATCAACATTGCTGTAGAAAATGAAATATTTACAGGTCTACATGCATTGAGTTGGAAGTACGTGATAGTTTGCAATTGTCGGAAGACATCGCATCACAATGCATGCTAAATTTATCAAGTTCATCACAGACGAAAAAATCTATTTGATTTAAGTCAAAAACATTCTGAATAAATATTTTCTATTGTATGAAGATGTTACATACGTCAGACTTGAAAGTATCATCAATTTGCTGAGTGATACCAATGTAGATATTGAGATAAATAAGCTTGATATTTAATAAAATCACGTTTTCAGAGCAATTCAGTTCTTTGGTGAAGCACCAAGAGCGGATTCGCCATGCCAGATTGATCTAGAGTTTGATATATTATCGCCAGAAGAGTTAGTCGATTGCGGCGACATTGTTTCGAATCTTTCTATACTTCCTGAAGTTTTGAGGTTTTCAGGGATTGTATTTTTTCATAATTTTGAAAAATATAGATGTTTGAAAAGAGTCACTGAACTTTTTTTGTTGCATATTCATATAATGTCTGTTTTCATCTAGTCTGAAAGAGTTCCACAAGAATTATCATAGAGACGCACGGGTTAAGTATGATGAGAGTCACTTGCAGGCATTGTCAAAATCAAATTAAAAGAGAACTATGAAAGACTTTTCAAATTGCTTTGCACTATTAGAAGCTTCCTAGTTCTCTATGAAATTCGCATTGAATTCTAGAAAATGTGAACAGTTCTTAAAAGATACAGCTAGTTAGATCTTGATTAACTATTATAGGGCGCTCTACAACGTAAGGCAAATTAAATTCAGTCACACATAAATAATTGCTTCTAACTTACCGCTTATCATACCCTCTGTACCGGTGTGAAAAGGTGCGGCTAGCCCACAGCCCTAGAAATACTATTTATTACTATAATCATCCATGTAATCTGCAGGAAATGGAACGCTTGGCTTCAAAATCCGCGGAAATCCCAAATACCCACCTTTTTATGCTGCTTATATTCATCGATATTTTATTATCTGAATAATATTTTGGCTGAGCCATTTTCTAAAGTACGAGTTACTCAATAAGAAAAATCAAAATTCAAATGCGATTTTCAGTTTCTAAACTTTAAAAACAGATTCACGGACAGTTAACAATAATGCGGAAGTTTCTATAGATGCATATCAGTGAAAACATTTCAGATACATGTAGAAGAGAAGCTGTTCATCAACATGTTTATACAGTTTCTAATCTAGGCTCAGATTTTTATCTTTTCACATAATTTGACATTTTCCGGAATTTTATATATTTTGCTGTTAAAACTTTTGTACGTTGCCTAAAACAACTAACAGTCGCAAAAATCCAAATAATAGAAAAAAGTTATCTGAAACTGTGAAATCTATGTATGAAAAAATTCTCTGAAAATGAAAAGTGTGACTTAACGAGTTCATTCTCACATGACGCAAGCTATACACTATATGAATTACGAGTATATTCCTGCAAAACGGAAAGTTTTTTTATTGACATTTAATAATTTTCGGGTACCCCTATCCCTATATTGTTTTATTACACGAAATACGAGAATGACCATTTCCATCACCAAATTCGCGGAAATCCGCCGATCCGCGGAACCGTTCTATTCCCTGAATCTGTCAGTCAAATAATTTGCCGTCGCAGCCTTTTTTGAAATCGATTTTTGAATGACACTAAAATAAAGTTATCGTCATTCTCTCTGCAACTCGCAACGGTTACGTGGGATTTTCATGACTTCAATCGTATTGGCCATGAATTATAAGTAATTGGATAGGCTTTGCGCGTGACGCGATCACAAAATTTACCACCAATTCTGCTACAGGATGAAGGCATGTTATGCAATAGGTACTTGTTGCAATGGCAAGTTATGAAACACGTTCAATTCGTCATATTTACAAAGTTTAGTTTGTAGGCAAGTGGAAATCACTATATCATTGTGATTACAAAATACATAGTACACTATACGACCGAAAACACTAAATACAAAAACACTTGATTCATCGTCGATTGATTTCGTATCGTTTATTGATACATCATCAGGGCATCAAGTCAAATCAGCAAAATGAGGTTTATATACAAATTAAAATGATGAAGTAAACACAGTTAAGGACAGCTAAAATGAAATTTACAATAGAATGGCATGGAGAGATAATTGCGCATTTACAATTACCGCTCTGTGGTACAATTAAAAGATGTGCAACGGAACAGAAGGATCGCATTCAATAAATTGTCAATTTAATGCATTTTAATCAATGTGGATTTAGCTATGCGAGTGTGCTTAGTACGACCGACAGTAGAAAAATCATTAGTTGTCGCTTTATGAATGTGCTTTGTAATTTCAGAGTCTTTCGGTCTGCCTTTGATATGCTCATCAGTACGAGCAATCAGGAGCCTACGAGTCTCACCAAGGTAGCAACTGTCGCATTGCCCACATTTGTAAATGCGCAATTATCTCTCCATACCATTCTATTGTAAATTTCATTTTAGCTGTTCTTGACCCTGTGTTTGCCTGATCATTTTAATTTGTATATAGACCTGATTTTGCTGATTTGACATGATGCCCAGATGATGTATCAATAAAAGATTTTAGTGTCTTTGGTCGTATAGTATGCAATACTATCGTTGGGCTCATTATCTTATAATGCAAAACTTATGTTTTGAACAATGCGTATCATCATGAATTCAAAATGTACAAAATGCAAATAAAAGATGTTTCAAAAATGCCCGTACCTGCATGTGCATGCACGTGACATACTTACGCCGTGTGGTTTTCATTTAGCTTCTTGATGCACTTAGAAAGGCTACATTTTGAATAATGCGGTAGTTGTACAGGCAAACGACAATTAATGCGGTTTACCCCTTCTAGCGATCGTGCGATGAAGACATAGTTCATGACAAAGTTGAGCAATAAGTGGAATAAATTGCATTAAAAAATTGTTGTAAATAATGAACCCTGGTAGATTATTTGGATTCAACTGTTATTCTCCATATCGGCGAAAACCAAATAGGATGCCATTGCAGCTAACACGGACAAACACGGTAGCACGTCGAGAGATTGAATCTTTCTTTACCTATTCAGCTGAAATCATTAAAAAACCTTTTCATTTTCGGTATTTTTACACTCGTTTCACCACCTTCAGAAGATCTAAACTGAGATCGTGATCCCAAACCTTGACAAGGTTGGCAATCAGTTCATATCAGGAGTTTGGATAAGTTTTCATCGCTTTGTCACTGACCATTTTCCATGATTCATCACGGTGAGTCTGGTGAGAGGAATTCCCTGCCAATCCAAGGCATCGACTTGCTAATTTTCGATGAAATTCTTTTCCGTGAATTTCGTTCATGGTTGGCAAAAGAGGGATTTCGAGGATATGGAGGTACTGACTAGTGACTACTCTTCAGAATATCATCGCAGATGTGCAAGCGGCCGATACAAGAGAAGTAGTCAAATAGCATGACACTGTGTGCATGCTTGACGATACCATTCAATCAGTCCAGATGATAGCCTTCATGGAACTGTCGGTGAACCATGCGCTTACCCCTGTGGCGAAAGGACAGAATTTTGATTTGTCCGTCCGGATGACATTCTTCCACTGATCCAGGGTCCAAAGCTGACGCCTCCTTGCCCAGTCAAGACATGAAGACTTCATACCTCTGGTCAGAAATAGATTCCACATTAAATCAACTGTACTTCTCTTCTGCTTCTTTGCATTTGATCCTCTATTGAGTGACACCTTTGGTGTGCAGGCTCGCTCTCTTCGCTCAAGTTTTGATTATAAAAGCTTCTATTCATTGTATAAATTTAACCATGAGAGCCGTTCCCATGGTTCAGTTAATTTCCTTGCTTAAGACTTGTGAAATGGCTATGAATATGACGTATGCATTCGTACTATCAAGGGAAATACAAACTAAAGACATCCAAGTCCGCTGATGAAAGGCAAGGAATTAAATGATGGGTCAAGACTCTTGATCAGCAGCATAGGTGAAATGATGCTTCTACTCCGAGCCAGCTCAAAATACTGAGAAATACGCAAAATATCAATTAACTTAAATTAATACTCCAGATTATTGCAAATTTGGACGGACAAGGTGGTGAATATTCTTCGAAGCTGTGACAGAAGAATGCTGAGAGCTATCGAAGGAGTGAGATGGCAGGATGGAGAGACAAGCGTGGAGGTAGCAGAGAAGATCAGACAGAGAATACTCCGCTGGTTCGGCCATGTTAATAGAATGGAAGAAGAATGCCTTGTGAAGGAAGTGGAAAGCAAGGAAGTGGATGGAAGGAGACAGAGAGGAAGACCGACGAAGACGTGGAGAAGGTGTTATAAACTATAATAAACATCAACTATTATAAAACACTCATTATGGTGTTTTATTGCGCTCTATTACAAAATAATTGTCATATGATTGCAGTTTTGGGGACAGTTCGGAAAAGTAAAATCAAGAATTTCGGAGTTACATGCCTAGAGTTTCGGCTAATTCTCATTTTATAGTTTACGATCAACAATCTAGTCTAAGTTATAAGCACTAGATCCTAGGAGCCATGAACTCAACAGGAGCCAACATTGACAAAAGGTAATCAGATTAAACCATCGCTACCTCAGATTTAGACATCAAGCAATCGGTCTCTCGTATATTAGTGCTCACAAAAAGGAATCCTATTAAGCAGATTTGGTAGCTGTGAAAGGAGCTGCTCTCTACAATCACTAAGATCTTTTCCCTGGAGCCAGAGTTACTTAGAAAATAAATTTTTGCTGTTTGATTATATGTTGTATATCATGTTAACAAATATGAAACTATTAATAAATATGAAACTAAGTATATGGTATCAAATATGAAATTTAAAGTCAACGAAATTGAAAAAAAATCGATGAAAAAAGGCCTATTCAGAATAATAAAAATATAACATTTTTGTGTTTTTCTAAATTTACAGAAACAACCATTTTTCATTGAGAAAGATGCTTTTGCATCAGTAATAACATTTTGCATCAACATAACATTGAGAACCTATGCTTTTGCATAGGTGATAAAATCATTTGTTAAATGCTATTTGATAAACTAAGTGATATCACAGGTCTAATTAATCTTTATCAATTTAGAAAAGTCGATTAAGTGGTTTTAACAAATTCCCCATCCACATTACGTTACAATGTTTATATTTGATTCATATAAAATCTTTATGTCGTCGCCACTGTAAATGTGATTTGAAATCTAGCAATAATACACTCAAAACGTAAAAGACACAATTTCGACAATAAAATTCGTCTAATAAAATTTCAGGTACATCGATGACCCTATAGTTGCCTGGAAGCGCAATCCCCCACATCCTATGAAACAAGTTGGACTTCAGTCAGCAGTTGTACACATCGACCGATGGAAGGCGCTGGGCGACCCACTTTTAACTTCAAACCTGTTTCTTTTGGTCCAATAAACTTTTATCGAGGGAGGCATTCATCTTCTTTTGCTCTGCCTTGGAACACAAGAGAAAAATGACTAGCCTCTCTAGCCGTTTGATCATGCTACTTCTATTTTATTTGTTTCATTAACCTCTTATTACTAGAACTACAAATTAGTAGTAGTAGTAAGTAAAACTCCACTTCTGGATAGCGCAAGATGGCCGCCGTCGCTGACGTCCCCCCCTCTGGAACGGCAGAGTTTCGTGGTCGGCCGCCGTGGTGCTTTGAGTCTGACGCCCCCCCCCTCTGGAACGACAGAGTGTCGTGGTGTACCGGCCAAGTGAGTCCGCAAGGTTCGCTGACGTCCCCCCCCCCTGGCCGGCCGTCGTATAGCGCGCGGTGATGTGCTGTCGAGGTTGGCGTGGTGTGCCGGCCAGGTTGGGAGGGTGGACTGTTGTAGCTCACCTGAAAAAATCCTAAGTGTCAGAGTGGCTGTGTATGGGTAAAATTTTGAAAATTTTCCAAAGTGTGGCATTTCGACCTGGGACCGTCACCAAAACATTTTTCATCAAATTTCACTGACCCCCCCCCCCCCCCCCCCGACAGCAATCTTCTAACTTTGGTTCTAGTGAACGGATTTTGTCTTACAGCTACTCGTTTGAAAGAGGAGAAAAAACTGCTCGACGACATTATCGCCGCGAGTCAATCGGACCAGCCGTTCAAAAGTTAGAGCTGTTACAAGATTTTAGTTCGGAGCTCACCTGAAAAAATCCTTAGTGTCAGAGTGGCTTTGTATGGGTAAAATTTTGAAAATTTTCCAAAGTGTGGAATTTCGACCTGGGACCGTCACCAAAACATTTTTCATCAAATATCACTGACCTCCCCCCCCCTCGGGAGAGCTAGCTTCGATCTTGGCTTCTAGTGGACGGATTTTGTCGTGCAATAGCTCGTTTGAAAGCTAAGAGTGAGACAAATTCAGTGAAAGAAACGGCTTGTTCATATCTGTCTTCGTTTAGATGTGAGACGCCATTTAAGATCTTAGTTCGGAGCTCACCTGAAAAAATCCTAAGTGTCACAGTGACTTTGTATGGTCAAAATTTTGAAAATTTTTCAAAGTGTGGAATTTCGACCTGGGACCTTTACCAAACCATTTTTCATCAAATTTCTCCGATCGAGGGGGGGAGGTCAGTGAAATTTGATGAAAAATGTTCTGGTAAAGGTTCCAGGTCGAAATTCGGAAGTTTTAAATTTTTCAAAATTTTCACCACACTGGAGCTCTCACACTTAGGAATTTTTTCACTTGTGGCATGTTACATGGACATGTGCTGCCGGACCAACTTCCCGTGGTCATATGAGAATGGTTCAGGTGTCATATGATAGAGAATGATGAGACGAATTGTTTGCAACAAACCGCATGTCGCTACGATGAATACTTTCGGAGATAGAGCCATTTTAAGTTTTCTTCCGAGCATATATAAACCCCCGACAACGTAAGTCTGATCACTTCATCGAAAGACGAGGTAAGCGACGGTCGTCGCTCTGAGCTCCCGATATCGGGTGTTTCAAAGGACTCTATCTTTTGAAGCAGGCAAGCTATCTTCTTACTTCAAAGTTTGTATGATAGAGTTTGATAGTGTCTTTACTACTGATAAAATTTTTTAAAAGTAGTATGAGTAGTAAAATGCGGAATTTTTAAAAAATTCTTAATTTTCAGTTTTTTCAAAGTTTTAACATGTAGACTAAGGTTTTCAAGTATGCTGAGTTCAAATCTGCTATCAGATTTGAAATTTAACTATGTCTAAGGCAGATTTGAGGGGTTAGATCCCAGCTACTGATCACTACCTTTGACTCGGCGTTCCTGTTACCACTTCTGGGCTGTAAGCTTCAGCTGTAAAGAGCGGGTATCGGGGAAGATCTCTCACTTCCCTAGTGATCAGTACAAGGCCTTCGGGCTGTCGACGGGATCGAGTGCCACTCACTACACTCAAATCTATCATTCCTGACTAAGTGTAATGCTTTAGGAATATGACTGTACTACATGATTCCAAACTTATACAAATTTCATTATCTCACAGCTAACGATAAAATCAGGCTTGGCTAATGATAAGAATAGAAAATATCATATCAAAATGTGTGTGTGCGGTCGAATAAATCGCAGTGCGGACGCCAAAGCTCATGTCAAGAAGGCGGGCACCGGCCACATGATTATCTTGAATAGGGTTGCGTGTGTGAAGTGTAGAGTGCTGAAGGGTGATGAGGATGAGGCGCGTTTCTACAGAGTGCATGCTGACTGTAGTGGTGGTTTGGTGAGTGACTTGAGATTCACGCAGTTGATTGTGGAAGAGAGGGAGCGAATGTTGGCGATCGAGCGAGAGGGTAAGGTTGAGAATGTTGTTGAGAATGATGAGTTGGCGAGAGCGGTTGCGTCGTTGGAGGCTGAGATTGAGCGAAAGAGAGTGCTTGAGAGTGATGATGTGGATTTAGATAGGGAGCGTGTGAGGAAGTTGAGCTCTTCGTCGTCGGAGGTGTCAAACATTGTCATCACCGACCCCCCGAAGAGCTCATCTTCCCCAAAAGTGAAGAGTGGTGAAATTCGTGTGCAGTCGGCGAGGTGGTTGAAGGATGAAGAGAAGAGGCATGTTTCGCAGCAGAGCAAAAACACTTTTCACTTTTGAGATACGAACTTTATCACCAATTTTCACATCACTTTTCACATGAGTGCGTTTACGTTGGAATGATTCGCGCACTTTATCTACATTGTCAGCATTTACATCTACTGGTCTGAGTCCAATAGAACGATGGATAGAGTGATTGTAGGCATGGAGTGTATCTTGTAGAACCTTTGTCCAATTTTGTGTCAAGTTGGCAGTAAAATGTCGCCACAAGCGATTTTTTAATGTGCGATTAAAACGTTCAACGAGTGCAGCTTTATAAGCGCTCTTTACACTAAACAACTCAATGTCATGCCTCTCAAATAATCTTGTCACATGCTGATTTTCAAACTCTTTTCCTTGATCACTCTGAATTCTTTTTGGAATGCGGCCTTCTCGAAAAATTGTTTGGAATGCTTTTGCTACTCCTTTCCCTTCTTTAGTTTTTAAAGGTTGAGCCCACGCATAACGCGAGAAAATATCAATGACGGTTAAAATAAAATTATTGCCCGAGGCAACATCACACAAATCTGCTTGCCACTGTTCATCGATGTCATGAACAATATAATGGCGGGTGCGGTACTTCTTTTTCGCTTGTTTGTGGAGTGTATAGGTAGCCTGACCCTTTAACCATCGTTTCACTTGTGATTGTGGAAGCCCACTCGCTTTTGATAATTTCTTGATAGATGCAAATCCTGCCGGATGTTTTACATCATAATAGATTGACTTCAAACGTTCAGTCGATGACGACTGACTCTTTTTTCTCCTTCTCATCTTTTTGTTTTCTTGCCTTTCTACATTTACAACAACTGCAGCATTTAGCTTTAGCGGTTTTGCGATCGTGTTCACATTGCTTAGGGGTTTCATTGTGAGAGCTGGCGCAGCAAGTGCACGTGACAACGACATTCACCTCTGGTGGCTCATTACATGGCAAGCAACACATCTGCTTCATATCAATAGTCTGAGAACATGTATTTCCTAGGAGGAGCTGTTTTACGTTTTCCTTTTACTAGTTTTGGTGGTGATGTAGATCTACGTCGAGTTCTTCCTCTTGTTTGCTTAGTCAGTGTGGGAGGGGATGTAGCAGGTGACGTCTTAAACCAATTTGTTGGCATTTTCATCGTCTGAAGCATTGGAGCAGTAGCCACTGTTGAATCAAGTTCTTTCAATGTCTCATTATTCAAAGCAAATTTTGGCACATTATGCTTTTTCAATAGTTTAAGAAAGTATGACCAACCAGATGGAACATAGCCCTGACGGCGCTTTCTACGTGTCGCATACTGAATCAAGTCTTCATAACGTGAAGCATCAATCACTTTATTTTCATCTGTAATGATTTCTCCTCTATCATTTACATTGAGATGGGGTTCAATACTGTTGAAAAGAGATATGGCATGTGCGCGAGATGCTAAAGGTGTAGCAGTCGATACAGAGTCACGCATCTTATTCTTCAAGTTTTTTAATTGCTCAACAGTTTCCGATTGTAATAATACAGCACGATGTGGATCTTTGATGTGAACATTTTGCTGATAATCTATTTCTTTCCTATACATTTGATTTGCAAGAGGTTGCTTTACTTGCTGCATGGCAGTCAATTGTACATATTCATCCTGAGGAATAACAATCATGCGAGAATAAGAACTCATAGTTTGTAGATAATCATGGGAATTTTTCAAAATATCACTTCGAAACCTAAATTCTTCCGGACGCTCTTGCGTAAAGTCAATGAATAAGTAACCGTATGGTTTTTCAGTAGCTGCTTGAAAAATTTCAATTAAGGCTTTTGATCCTCTGGGTGCAACTTGTCGCGCTAAAATTTCAAATTGACTTTCATCTCGCGGATTCTTGAAAATAGCATAATAGTGTGTATTCAGGTTTCGTGTACGAGCTTCTTTTCCATCAGGAAACAAATTTTGTGTGATATAGATGATAAAACACCTTTTATGATGTGCTGCACGAGTGAACATATCTGTAACATCTTTTGAATTCTTACTTTCTTTTAATAAATCATCCAATACAACAACATCATTAGACTGAAGTTTATCCACTGCAATAATTCCTTCATGTCGAATAAAGTTGCGACTTTGCAATTCCTGAAATAGCGACGGTTGATAAATACCATAACACCAAATCACTCGATTGATAGGTTCCTTAAACAACTCCCTTCTTTTATCCAATAAATTCAGCGTGAAAACAGTTTTACCTGCATGAGATGGACCTGATACAGTCAGAACTTTATCACATTGAAGTCTGAAATCCATTTTATTACTTTGAGATTCAACATTTGCATAATTAACGTCTAGAGCCAAAGATATTACCCAATAGGTTGCCCACGGCAGGAGCTATCATTGGAAGTATTGCTGAAAGGAAACCGCCCTTTTGTGTTAGAGTTTTCCTCTTTCTTTGAAGGGTGACTTTAGGATTGGAGATGAAACGCAATTTTGTAGCATATCGCTTAAGTAACTTTCGTTGTTTTGGCGCTAATTTCTTCGTCCTTAACTTTCTCACATGAGAAATAATTTCACGGATGAATTTATCGTTGGCATGTCGTATAGCATTGTATCGCTGATTTGCTTTCATTCGTCGGAGAGCTTGAATGGCTGAAGAAAACTTTGAAGACTTTTGACTTTTACGTTTCGCCATTTTCCGTATTAGTCTTTGCTAAAACCTATCTTTACCACATTTGCATAGGTACTAACTATTGCGACATAAGTGACACTCGAAATGAGCAATATCACAGTGGCTACATTTGCAAAGTTGAATGCAATTACGTATGAAACAGCGTTGACAAAAAGCATGCTTACATCTCTTGAAGATGCGCTTTTCATTTCCATCCTTTCGCTTACATACATCACAACACATAGTTTCGCCGTTACTGATGTCTATAGCAAGTCTTTTTGAAGATATGAATTTGCTAGCCTTTTTTAAATAATAGACGCATGTACAGAAGGAATATACTTCGAGAGTGAGCAGACATAGCTCGAAAACCAGTTGTGCTACAATCAAGTACCACTGCATTTTCAATTTTTCTTTATGGAAAGTTGAATGTGAATATCTGAAATCGCTTCAATCACTAGACTGCTACCATGATGGTTAAATGCGTTAAGACGTTCAGCAATTTTTATCATATGTCTTTTAAAAAATTCTTCGGGGTGATCTACCACTTCCATTGAATAAGAAGCAAAATGGAAAGAGCGACTTTCCACCTCTTCCTTTCCAAAATGACTAAACTTAATTTTCGCAACTAATCGCGCCATGACAATGCTATCAGAGAATGTATTCATTAACTCTAGAAATAGAGTGCTAGCATCATCGACCACTGCTTCGATGTCGGTCTCATCTTTATGAAAATTTATCGCATAATCTTGAACAGCTCCTTTTAAACTTTGCCTATGAAAATGTAATGTTCCGCAGTCGTTTGAGAAAGACATGATCGCCCTTTATCTAACCCATCCATTGCATGAAAACAACTCTTCTCATAGTAACATTTATTAAATAATAGTAACAAGCATGCATTGTAAATCAATGGTTTGAAAGAGATAAAATAGATACAGCTGGTAACTATCATACAGCGAGCAATGATAACCATACAGGACTTTGGCAGTGCTGAGGTAAGGAGGAAAGAAGCATTGGTTATGAACGTAGCTACTACAACGAACAGACAAAATAGGAACAGACAAATCCTTAAAACGTTTCGTGACTTCATGATAATGTTGATTCACTCTACTATCCCAAGGTGGGAGCAAAATATCATCAATGATTAGATTGGGAAATACTTTCCTCTCCTTACCAGGATTATTACAAAAGATGCGTATAACATTGAAAGCAGCTAACCATCGTTTAAAGTCAATAAGAAGAGCACTCTCACAAGAAAAGCCATAGTCTTGCAAATATTTCAGATTAAGTCCATGAATGTGTTTTCTCGCCCATTGATCAACATTGGGATTGCAGTTGGCATGTTGATGATAGACACTGACAATCTGATATGTCCAATTGTTCATAGCAATAGCACTCAGCTCCTGTACAGGTTCACCCTCACAATCCATAAAAATGATGATAGAAGCCTAAAACGGAAATTTACACATCTAAGGAAACGTTCTATAACATATTACAAAATGAAGAATTACATCGATGCTTTTCACGACAAAATACACAAATGATATGATGGCAACGAAGAAGTAAAATGTATCTAATAAGACCACGTCTACGACACTCAAAGCACATAAGCGAATTGTCATAGGGTAGAGTTAGGAAAGGACTAGTAATTCTCCTTCTTTGATTTGCGTTTTGAAGCAGCATTCTTCTCCGACTTGCGCTTCGTACCACTGCTGTTAAGGATTTGATCAATTATGTCGTCCACGTTGGGTGGTTTTGGAATATATAGGATGGATTCCATATGCATGTAGAGAGAGGCTATTTTATTATCCTTGTGTCGACCATAATATAGCCCATTCACTTTGAAAAGGATATCCCAAGTACCTTCTCCGAGCTCATCACATCTGATGGGTATTGATTGATCTCCATCCTTTTTATAATAACTACACCAATGTGATACCGGTAGGCAAATTTGATTACCATCCCAAATCTTTCTATAGGGAGTATCCTTGTCATCTCTCGCCTTCCACTCTTGAGCAAGAGGAGTAGGAATGTCCATATTTAATGTCACGTACTCCTCAATAATATCAAGTTGGTGGCGAATGTACGGACTCACGGGGATCAGTATGTAGTCCCCATACTGATTGTGCATTATCTTGACATCCGTGGAAGGGAGCATTCCCGTTTGGAGTACTACGCCATGATCGTCATAACGCAAGACTTGTTTAAATTTACGCTGTAGCGGTGTAGGATTATGTACCTTGGTTGTTTCTTCCACTGGCCTCAGTTGTAGATGATCTGATCGTAGCGAACCTTGTAACGTTTGACCGCCATTTTGTCCTACTAGTGCAGCAGATGGAGAAGATGCCTGAAAATGGAAAAGACTGTATTAAGTTTACGTTCAAGGTAGGAGAGGGAGGAAAGTAGCGACTTACCATTTTAGTTGGATAATAGAATAGGGAACTAGAGAGAGAGAAAATGTGCGTCCGTCACTCGTGCGATTCAACCATGGAATGATTCTCACTGTGGAAGGTTCGCTATTTATATAGAAATGCTTGATTCTCATTGGATGATGATCCTCATTGGACAATAACATCAAGCTGATTCCAAATCTGGCCTCCGTTTACCAATCCGAGCCTTCATTCGCCCGCTGGAGCTGTTTCTTGGGAAATTCTAACTCTGTCGTTTTTCGTCAATCTCCCAAAATCTTAAATGGTGTCTCACACCTAAACGAAGACAGATATGAACAAGCCGTTTCTTTCACTGAATTTGTCTCACTCTTAGCTTTCAAACGAGCTATTGCACGACAAAATCCGTCCACTAGAAGCCAAGATCGAAGCTAGCTCTCCCGAGGGGGGGGAGGTCAGTGAAATTTGATGAAAAATGTTTTGGTGACGGTCCCAGGTCGAAATTCCACACTTTGGAAAATTTTCAAAATTTTACCCATACAAAGCCACTCTGACACTAAGGATTTTTTCAGGTGAGCTCCGAACTAAAATCTTGTAACAGCTCTAACTTTTGAACGGCTGGTCCGATTGACTCGCGGCGATAATGTCGTCGAGCAGTTTTTTCTCCTCTTTCAAACGAGTAGCTGTAAGACAAAATCCGTTCACTAGAACCAAAGTTAGAAGATTGCTGTCGGGGGGGGGGTCAGTGATATTTGATGAAAAATGTTTTGGTGACGGTCCCAGGTCGAAATTCCACACTTTGGAAAATTTTCAAAATTTTACCCATACAAAGCCACTCTGACACTTAGGATTTTTTCAGGTGAGCTCCGAACTAAAATCTTGTAACAGCTCTAACTTTTGAACGGCTGGTCCGATTGACTCGCGGCGAAAATGTCGTCGAGCAGTTTTTTCTCCTCTTTCAAATGAGTAGCTGTAAGACAAAATCCGTCCACTAGAAGCCAAGATCGAAGCTAGCTCTCCCGAGGGGGGGGAGGTCAGTGAAATTTGATGAAAAATGTTTTGGTGACGGTCCCAGGTCGAAATTCCACACTTTGGAAAATTTTCAAAATTTTACCCATACAAAGCCACTCTGACACTAAGGATTTTTTCAGGTGAGCTCCGAACTAAAATCTTGTAACAGCTCTAACTTTTGAACGGCTGGTCCGATTGACTCGCGGCGATAATGTCGTCGAGCAGTTTTTTCTCCTCTTTCAAACGAGTAGCTGTAAGACAAAATCCGTTCACTGGAACCAAAGTTAGAAGATTGCTGTCGGGGGGGGGGGGTCAGTGAAATTTGATGAAAAATGCTTTGGTGACGGTCCCAGGTCGAAATTCCACACTTTGGAAAATTTTCAAAATTTTACCCATACACAGCCACTCTGACACTTAGGATTTTTTCAGGTGAGCTACAACAGTCCACCCTCCCAACCTGGCCGGCACACCACGCCAACCTCGACAGCACATCACCGCGCGCTATACGACGGCCGGCCAGGGGGGGGGACGTCAGCGAACCTTGCGGACTCACTTGGCCGGTACACCACGACACTCTGTCGTTCCAGAGGGGGGGGACGTCAGACTCAAAGCACCACGGCGGCCGACCACGAGACTCTGCCGTTCCAGAGGGGGGGGAACGTCAGCGACGGCGGCCATCTTGCGCTATCCAGAAGTGGAGTTTTACTTACTACTAGTAGTGGAAGCCATTTTTCTGTAATTACATTTTTATCACGTGGACGCAATACGCATTCATATGTGCCGGTATTGTCTCTGTTTTTATTTTTTTAACTGTCACAGATGTTTTTCCTGCTCATCAAAATCCGAGTGCGTGGATCCTCAATCATAAGTCACAAGTAGACTACAGTTTGATGAGTCTCTTGTCAACCACTTTACCCAAGCTGGAAGTTCATCAAATCGAAGTAACCCACAACCCCTCCTTATTCGTAGAATGCCATGTGAAATGGCAAGTTACTTAAAGTAATTGTGATCAATAACATTTTATACCATCAAAATTCAAGCAGATAAATGTTTTCTTCAGATACAAGTACAGTTTTCAATTTTGATGTATTGAACTTAAAAAATATGTATGATTAGGGTATATGTCTTCAAATTGTCAAAAATCACTCGTCAAAATTTTCAAAAAATTCGTATCCACGGAATTCTGGTATGATAAGAACACGATTGCAAACAAACTTACAGATTATTCTTATCCTTTTCATAGTTGTGAACATCTGGCTTCAATTGGCTGGTCAATTTCTTATATTTTCTGTATGACGCTTCTTCTTTCGAGTATCCCGTATTGACATTTTGACGACGCCGTTTCTTGGCCTCTAGCTTCTCAACGACATCCGCTCGCATATCTAAAGCAGACATTCGTTCTGGGTCGAGTCCTTTTTCTCTGCATTCACGTTTGAAGTCGTCTTCCTTCGTTTCGTACTCAAGACGCACCTTTTTTGCCTCCCAATTAGCAGGGAGCTTCCGTCTTTCAGCTTCAGCGACAACATCTTGATGATTTTTAGTTTTCGACTCCAAACGGCGGGCTCGTAGCGCTTCCAATTTTTGAGCATACGATTCCATTTCAATAATCTGAAATTCATCAAATCATTTCACTACTATTTTTCATAATCTATAATTTCACTGACTAGAAAATTTACATTTTTATACAGTATGAAACAAAACGAGTGACCACGGTATTCGAAAAGTCCCATCTTGTACCGTGCGTTCGAATGACTAGCATTTAACTGAAAATAATTGCCAAGCAAATTTTAGTTCAAAATGTTTTTCACACGCTATAATCTGTATGTACTCTATGCAGCAATCTTTCTCATAAATTGATGCGATTAGTGATATAGTCTCTGAAGCGATTTTTAGGCCATTCAAGAAAATTTTTTGTGAACAAGTCGGCAGGACGACGAAACGGCGGGTGCAAAATTTTGCTATTTTAATCAATATAAGGTCATAAATTGGGAGCGAAATTCTTTTTTCTTCGTTGATAAACATTCCAGAAGAGCACGAATTCACAAATATAGGAATAATAACCATGTGAGGAGGGCTCAAATTACAAAAATCCGATGGCACGTTAGTTTCCTAATTTAAGTCCGATTCAGATAATAATTATTATAATGATTGGGGCGCTTGGTACACGCGATTATCAGAAAGTCGGGAGCTCCCTGTACAAAATTCAAGAAAATAGAGCGCTTGGTACAATTTTTTTTAGATCTTATTACAAATTCATTTATATATTAGTAAGCAGGCATGTACCAGAACCAAAGCGCATGAAACAGAAATTTTGAATTTCCAATAAGGGCGCTTGGTACAGTTAGTGTACCAAGCGCCCTTATCGAAAATATTTTTTGTTCTTACTACTCACTCATTTATTTAGTAATAAACAGGTATGTGATAGCACTAAATATATTTAAATTTTGAATTTTCAATAAGGGCGATTGATAGAGTAAGGGTACCAAGCACCTTTATTAAAATAATCAAAACAGCTACAAGGTATAGAATATTCTATCTTATGATGTTCTACAATTCTTATATAGATTCTTGTATCACATAGGGCTGACTCAAATCCTACTTTGCGACAAGTGTTGAAGAAAAAATAATTAGGCCTATAGCCTCAGCTGCAAGCTTTATGAAAGAAAAATATTAATGTTTGTCTTAGACCGTGTTTTTTGTAATTACATTAAAGTTTGATTTTGTTTAGTGAAATCCAATAATGTATCTACTCTTGATTTATCTATCAACAATAATGCATCACGTGATAAAATATTAAGTTCACTTGTTATGTCAATGATCTTGAACTAAACAAAAATGCTTTTTATGCAGCATTTCTAAAATGATCGATACAATTTATAATTCATCTTACACTTTATATGCTTCTCATGATTCAAACGATGAGATTATCAAAAAAAGACATCTCACATGTGTAGGCATGACAGACTTCTAATACACAATTAAACCAAACATTCGTAGCAGAAGAATAAAAAATTGCATCATCCAACGTGTCAATTTGAGACGCGAATTCGTCCCAGTCGTTGAACTGGTCATCTGACATCGCGAAATGAGCCTACGAATTCTAGCAACATGACTTTAATAGTATCGGCTTAGTGCATCGCTCCTCATTGGCTTCAATTAGTTGCTACTAGCTGTCACGTTTGCCAAAATGCATTGCTCCACCTTGATGAAATCACTGTCATCATGCCAAGTCATTAGTATTTTTGTATGATGGCACCATTAACCAAAATCATTGCTGCTAGCATGCGGAAAATTTCCAATGCGATAAATCTTGCAAAAATAATGCGAATATTTAATAGGGATAAGCGAGAAGCTTTTCTAGAGTCCACTTTTTTATATTTTTTTGAATGTGTACAGAGCACCCTATAATTTTATCATAACATTTTTTTCAATCATGTCAATATAACACCGTAGCATAAATAATCAATCCGTATTGTAGTTATAGATAAAGGACAACTAGCCCTACATGTACAAGTAATATGGAGTTTTAATTCATCATAGATATCAAATGAAGATGGGAGGGCGCTACGTACAACAGCGACTCCCATTGGTCGGGCGCTTGGTACAAATCGCCACCTATTCACGCCATAGTACCAAGCGACCTAACTATTATTAAAATTATTATAACCCGAATAAGAAGTCTATTCACAGCGGGCTAAATGTCATGTTTTCATTTTAGCTTGATAAAACTCATTGGATGTATAAGTATCAGAAAATGACTTTCAGCCTGCTAATAATAGATATGAATAACTTATCTATGGCAATATCAGGCATGTGTGCAAGCATTGGTGTTGAAGTGAAATTATCCTAGCTGAGGAGCATTTAGATGATTTAAATTTCAAAGAAATTGTTCAATAAACTAGTTCATTCATTTGCATGATCGCTATCAGGTAAGTCGGATACGGACAAAAATCTCTACACATCTACAGGTAGGAAGAAATATAGGCTTAAATGTGATTCGCATCAATAATGCCGCCCAATGACAATAGATATGCAAGAAATGAGGGTCATAACATTGAATGCTAATTTAACTTTCTGTTTAGTTGATTTCGCAAGGATGAAAAATGGCCAGATAAAATTTTAAAGAGATGAAAATCTTTGCATACTAAGTGCTGTCTTCGTTGACGATAACGAAAACCTTTTCGTTTGGGGCATTATCAGTTTTGTTAACGAAAATGAAAAATATAAAAAAAACGGAAATGATAACGAAAACTCTTTCACATTTTCTTTTTCAATGTCGGTAAACTAGATGGTGCGTGTTAGGTAAAATGAATGGACATTATTTCAACTCTCTCGGAATGTGACAAACTGCAAGTTGCATGCTACAGTGCGCCAATATGCTTAGAAGAGAACTATGGAAGCACTTCAGAAAGCATTTCATGCTGTGAGCTTTCCGCATCATGAGTATTACACATAGAAACCTATAACATAGCTAGGATATCATTTGTATTAATCCTAGTACATGCGTTGAAATCCTAGCCTCATTCACCTTAGTAAAGAAGCATTCTGAGTTCGGAGAAAACATGTGAGAGAAGCGTTAACGGTATGTGAAGAAGCAGAGGTCACCAATGCGTGATTGGATGGCTACAATCTCATTCGTTTAGTGAAATGAGAAAATTATTTCTCACAAACGACTCCAGAGGCGACGGATCGGATGAACGATGCGTTATCAAGTTTTTAAAGATGAAAACGTCGCAAAAATCAAAAATGAAATAATTATTTAGTATCTACCGGTTTCAATTGGCAACATGTAGCGGTCAACGGAAAATAGAGAGAAAGAGCAAATCAACTTGAGCTTGTAAGATTGTAACACAGATAATTGTAATAACTGTAATAATCTCAACCAATACAGATCTTACAAGCTCAAGTTGATTTGCTCTTTCTCTCTATTTTCCATTGACCTCTACATGTTGCCAATTGAAACCGGTAGAAACTAAATAATTATTTCTTTTTTTGATTTCTGCGACGTTTTCATCTTTAAAAAATACAATCTCTTTCGTGACATTCATTTTTGTTGCTTCGTGTGAAGCGGGTGTGAGTGTCATGACTGGCAGACCGAAGAGTACACTTTGGGACCACTCTATCTTCGAGAATGAAGTTAAATGTAAGTTAATCATGTTCATTCATACGAGAAGAGAAACATTTTTCTCAAGCCGGCATCATTACCCAGGGAGAGAAGAAGCATGTCTGCCGGACAGCACCTCGATAGGGAGGCCCTATTCCGGTGCAACAAAGCCTTGTTGTAACAGTTATTGCTGTCACTTCTTGACAGCAGGCTTTGACGGTTTCAACAAATTTGGCTACAACAACAATATATTCTACATTATCTTATTTTGATCGATTAAGACAATCTTTGTTAAGCTGATAAATTTCGTACGCCGATGCAATAATCATGCTATAATTTGAAGATGCATAGACATCTTCTACTCAGGCTACAAACATTTGTAGTGTATTCAGCTACATTTAGTATAACAAAACCACCGATTTGTAAATGCGAAGTGAAGAAGTGATTATATTCCTGTCTTTCAACAAGGCATTCAATTTACAAAAGTTATAGACATCAATAGATAAATAGATATCAATCATGAACGAACATAACTTCTATGCGATTAGCTATGTAGACCAAAGAAGCCAGAACAAGACATCCAGGCGATGTAACAATCATGGATATCAAACAAGTCTTGTATCACCACACATTAAATAATCAAAATATTATGCAAGCAATTGAGACATACGATCTTATATAATCTTTACAAATCAATAACTGAATAAATGAAAATATTTTTTCCGTGATACTTCAAGCCTTTTCAATTTATAAATAGCAAAATATCAAAAATACTAAAACTAAAACGAAGATTAAAGGTCGTGACAGAAGTAAAACGAAAACAAAAACAAAAACTAAATGAACTCGAAGAACGAAAACGAAAATTAGAAATCTCGGAAGAAAGCAGCACTACTGCAGACTAATAAAGCATGCACGTATACGAGTGTATTGATTCTAATAATGCACGTATAATAAATGAGCTAAACTGACGACCACATGCGATTATCCCAGTCATAAAAATCAAGAATATGTTCTCATCATATGCTAGATTCTTGTGCAACGGTACTTCTCCAGTAAAAATATATCCATTCAATAGCAACCTAATGATTACATCATATGCATAGATAATCTATTTACAGGAAATCAATATACATACTTAAGTTTCAAACTTTTGTTACAAACACAAAAATTGCCGAATAAGTTCATTGAAATACTCCGATAGATGCACGTCCATTGACGAGATCAATGACTAGAAATATGCCTGAAGTATTGACGTCAGCTGATGTATGTAAAATAGATTATTATGCAAATTGATTCTGCAATCACACTGCACGTGTATTTTACTTTTTTAAACCGGGTCCCGGTGGTAGGAATTAACCGGATTACTTAAAAATGACGGCTCTATATTTAATGCGCAGTGGAATTCTAGCGGAAAATCAATGAAAGAACAATTTCTCATTCGCTCACCCAAAGGAGAAATTCATCAAATATGCTGACGTGCATTGGATGCTCTCTTGTGTTGCACTGATGATATCATATTTAGAAAATGGTTCAAAGAATTCATACTTTTGCCTGGTCAACAGCTTCAAGAAAATGTGACGCACTAGAATGTGACAACTTTCGAGGCTTGAAGATGCCTGATCATGCACAAAAAATCGCTAGCGCATAATTGAGACTACTCCGGGAGCAGGTGTCGATCCTATTCACTTCGGATTCATACCCGGTAAGAGCACAATCGATACCATCTTCATCGTCCATCAATTGCATGAAAATACCTCAGCAAGAATGACATAACTTGACATAACATACTTAACATTTGTAGATATAGAGAAGGCCTTCGACGTGGGCCACGAGCAGTCATATGGTGTGCAATGAGAAAATTGAGAATTGATGAGTGGCTCAAACGGGCAGTGCAATCGATATTCAAAGTTAAAAGTTTAAAAAATTCGAGAGACAAAGTTAAAAGTTAGAGTTGGATCCCGCTAAGGTTAATATTCAGTGTGAAAGATAGTCTATAGCAGTGGGCGTAACGCACGCTTATCGAATAGACGGAAAATTAGTAGTAGGGAAAAGTGGGTGCGGAGAGCTATCAATGATGTTAATTACACATAGATAATTCGAGTAGGGTTTGTTAAATCAGCTTTTGCAACGTTTCCGGAACTTCATTTCTAGGAAAACATGGCAGTATTGTAATATTGATGCTGGTTTTACTATAACCGCGTCAATATCACAGGTACCTAAACTTGAAATTAAGTTTAATTAACTAAAGTTAGAGATTATGTCACGATGGCATCGGATAAAACTATGACAGCGAGTGGTTGCCACACTATAATTATATTGAACCAAATTCACACAAATGTAACAAACGGTATACAAACCACATAAAAGTTTCACGTTCACTCTACAGCAGGCACAGAAATTACCATCGCCTGGCGCCTCGTAGCAACTCTGTTGTTTGTTGGCATTTGCTTGTTGTCCATAGTAGCCGCTCACTTTCACTGTTATCATTCGCTCCTTCGATGTACGCCCTTGTGGCGCCTGAAATTAACCTTGTGAGCTTATTTCGTAATGTTGGAAAGCTTGCTTTGTTGACTCAAGTTCTCAACGTGGTGTTGGGATTAGCGCGCCGATAGAATTTGTCGTAATAACTCATGAAGTGATGCTAGCTAATTCTCTAAACGAATTTTAATTAATTTTATTTTAATATTTATGATGTCAGGATTTTATCCTAATTTCCCTGCTACTAGTATCTAGGTTATAGTATGTACATCATGGTCATGTAAAGAAAACCAGTGGTAAAGAATAGGAAGAACTATGTATTAAAAACGCAAATGCGAAGTCTTATCCTTAGTCACGATACCTATCAGTTTAACCTTCCAGAATTCTCTTGTAGGCCTATATAACGAGATGTAATTCATGAGAGACATAGTACAGCAGACAAAAACATTCAAATTCTAATTAGCATGTTAACATGCCACGACTTAATCACTAGCTTTAGGTAGGCTTTGTTAATCGTAGTGATGCAACAGGCCTACTCCTACATTACAATTCAATCAACACAACATTGGCTCATTATTTGGCATAAACCTACCACATATTCAAATAGAACAAATGTGAAAGTTAAGAATGAATAAATAATTACACGGAAGTAACTTCCATGACCAATAAAATAAAAAGTTCCAGAGCCTGCTGAAACCCAAACCCATCCCCTTTTATTTTATATTGGATATTTTGGCGAATCTCGTGACCCAACAAATTTCGTCCGAAATAGACGGAAATCCGTCTAATCCGTCTATAGACGGAAAATTACGCTCACTGGTCTAATTAAGGTTCTGTCCTCAGTCCCATCCGTTTCGTCATTGTGATGGAACTAGAAGTCATATCAGAAGACTTCCGTCGTGGTTGTTCATGGGAACTGCCCTACGCTGACTGTTTGGTAATTATTGCCGACTCGATAGAATCTTTGACGCTTCGTTTCAACTGCTGAAAAAGAAACCTGGAACATAATGGTCTGAAGTAAAAAGTTATTATCACCAATTCCAAGTTATTTTCACTGCACAACAAGTGGATCTTTGTAGTGTTTGTAGAAATGGAGTTGGCAGGAACTCAATTTTGTGTTCGCATTGCAATAGTTGAATCCAGCACCGCTGCACAAACCTTTGCATCATTCGAGTTGACCACAACTTCAAATGCAGTAGATGTGAAGGTGTCTTAGATACCCCGGTTGACTAACATGAAGCAATCACTGTTGTTAATAATGTGCTAGAGGTTGCTGACCCTTTCTGTTACCTTGGCGACGCCATCGATCAGACGGGAGGTTGCTTCGGTACCATTACTGCGTGAGTCAAAATAACATGAAAGACATTCCGGGAATTGTTACCTACTTACGAATCGCAGCATTAGCTTGTGAGAAAGAGGATACATATATCGCACCTGCGTTGAAAGTGTGTTGCTCCATGCCTCAAAGACATGGGCTGTGAAGAGTAATGACATAAACAGACTTGTAAGAAAGAAATGAGAGCCATATGATCAGCTGGATATGTTTCACCAAACTTTGCGAACGAAGATCTATGGTTGGACTTAGGCAAACCTGGGGAATCGCAGATTTACCTGCGAAACTCTTTTAAGTGCTTAAAAAAAGTGCTGCGGGAAAATCTTTTAAGATGGTTCGGACACCTTGATCATATGCCTGAATCGAGCTGGCCCAAAAAGACGCGGCTTCTAGGAGTGCCCGGTCAGAGCATCCGTGGAAGTCAAAGGAAGAAATGGATGCATAGCGTGGAGAAGGATCTGCGAGATAATGTGGGAGGAGCCTCAACGACGGTCTCCTTCCTTCGGAATTCCATTTAAGGTGACTTCATGGATTTGTAACACACATAAGAAATCGTGTGGTCTAGAAACGATATCAGTTTATGGATAACTTAAGCAATCAATTATGGGTCATCAAGAAGCTACACACCTATGGAAGCGCTATCGCAAAAACTGGCTAGCAGCAATAAAGACCAATGTAAAGCCAACCAACATATTTCAACGGCAACCCTAAGCTCCATCAAGTAACTGCGCAATCACTTCAAAATTAATGACGTGAACCTATTCAGACATCACGATGAAATAGCTAGTGAGAACTCCAGCAAAAGTTACCAGCGCATCTGGTAAAGGGAAATTCAACAGACTATATAATTTTACGTCTTGCTGCAGCTGACAAGGCCAAAAGTAGAAATGTTCACAAACAAAAGCCGAATCAGATGATTCTATCAGTGAAATCATTATGAAGGTGAAGGGAGAGGTCCTGTCCAAGACAATATAAACAACAAAATGCATCAAGAATCGGAAAAGTAACTTAGCAATATTTATAAAGACTTGATAGCAAGCTTTAAATAATCGGGCTGCAGGGCTCCAAATTTCTGAAGCGGGCTAGCCCGAATTTCATTTTGATTAGAGCTGCAAACCCTGATGTGATCTTCATCCATTCCGATGCAAGATGAATATCAATGGCAATAAATGCATACTCAACTTCATTATTTTTCATTATGGTCGATCTCTTTCATATTAAGAAACATGCCATGATGGATTGTCAATTGAGTATAAAGAATGCCAAGACATCCAAAAAAAATGTTTTTTTCTAAATGGAATAAATACAGAAATCGCTGAACAATCATCTAAGAAATCAAATCTATATGAACATACAACCAAAAAAATGACCTGACGCAAAGAAGTTGATGTACTTTATATTCATTGATGCTCATGAAAGTGCTATGAATATGTATTGCAGCATTACAATAGTGAAACATGTTTTCATGTCTGTCTTCAAATGTCTGTCACTTTTCAGTCAACTTCCATGTGATTATAGCAAATTATACTCCAAGGATTTCTCCTTCATATTAAGAAACATAAGTTAAAATGTTCATGGTAAGAACACATGTTAACCACAACATACGCTTCGAACGAAGAACAGCGCATGAATTTGACAACGAAAATATAGGAAGTGACACTTGACTCGATTGCTGAAACCCCGCAAAATGTTGTCGTAAGTCATTGTATGTACCTCAAATCGGTGCATACGGGGCCCTCTATTTCATCACAATGATTGCGTGATAACTCGTTCTTATTGCAAAATGAACGAGATCAATTAATCACGACTGCTTTCAGCAATTATTGACGATCATCAGGTGCATTTGGCCTAAGGAATGGTGAACCATCGACATTTATAGGCCCAGTAAAAAGATAACCAACAGGCAATCTAACTGTAGGTAAAAAGAGTACGAACAATGCAAAACTTTCAATCAGATTATCAATACACACTTATACAATTCAATGGAATATTGAAGTGATGTAAAATGAAGAAAATTGGTCGTAAAAAATGAAGTTAAAACAAAAAAGCAAAATTAAAGTAAAAAACGACTAAAGAGTTAAAATTCATTATAGGTACGGAAGAAATATGTCAGATATATTCAGACATGCGTTTATTTTGGTAGGCCACGACTAAAGAAAAATCCGCTTCTTGTACTGCGACTCATGATAAAGAATTTGGGATGAATCCTGTCGATCAGTTCCTTTGTCATAATGTCTGGTGATGCTTTCAACAAGTACAAGTTGTCTAAAAACGAAGGAAAAAATTTTTTTAAAAGAATACTGTTGTATCCTTTTATAATTAAAATATAAAATATCCCGAGTAAATCATATCTAGTAGATTGTAATAAAAGTCATGCATAAATCCAGAACAGTACCTCAAAAGAGAACTTACAAATTCGTGGTACACCGAAAGTTATGATACCTTAGTGACCATATGATATGATTTTAAGTCAAATTAGAATATTAATGTATATTAACAAAATCGACATAAAATCTTTTAATATACATTTAGTGCAAGAATCAATGAAGATATAATTATTTGTGAGCAAGTCACAACATTTCCCCCGTTTCAAAGGAAGAATGTTCGTCACTAAACGATTAAGTTCAATGAGAATCAAATAGTATGTACTCTAAGAATAAGCACAATGTCATTAGGTACACATAAGTATCAATGTCAAGATGATGTATGCATAGATACTAAAACACCGATAACATTAGAAGATCAGTATTCATTCCAAATCACTGAAATGTAAATTTGAGCGTAATGTTGCGCTTATCAATATCAAGATTAAAGTAAAACTCTTAACCAGTCACATAATCTTGTAAATATGATGGTCGTCTTCTATTTCTTGTAGGTCTTTCCTCCATTGGAGCATTTCCAGGGGAAGAACTAACAGACATAATGTTAGGCAGAACAACCAAATCAGTCGATCGATCTTCCAGCGCAGGAGTATTTCTTCTGCAGTCACTTTCTCCTGTGACTTCGAGATACCAAGTCTCATCTTCCTCCGGAACCTTTCCACGAATGTTTCTGCAATTTATTTTGAAGCCATTGTCCACTAGGAAGATGTAAGGTCCACTCTGATTCACTATCTTTCTCTTTTGCCCCTTCTTTGTAATGACTGTATTCCCCACCTCATATTTGACCTTTGTTTCGGGCCTTCTTCTTTGGTTTGTATATTCAGCAGAAAGTTCTCCACGTTTGGTGATCCTTTTCCCGATGTCGGTACTCTGGTCATCATCCAGTGAGATCATTGAGAGACTGGATTTGGCCTTAAACTTCAACTTAATGTCACATGGGGACAGTTCTGTAGTTGAGTGCTTGGTTGTATTGTAATTCAGCGAGTACTTCTCCAACACGTCCTGTAGTTGTGAAGCATTCTTTATTTCTGAAGCTTCGATCACCTTAGCAATGTTTCGGTTCATGCGCTCGACAACGCCATTGCTCTGAGGATTGTACACTGAAGAGCGTCGATGAATAATGCCTTTGGCGCGAAGGTAAGTTCCAAATTCTGCGGAAATAAATTGTGGTCCATTGTCTGAGAGCAGAATTGTACAATGGCCAAAAACAGAGAATGCGGAGTTCAGGAATTCAATCACCTTAACAGATTTTGGGGAAGAAACAACTCGAGTCATCATCAACTTCGAGTAGCAGTCCACCAAAACCATAATGTAATGCTGGCGATGAGAGTCGTCGTGTGCTGGACCCTTGAAATCAATAGCAATCTGGTGCCACGGTTTGTTCACGTACGACCGCACTTGGACGGGTGATTCTCTTGCGACGTCTTGACAGCATCCACACCTTTTCACTCTGGTCTCGACGCTAGCATTCAGGTTCGGCCACCAGTAGTACTCTCGAATGCGAGACTTGCATTTGGGCATTCCCATATGTCCTTCGTGAGCGAATGTCACAACTGCTTCTTGCAGGGACGCCGGAACAACGAATTTGTCATTACGACAGATCACTCCATCGATGTCCGTAAGCTCATTTCGGGAATTCCAGTATTCTTTGGCTGAGCTGGTAATTGAAGTCGCACGTGTAGGCCAACCTTTGTATATATTGAACCTTGAAGTTGTACTGTATCAACTTGGTAGCCCAGCGAATGACACGGCATGGGGCTGCTCCGCCTTCAACACCATTGATCAGTAACTGCCTCAAGCACTGGTTCGGTTCGAACAGTGAAATGTCTGCCATAAAGAAATTGGTGTAACCTCTCCACACCCCAAAAAACTGCGAGGAACTCATTTTCTGACACCGAGTATTTCCTTTCCATGTCCGAAAGTTTACGACTCAAGAAATATACCGGGCGTTCCTCTCCTGTCCTTCTATCGATTTGCGAGAGAATGGCTGAGATTCCATATCCAGAAGCGTCAGTTGTCAAAAACGTAGCTGTGGTCAAGTCTGAATCAAAAAACGCAAGAGGGATGTAGTTCGGCAAGGTGGTTTTCACTGAATCAAAATCTCTCTGGTTTTGATCAGACCATTCAAAACGCACATTCTCCTTGAGAAGCTCGTACATTGAAGCAGACAAAGCAGCAACATTGGGTACAAAACCACGGTAGAAGTTTGCTAATCCCAGGAAAGAACGCAAGGACTGTCATGAGGGACTGGAGCATTAGTAATTGCATCGAGTTGTAGGTAAGGGTGATTCACAACAAACACGCACTTACTTAGTTATTTCGAAGACAAATGCATTTTCGAATCTTCAGAATATGAGGTTTTATATGATAGGCGATTTATTATTTTACAAAACAAAAATGTCTCAATTTGAACGACTTTTATAAAAGGAAGGGAACGAACACAATAGCATTCATTTAAAGCAATTATCTGGCTCCAACAAAAACAACATTGTACATTCACTACAAGTAACTAAACTTGCACACTTAGATTAAGCAAATACTGGTGGCACACACACACAATCAGCACGCAAACAAAATAGTTGAGAAAAGGAAGGTCATGTGGACAACTTTTCTCATCTGGCTTCATGACATTAGCTTTCAGTTGCATCAACCATACATATCGTTGCACCTACATAAGTGAAAAAAATTTTGCAATGTGAAAGGGACTCTACGTTAATGCACATAGCATTACCTGAAAAAATGTGCTAAACAAAATGCAAAAATAGACATATATGAAGCGAAAGCAGGTCTTTTAGATTCTAGCATTTTAACGCTTAGTGCTCATTTCTTTCTATATGCATGTAAAGCAGCAACGTACTTAATTTAGTCTCGTTATGCTGTAACAGGCCAGTCTAACAGCTGTAAGTAACAGCCGAAAATATTTTTTAAAATACATGGTATGAATGCGTACAGTCATATCTGTGTGTTTAAACAAGACTTTATATTACGCTTCCCTGAAGATAATAATTTTGTTGTCTTTTATTGTCTATATCTCCAGAACTTCAAAGATGAAGCTAAACAACTTATTTCTGATCGATTGTAAGCGATTGCAGAGATTCTGGCACCTAGCCATGACTGTGTCATATATGTCTCCATATAGACAAGTAGTGTTAAATATCTTTTATTATGAATAATTTCGAGTGGGGATAATTCCAACCTGGACCCCACGCGGGAAAGTTGTGATTTTTTTATGTCAATTCTAGGTGATAATCCAGGACACGTTCTTGCAACTACTATGAACAATTATGAGCTACTATGAGCAACAAAGTCACAAACTGTCGGAGTCTAATGTGAAAGCCATAGAAATCAGATTGTTTTACTGTATTAGGCTAGAAGTGTCATCAGCTGATTTCAGGTGGCCATTAAAGCTGCTCAGAGTCTCGAACAATTCGTGCCCACGTCGTGATAGGCGGTTTCAACACGATGACCCTTTTCTAGTCTTTATCTGATTTCTATGGTGAAAGCATTAGATGCAAAGATGATTAGATGTGTGCATGATGTGTGCTGCAATTGCTTCGAAAACTGGTTTGGGTCCAAGGTTGATATGCAATGTCCGATGTCAAGTCAATGGTTAATATTCATGAATTCTACAGAGGGAGTTGAGTGTTCATCAATACCCCATCAGTCTTCACATGAATATTTTTTCTTCCAGATTGATAGTACTGTATTAATTTGCTGGACTACCGGTCTCATCTTTAACAACTTTTTTCAGAGAAACTACTGAATGAATATTCTTGAAACTCATCGCATAATGTCAGTACTCTATGGTCAGTGAATTATGCTTTATATCATATGTCCATTTCCAAGGCTTTTTGTCGCATTGCCGATAATTCGCAATTTCGCACCATTGCTTTTTTGCCACGATGATGACCGTTTTAAAGTGGGTTCAAATTTAGGCATCTATTTCTCATCTAGCTATTTTAAACAACTAAATATCTTTGGATTTACAAATCATACAACAAATCAAAAAATCCGACAATAAATGAACTTGTTTTCTCAGTCCTATGCTTACTCCACGTCTCCGTCCAGCTGATTTGTCATCGTCAGACTGAAGATTCCACTTGATGTTGAAGATTACTCAATAACTCAACTGTGAACTCAATGACTGCTCGAAGCACACCAAGGGTTATTACCAAATCATTGCAGAATACATGGGAGTCTCTACTCTGTAGCAAAAACCAAAGGGCAAAAAACTCTGTGAAAACCAAAGGTGAAAAAATGTAAAATTTTATTGAGGCTCCAGTTACAACCTACTCTTCACGCTCACAGTAATGGTCTGAAAAATCCTAGTCCTAGCATATTCGGAATTCGACTTAAAATTTAAAGTTGCTAGCGCAACTCAATCAAATTTGCTTTCAAACCTCAACAAAATATCACATACAATATCGGACAGTACATGAATATAAAAATGCATGATATCCCATCAAGTGCGCAAGCACCTGGAACTACAAATAATAATTACATAAAACCAAAAAACTATGCCATCAATGCTATTTACAACGTGTCGCACAGTTCTATAACACCTAAATTTCTGTGCATGCGTCACATTTATATCTCTGTGCACTCGAAAGAATACACACAGCATTCACTTGTTGCAAAATCTCGCATATCTCTAACGGACTACTTTCAAATTGATTGAAACATTAAAAAAGTTCATCATATTAAATCAGCGTATAGAAACATTTTTACTTGATATTCACTAGTTGAGAGTCAATAATGATATTAGCACATACTCTATGGCAGAAAATGTTTTTCTTCTTTCTTTAAAGCAAAGTCCATGCAAATTTTACACTGATCAGGTTACAAAATCGATGAAATGCAGCATGGAGCTCTTTTCTCGTCAATTCCAAATTCATTCCTGTGGTAAATTCTGTGATTAATGATCTACTGTTCATTTATTTGCCAAAGATGTTTCATGACGATGAGGCATTAACGACCACCTGTGAGACTTCATTTCCGACTGTTTCGGTTTTATAATAGAGGTGAAGCATGCTGTTAGCATGTTGACGATCAGCTGACAATAGATCTGTATGGAATTAACCAACCATTGCTTGGTGTTCGATGTCTGTGGAATCAACCATGGGATGATAACCGTGGGCGGAACATTGGGCCTTTGTCACACACGGGCCTTCGTAGTAAATTAATTGTTGATTAACAATTTGGTTTCAATTTACTTTGACAGGAGGATGCATTTCTGTAGTAATTCACAACGTACACTGACACGTTTCTCGACATTGATCAATGGAAATAAAATTGAAAAAGTAATTAAACAAAAAATGATGCCATTGTTGTTTGAAGCAGCAAATTTTTAGAGCAGTTTCGTTTCGGCTAAGTAATGGCTAGCAGACGCTCCCTAGACTCTTTAAAAGTTAATGAATTAAAGAATGAGCTGGATTTACGCAAGGAAGACACATCCGGCTTGAAAACGGCTTTGGCTACCAGACTGATGGAGGTGAGACAACAAATTTTTTGGTGTTTTCTGACCATGGATTAGAGCTGACGCATTCCTGCGTTTCGGAATACCCTAAAACACGTCCAGTGCCCAACAAATGTTGCGATAAGTCTGTCGGTCTCTTTCTCTGCTCTTCTTCCTTTCATATTCTTTTTCGGCGACGGCAAAGTGACACTGGCAGTTTCGGCAAACTCAAAACTTTATTTGGATCCCGTGACGACGAGAGGGACTTAAAGATGGGGTATTGAAGTGAGATCATCTATTTTGCCCGGCCGGCCAACTGCAGTTGAACGGCACTCATTCACTGCGCCTCAGTCTTGTGACACGTTTGCTCTTCCCCATGAAATTTTTACTGTTATTGTTTTACCGAAGTTCTCACTACCCTTAGGACTGCACCTCACAAGTCTCCCAGAAGACGTCTTAGAAGCTTCAATCAACGAAACGTATACAACTCCTACATCGGCTACATCGGATGCAAATCCGAGCATTCTATTTATTATTCATGATTAAGTTCTAATAACATAAATGTTAATATATGTATATATTATTCGCATTAGTAGGAATTTATTCGCAAACATGTTTCACCAGTTGTGCTGGCTTCTCAATGCGATTAAATGAATGGAGACATACCAGCAAATCAATTCAAAATAATCAGATATCACCTTAACAAAACAATCATCATGATGTTAAACATAAACCATTCAATGCAGGCTTGAACTTCTCGATGAACAGACTCTTAATGTTCACGCCCTAGCTTGTATACATTGGGTTGGAGCTTGTAGAATGGCGCAAATACAAATTTCATGGGAAGGTCCCTGGCACACATATCAATATGCCTACTCACAGGTAATATAGCGTAATTAGGATTATTAATATGTTGCCTATGGACAGTCATGCAATGGCGCAAAGTATCGCCAGTTTGGCCACTATAGTAGTTCTTGCAACCTTTACTACTGTATTATATATAATTACTATATTGTCCAAACTGGCGCTACTTAGCGCCATTGCATGACTGTTTTAAATGTTTCAAGTATATTTTAATTGTACTAAAATAATTTTTTAACTTTTAAAATAATTAATAAACTTTTAAAATAATAATTTTCATATATTTTAAATGTTTTCAAGTATTTTCTCCTCCAAAAATACTATGGACATTATTTCTTTTATTAGGCCTATCTAACGCACAGCCCAGTGACATCATGGTGTTTGCCAGAGACAAGAAGCATGGTTCACCAATGGTTACTTTAGTTCATGATCACAGGGAAAGTCCGTTCTCACTTTGCAGTATTGTGTACTGGCAGGTGAAGTCATTCGAATTAATCAATCACAGGCAGTTGGAGGATCTCAACACGTTGGGGAAAAAGCATCTTCGAGCATCACACAGAATCGATTTTCTGCAGTCACGTATTGACGTTGAGGTCATTTCAAAGTTCCTCCAATTCTCTGTTCCTGCAAACCTGAGAGATTGTAAGTGTCTAATTCTAAAAACTCAGACAGCTGCTCTAAAGAAAGAAATTGCGATGGCTTTTTACCGTTCAGATCATAGCAGTGTGTTTGTGAATAGTGCATGTGACCCCCGGAAAAACTTCATCACCACCGTCGTCGTTGGTACTTGCACTCCGTCATCCTACGCGGTGTGTCGCTCTGTACTCGCATCTCAGAATTTGGAAATTATCTTAGACACTAATGACGTCGACGAAATGGTTTTGATCTTCCACCTGTTCTTGAATTATTGCTACAGCTTGTTTTTTCCTCTAAGGGCTGTCTGCATGAGATCTTGCGATCCACCATGGCTCTCACCAACCTTGAAATCTTTATCGGATGTGCGTGATTGAGCTCTGCCCAGAAGAAACCATGGAAATACCTGATGATGCGTGAAAAATTTATCGATGAATCAGCAAAAGCCAAACGGAAGTACTTCTCTAAACTAGCTTCAAGATCTGCGAGCATGTCTGAGTAATGGAAGTGCATTAACTTTCAACGTCAGAAAGTCCGTGCTTCGACTAGAGTAATTGACGATGCTTCTGCTCACCGACTTAACGATAACTTTGCTGATAAATTCATTCCACGTGATATTCATCGATGTAATGGCATTGTCTTACATCAGACATTTTCTTCTGATGCAGCGCAAGTCACCGATGCAGACGTCTATCGTCTACTGATGTCACAAAAATCAAATTCCCCTGGACCGGATGGTATTCCTGGGAGTCTCTACCGAATGTTTGCGGATCTATTAGCGGAACCCTTCTGTCATCTACAACAAATCTCTTCAAATGGGTGTTTTCCCGCAGCTCTGGAAACCGATCTCCATTTTACCTTTTCCCAGCAAATTGTTGGAAATTCTAATTCGAAACCATATCCTGTCGTGTGTTGCCACATCGATTGATCCAAGACAATTTGCATTCATTCCCGACTATTTCGGCGGAACTAGAAATGCATTATTAACTATTCGGTGACGATGCTGGATCACTTCACTTAAGATTCCTCCAATTCAATCAATCTATTAGCAGTGGATTTCCAAAAGGCATTCGAGTGTTGACTGTGGTTCACGTACAACAGAATGCTTCACAGCTTTCTGACCGACCGAATTCAACTTGTGAAGTCTGCTGATTGGAAGGAGGTTGCGAGTGGATTCCCGCAGGGGTCAATTCTGGGACCTCTTATTTGTGCTCTTGATTATTGACTAGCCGAATTTCGACAATATGAAAACTGTGGCCTACGCCGACGACATTACTTCGCTTCATCTCGCTAGAAAAGAAGATGCCACCAATAACTTCCAAGTCATGGCTGATAAATTCCTTCAATGGTCTACCGAGAAGAAATTGATCATCAATGCCAAAAAGACGAAATTCATGCGTATTCAACGTTCCCCGCTTAACTTTTTACCAATAAACATTAATGGTTCATGTGTTGATGAGGTTGATTATGCAAAAATTCTCGGTATGCACTTTTCCTCCGACTTGAAGTGGCATATTCAATTCTCTAATGTTTACAACAAAATGTGTCGAAGTCTCTCTATTGTTAAGCGCCTTAAGACTAATGGTAACTCACTTGACATTATTTTTCAAGTTTGCATGGGACTTGTATTTTGCCATCTATCATACTGTTGGCCGGTATTGTGTGACATTGGAGTGAAATACTTTAAGAAGTTGGAAAAAACCTGGATCGCTTTACCTTGAAGTGGTCTGGCTTGACCGGTGTAGCCCCTTTGAAGAACAGATAGGATAAATCATGTATCAAATTGATCAAGTCTATTTCAGACCATGAAAGTCATCCTCTCAATTTTTTTTCAAGAAACGCTTTCTCTATAATAATCTTCGACAGACGAGAGCCTTGATTCCTTTGAACCGTAAACCAATGTACAATAAATCTTCTGTTAAATGCGCTGTATACTCATAGTTGTCGAAATTGCACGATGTACCTATTACGATATACAGCCTTTTGTACTGACATCAATAAAGTCTTTATTATTATTTTTTCTTATTATTATTAAGTTAGACTTTGAAGATAAAGACGGTAAATTGACGCAATTCTTATTGCAACTTTTCGGTAGTGAACGGGTTCTTTATAAAGCGATTATGAATCATTATCTGATCAAGTTACACAAAGATATTCGCAGTATCCATTCTAAAAAGTTGACAACTTTGATCTCTGAAAGAGCAAAGCTGATTTTGATCAAGATTACGAGGACAAAACCGCGTCCTTCTCTGTCACTAATCTGACTAACGATCAGTTTGCCAAAGAAGAGATGGAAATTCTTAGTCTTGACTTTTCGATGGCTTGGCCAAGGGAAAAATTTCTTTGAATATGGGGAAGCTGAAGCTGTGTTCAGCCAAATTCTTCTTTCTTCTCTTGATGAAGAAAGGATTAGTACTCTGAAACACAAGTTTCGCAGTACTTTCAAATCTTACTTTACGCGTCAAGATTTCCAAGTACTGGCGCTCTAAAATGAAAGTCCTTCAGACTGTCCTCTCGTAAACATCTGTATGTTAGCAAATTTGACAAGGGAATCGGCGTTGTAATTGACAAACGCACTTCCTATGTGTCAAATATGGAAAATCTTTCTCAAGATCAATCCAAATTCAAAAAAATATTCTCCCTGTGCTCGCTCAAGAAAGAACCCGTTCATTCTCGAAGAGGATAGATTTGTGCGAAAACTCACTCAAATGAAAGATAAAGGCTTGATTTACGGCACGATTTTCAAAATAATCAAATCAGTCGGTTCCCAATCAGCGAGACTACGGCAGGGATGGTCCGATGTGACAAAACGTGACAATTTAGGAATCTCGAAAAAACGTGACAAAATGTGACAAATTGTGACAAAATGGCGATACATTGAATTATTGGTGTACGAAGAGCAAGACTGATGAACATTCTGCATATTGTGTTCTATGTGAGGAAGAAATATCTGTCGAAGATAGAGGACGGGACGCTTTGATTCGACATTCTAGGAAAAAGAATCATATCACTTCAGCTAATGAGAGCCGCGATGCCAATTCGCAATTGAAACCGCTACGTTCAAAGCAAGTTACAATTGAGAGTTGTTTTTCCGGGAGGCATCACCTCCACAAGTTCCACAGCTAAGTCAGAACTTTCCTTTTTCGACAAAGTCACCGCTGCTGAGGCTATGTGGTGCCCAACCGTTGCTGTTACTCACCTTCCTGTAAAGATTTCTGACACAGTGACCCCTGTTTTTGGTGCTATGTTCCCAGATTCCCAAATTGCAGCTTTTTCATGTAGAAGGAGTAAAACGAGCAGAATTCTCTCAGACGGTCTAGGGCCACATTTTCATGAGGTAACTGCTAATGAAATACGAAACAGTGGTCCAGCATATACATTGGAAATCGATGAAACAACGACAGCAAGGCACTGGCGACAATTAGAAATCCTCGTAAGGTACTGCTCCGAAAATCGTGAACGCATTGTCGTTTGTAATCTGAGCTCCATTACTCTTGGAAGGGCTCAAGCTCATACGCTATGCTCGAAAATCTCCGAAGTGGCGACGCCATTGTATACGTCAAAGCTTCTGCAAATATCGAGTGACGCTCCAAATGTCATGAAGTCATTGACCAAACAAGCATTCATAAAGTGCGCAACTCATTTTCTCAAGCTTACAAAACATTTGGGGATGACGTTGAACTTCTTGGGATTGAGCTGTTCTATTATTTCAAGGCATCACCTGTTAGACGAGAGGATTTTGAAAGTGTGCAGACAAAGCTTGGCATCAAGAAACACGTTTTTCTCCGCCATGTCGAGAGTCGATGGCTTACCTTGCAGGAAGTCACTGTTCGTCTGGAAGAGCAATATGATGCAATCAAGTATTATTTCCTGAAATCGAAGTGTCTTTCTCAAAATGACCGAGAAAAATAACGAAAGAATCAGAGGACTGATTAGAATTGTGAACAACAACCTTCTCCTCATTGAAATGCAGTTTTTGAAATCGGTGATCGTGATTTTTAACAAAAGTGACGCGGCTCTTCCAGTCGGAAGCACCATTGATTCATATACTTTATGAGGAATTATCAACCCTCGTCACCACCTTCTTCTTCGCATTGTGAAACCCGAGATTGTTGATGGGAAATATGGTGCGGACCTTTACAGCATTGATTATCGTCAATCATCCAACCAAGTGCGTATTCCCGAAATCGGAAATGAAGCTTTGACAACATTGACGACGAAGCTGAACAGCCGCGAAATATCACAGCGTGATTACATCGAGTTTCTGAATTGAGCTATGCTCTTCTACGAAAACGCCATTGCGTCTCTTTTGAAGACGCTGCCGCTAAAAAATAGCATTCTCCGTGACCTCCGAATCTTACGTCCGAATTCGAGGACAGAGGCTGCATCTGTCGAGGCATTAAGAAGATTAGCTGTTTCGATCAAGCTTTTCCCTCAAAAAAATATTGACAGGCTGATCGATGAGTGGAAGCTTTTTCGACATGAGACATTGCCGCCAATGGATTCCTCGTCTGAGCAGCAGCAGGAAAGTGAGCCTGAAATATCGGACGACGATGTGGATGAAGAACTCCATGAGCGCATCGATGACTTCTGGAGCAAAGTGTTCCATTTAAAAAATGCAGTCGGATTTCAGAGGTATCCAAATATCGCACTCTTTATAAAAATAACCCTCACTTTCAGTCATGGAAATGCGGACGTTGAAAGGTCCTTCAGTGAAAACAAGTTGATACTCACTTCTCAGAGGACCAGAATGAACGATGCAACGCTGAACGGTTACAAAAGCAACTTCATCGTATATGGCAACATACGATAGAAGGCCAGAAAAATTGCCTATGACCAACCGTGTTTGAAGGCTGTCAATGGAGCTCGAGCTCGCTACATCACTAGGATTGCCGATGAGAAGCGTATAAGGACTGAAGCACAAATTCAACAACAAAAAGAAGACAATAGAGATGATAATGAAAATGAAGCCCTTAGGAAAAAATCGGAGGAAGCAAATGCAAATATTGCCGAGGGGAAACATCTGAAAAGAGAAGGCATGGAATTGTTGAAACAGGCAATGCAATGCAATCAAAAAGACTTCAGCAAAGTCAGTGCTGCCAACGCGCTCTGTTGGAGCGTAGCCATGAACTTGCACAAAAAGGAGAGAAAAGAAAGAAAGAAGTGGAGGAGGAATATCAAGCTAAGAAGAAAAAGAATCCCTAGTTTGCTCGTAATGATGACTGGTCTAGTGATAATGATATGGTGATAGTGATCATCATCGTACGGATGATAATGATGACCGTAACATTTTCTTCTTCTTGCTTCTCCAATGTAATTGATTTTAAAATTTTGATAGTATTGAAATTTTATTGTTTGCTTGTTTTCCAAAGGTGAACACGTTTCTAGAACGCTTTAAGATACACATTCGTACACAATCAATCTGTTATGAATCTACACATGTTTAGAAAGAGCTAGGAAGTACTGTTATCGATCTGTTGACTATTGAACCGAATCACTGTAATTGATTTCTGCCATTATCCTTGACACTTAATTCATCAAAGGAATCTTTCCTTGTACATAAATTAGTAGTTTCAGTCTTTCGGCATCTAAACATCGAAGTCGGTAGGTTGGGTTTCTGATTGTTGAGGAATTTTAAGTTGGAGAATGTTTTTTCTGATTCGCTAGAATTTAGGAGGATATGTATTAAAACCCATACGAGTTACTATTATTCTCGCTCTTTCCAAATAATGCATGTATTTTGAGTAGCGGAGACATTTTCAAGATATGGATATGGCATTTTTTAATCATTTTTTCTATATGTAATACTGTCTTCTCTTTGCATATCATGTCAGTGATGCAATTTGTTTATAATGTTACTTTTTTGCTTTTACATTGTGGCCAAAGAAGTGCAATCAAATTAGAAAAGACGACATACGCTTGTAGATGCTCTCTTGGATTTTTTTGTTATTCCAATTTTTGTAAATATAGATACGTTGTGAATTACTCTACTGTTGATATCAGCCTTTTGATCATGTACACTAGTTGGGATGGGATTGTGTACTACCTTTGATGTACACAATGCGCAGGTACTAATCTTAATGATATGGAATTCAGTACAGAGGTCAAGTGAATAGAGCTTTTCCGTCGCTGTAGCATTTAGACCGTAGAATGAGTCGATCGATGTCTATAATTTCATCTCCAGGTACCAAATACCAGAGATAAAGAAATAAAGGAATAGGCTTGCGCTGTGGAACTGCATAGCGCGCCTAGGATGTATTTTCACATGTCAAGTTTTGAATTTTGGTATGTGACAAAATGTGACACAAGCCCTGAAGTTGCGGACCATCCCTGCTACGGTCTCCCTGAAATTCATAAGGATCGGAGGGACCCTCCTTACCGTCCTATTTTAAATATGATCGATTGCTCATCCGTCTAATCTTGCCAAATGGTAGGATGGCATTCTGAAGCCTCTTCTTCCAAAAGAGTTTGTAGTGAAGGACAATTTGGAGTTCTTGAACTTTTTGATCATATAAAAGACCTGAGCAAGAATAGCACAATTTAACACCGCAGGTTACTGATACGCCTTCATCCACACCAAGTTGAGGAAAGATATCAGTCGAAAATCATGCCAGCAAAACTATACCAATGCTGTCACTGACAAAAAGTGCATCAGAGTTTTCCTTGATATTATAAATAAAAGTCAATGGCTAAGCTACATGATGATTTCAAAACCTAACAGCGAATCGTGACAAGAAAGCCACCAAAGCCAATGGGGCTTATGTATACACCACCGCTTCCAAATCTTGGGGTCGCGACCCAAAGTGGGGTTGCTAGTATATGGAACCATCGGGACCTTCTTCTAGCTGTAAAGATTTCATTCTCTGCTCCGGTCATGACTAGGCCTATACCAGAAACGCGAAAAATAAATCAATCAATGCCGTTCGAAGTAGCAAATAAAAGGAAATCTTGCTAGCCTATAGCCTAGAGACATAAGGCCTAGCTATTAAAGACCTAGGTATGTGCGTTTGACTTGTTAGACGCGATATACACAACTGTATTTCATAACAAACACTCCATTACAAGTAGATGGTCAAATAGAATATTTCAAGAGTGCGGGATTGGCTGATGGCCTGTTAAAAAATGATGATATTTATGTTGCCAAGCCTATTTATTGTTTTTGAAAGTAATCAAAACCATAGAAATGTTTTGATAAACTTAATTAGACCTACCTATTTAATTACGCATTTAGCTGGTCGGCTATTTTTTTTAAAATCAAACACAGGTGATCAAGCCTTTATTGTGTATTATTGCCCTTGAGCTATTTATGAGATCTGAATGATTTTATAACGACAGAAGGGCTATTTTTTCGTGCTTACATTTTCATCAACTGATTAACATAATTTAATATTTTTTTCATATAACCTTTACTTTTAGTCATTTTTTAGGGCTTCTAGCTTTCAAACATGCATGACTGAATTGCCTTCTGAGACGTGATATTTTCAAAATCTATGTATTCTCAATTAATTGTATTAAAATTCTTTTTCGGTATGTCATAAATTTTATTTCGATAAATACCAATTATAGGAAACTGACGGAGTTGAATATACAATGCAAAGAACAAGCAAGTTGAATAATTTGATTACAATGAATTCAAAGTCATATTGAGTCAAATTGAACCAGATAAAGAAGCTTCCGACATGGTTTCATCCGATGATAATGTCGCCAATGCAGAGGCAGCATTACTGCGTTACACCGTCATCACTATCCTTTGAACCGAGAAATATCGAGACATTGATTCTGCATTATTATACCTGACATTGTTGTAAATATCAGAGACAAACATTATGACTGACGGTTGTCATGCGTTAATTGTTTCAACACAAGCTGATAAAAAGGACGATAATTCCTGGTTTCTCCTGTCGATATTTCTTTATAAGTTGGTGTCATCGAGCCTTAGTATTAACTTATGCATTTTCATAATATGGTTTGAATACACTGCTCGCTCCAAAATGCAATTTGTTGTTTCAACTTCACATGTTCGAAAATTTAAGTCGGAAAAATCGACGAAATACAACTTAATAGAATTTTATGAATCAGATGATGAAAGTGTATTTTTTGATCGTGGGAAAGTTCAGGATCCCATAAGCAGTTCATTTCATAGCTGCAGGCCATCGAGGTGAAAATCATGTTTGTGTATAATCTTAAGAGCCACCGCTCACAGAATTAAAAAAAATTAAAAACTTAACTGATTACGATGGAGTCAAATATCGTTCACGTCAAAGTTTGTTGGCAAAATTCAAATTTAGGAAATGAATTTAGGGAATTTTGTGATGAAAATAGTTTAAAGAAGTGTCCGGTTAATGTTTTAGCTGTGTTATTGGAAAAAATATATCTGGTCAATATAAATATAATAGCGAATAATTTCGATGAAATAGCCCGGGGATTTGAAGCTTGAAATCTGGCCGCCACCCTGATTAGAGAATCAGAGTTCGTGAGAAGTATGAAGGAGAAAAACATAACTTGAATTTCATTCTTCGCTCGACATGTTAACTATCGCGTGGCCAAGCCCATGGGTCTTCCTAACATGGTGCTGTATAGTTGTTATAGTAATATATCAATCCTCCCACTTTTTCTCCATTTTCTGTTTCTTTGAATTTGATCCTCTGTTAAGGGACAGCTTTGATATATAGGCTCGTCCTATTCCCTCAAGCTTAGATTTAAAGAATATTTTGAATACCCATCGGCTTAAAATCATGATTTACTGACTCTTAGTGATGGCTCAAGATGCATAAACATACTTTTTCATTTTAGGTGCTCAAGAGAGAAGGTAAAGATCCTGAGAACTTCGAAATGAATTCAGCACAGGTAAGCTCAACAGGGCAGTGATAAATATATGTTCCTGTAATGCTCTCCAGTTGACCGACCGGAAATAACATCATATCCTGTTTTTGATCCGGTAGTTAGCATGTGGGCTTTCACATTTCACCAGACAGGTAGGGGGTTGCTAGTTTGAACATTAAATCAATTTTTTCACGTAACTTAGGAATAGTGAACGGCTAGCTTTCAATTCTCGGATGACTTGTATGGCGGGTATGCTTCGATTCATGCAGCCATGGTCTTGGTTTTTTAATTTACTTTGAACTTGATTTTGTGTCTGAAATATATCCACCGTAGGAACATCAGTAAAAAGTATAAAAATATTATCCTAATTAGCATCAGAGATTTTTGCTATGACATCCTAGCCGTCGGAACGCCGTGTAAAGAAATTTCATATGCCTTATTTCGCAAAATATCTCGATTTCTCTCTTGGATGTCAAAGGAAAGGCTATAGTAAATTACCTAATATTGTCAGGGCTTCTAGAATTCAAGTTAAATTTGTTAATTGTATGCGCCGATTGCGAGAATTCAAAGTAGAAGTAAGTTCTTTTAATTTTTAACTGTCTTCCTTCCTTAGTTGAGCGCCTTCCACTGAGGGGCGATTTCCACTTTCTTATGGTCCTGTTTTAACATTTCTAATTGATAAATTATGGTGAGATGGTGCTTGTTGAAACATGGTATTAGCTAGACACTGTGGTCGATTAACGTTACGATAGGTGTGGATAGCGAAAACAAATTGGCAATTGATGACTTTTTCGACAATGGATCCTAACACAAATTAACGACTAAAAAGAAACGATAAGTCAGCGAATACCGAGTGCTATATCTTGTCTAAAGCAGTGATAATTACACAGCATTGTGAAAGCATATCAGCATCAGTTTACTTCATTTTTTTGTTTCAGGAAGAAAAAATGGAAAATAATAACCCAAAAGAAAAAGGTAAGTGACAGAATTGGACAGAATTTTTAAATGTTGAAGTTATTTGGTGTGTCGAAGAGCTAAAGTTGTTTTCTTGTAGCAGCTAATATTTCATAGTAACCAGTAGTGGGCGCAATTAGGAGATTCCGCCCGACTATTCGTGCGATTATCATTTGATTCCTGAGTGATATTTTTCGATTCGCGCGATGTTTTCTAAGTAAATGACCCCAATGAAATATTTTCTTGATAAGGAAAAGAGGTATATTTTCCCATTCACTCATTAGACGTTTCAGACAAGTACACCGACGATTTACACGAATCATGCATATTGTCAAGTAGCATAAGTAAGTTCTAATGACATCACATCTCAGTTTTGAAAGCGTATGTATTTATTAGTGAGAAGCTAAATGCCTGACTTTCATTTCTTATGCTTACTATGAACTTAAGTTGGTAACAAATGCTCTCATGTAGCCACTACAGATTTGCTAATATTGTGTTAGCGAATTTGTTGCAGTCTATCCTGATTATGAAACATATTACATATTGAATGAAAAATTTGCAATCTTCACGACCATTGATAGCCCCTGATTGTGCTATTTGATTTAGCTTATCATGCCTTTTAAAATCCATGAAAACAACGATATTAGTGGAAATGTCAACTTCATCAAAATGTGGAAATTCACCATGATTACTATATACAGGTTGTCCCGGATGTAAGGAACGATATGATCTGTCTCTTAAACTTGCTGCCTTTGTTCAGTATCTTCAAACTGCTATCAGAAAAGTTGGTTGGGTCATCTAGCTTTGTTATATTCCAAAAAAGTTAAATATGCAGTTTAATTTGACTGACCACAACTTTAACTGACCATCCCAAATCTGATAAATCATTCAAGGTGGCGGCCGAGCCCGGGAATTTTTTTTGGGGGGGGGGACTCGTCTTTCGAATGCCCCCTTTATCATGTGCATCAGAAGATATTTCACACCGTTCTTTATGTTCACAAGCAAGATTTCGATGACATGATGCCAAAGCTAAAATCAAGTGATGTATATTGAAATTAATTAAGTCCATTAGAACTACCAAAGACACCAGAACGATGAAGCAATCGGAAGGACAATGGCATCGCAGCACTCACAGATCTTTACCTCAGCGAAAAATCATTTAGCTTGTCAGTCAGTATCTTAAAGCAAGACGCAGACGAGTGTTAGGCGCGCACTTAATAATTATATTATTTGGAAGCTCAACTGGTAATTTCTTCTTACGGGTTTATCTTACTTTTTAAATTAATTGCTATACAAAGATATATTTCTGTTTCCGGAGCTCTCTTTTTGCGAACAATTGTTATTCAGAATCAACTGAAGTAGAGTACACTTTACAATGCTAATAAATAGTGATCTAGTTTTCCAGGGAAATGAATTCGAGGATGACAGGAGTCAGGAAAATGAAGCATTCAGTTAATCACACTCGTTAATGCACATTATTTTATGTTAACAGACTGTCAATAAGCTACGAAAAGAACATTACTTGCTTGTCTACATTACTTGTTACATTACTTGCTACATTACTTGTCCAACAAAACAAATTGACAAATTTTAGCGCTGGTTTAAATTTTATATAATATTAATGAGACATATATTGTACTAATCCTATTTTCGCGAATGCCCACTCTGCCAGTTACTGCATGGCAAGCACTATAATGTAGAGAACAGAAAGCAGGTCTTACGTAAAAAATGAATCATATATTCAATTCACCGCAAAAACGAAGGAGCTAGGCAACCAGAAATAAAAGATATCCGTCTGATATGCGATCAATATGGACATCGTGCATACAATAGCGTCCAATAAAATAGGCTGCTAAGTATCCCTAAAGTATACCTTACAGTATGCTTATGAAGTCATCAGATCTGCACTTGTATTGCCGCAGTAATGTTCTGCAACAAATACAGGTTGTCCCAGAAGTAATGAACGATATGATTTGTCTCCCAAACTTTTTGCTATTGCTCAGTATCTTCAAAATGCGATTAAAGAATTAAGTTGGGTCATCTAGCTTAGCTCTATTCCAAAGACGTTGATCAACAGGTTCAATTTGACTGACCACCATCAATTTAACTGACTATCCCAAATTTGAAATATCAATTTTTCTTGAAATATAATTTACGTTTCACTAACGGTCATTAGTTTGTGATAACATCGCTATTCAACTGCCATGTTGCTCTTAAATGTATTTTTATCGTGTTCTCGATTGTTCCACATGTATGAAATAAAAAAGGTCACATGAATTGATGAAAATGTCCACCTCCAACTTCTCATGTCCTCCACAAACAATCGACAGCAGTTAACATCCCTTCGTCAGAGAGAGCGAACATTCCTCTACTGTGCGTTGTTCCTGAATTGTGGATGCATGTCTGTGGCGTAACCAAGCCTTCAAACTACCCCCAAAATCAGCCATAACAGATTCATATCAGAGGACTTTGATGGTCAATCGATCCCACGTAGGCCTACTCTATAAATCACTATTGGCAGGGAAAGTCAGGTGGAGATAATTACTTAAGATGTTGGGAAAATGTGACTGATCACTTTATGCGAAGAGTTCTGATGCTGGAATCCGTATGCATCGCAATAACTACACTAGATTGATTTTGATCCTTCCGTTGGGAAAACGTGTTCGTACATAATAAATCTTCAAAGCATCTTTAGTGTGAGTCTGACACTTGTCTCCCACACTTTGGATTGTCGCGAAAGGTGAATTCCGTTTCGAATTTATTGAGTAATTTTATCTCTGATCGTAATGTGCTAAGGTCGTCAACTATGCCGCGGGTAATCTTGTACAATTATACTATCAGTCATCACTCGCACAAGGCCCAATATTGCATTGTAGAAGGTTAAATCCATTTTTTAATCGGAGGGCGCAGCAAGAGATAATTAATTGCCTTTCGCACATGGAGATAGAGTGCGATTCAAATTCAAATTTCAAATCAACTACAACACCCAACCAGCTTTCCGATATTCTATTCATATCATTCGACATCTTTCGTGAATTTTATTGCTTACATAGATAGAGCTTTGAGTCATGAAATATGATCTGGCTATCAACCAATAAAAGAACGCTTAATTCTAATGATCAGGGTGGCGACCAGATTTCAAGATTCAAATTCTCGGGAGATTCCTGGGCTGTTTCATCGAATTTTCCCGCTATTTTTATATTGACCAGTCCAGAAATGTTATTCCAATTACACCGATCAAAAATTATCCGTACACTTTCTTCAACTATTTTCATCATTAAATTTGAGACATTTCCTGTTTGAATTATGCCACCAAATTTATGTGCTAGATAATGAACGATATTTGACTCTACCGCGCTCATTTTTCAAAATTTGTGAATTCTGTGAGCGGTGGTTCTTAAGCTTATAAACATAATGCTTTTACTCAGTGGCCTGCAGCCAGTGAACTATTGATGGGATCTAATTAATTTCATATCGATAGAAAAGTTTGTTTCTTGAACTTTCCAGCGATCAAAAAATGCTTCATTTTCATCACCTGATTCATGAAATTCCAGAAAGTTGATTATAAGACTGAAAGAAGTTTCTAGAAGACTGAAACTTTCAAGCATGCTAAGTTGAAGCAGCAAATGAAAAGGAACAACCATGATATCAAAATACACATGTTAGTGCAATAGCACGATGGCACCAAGTTATCAAGAAATACCAACAAGAGAAACCAGAAAAACTGCCTCACTAGACGAGGCAGATGTCGTGATTTCAATCTGTAAGTTCACTGAGCATAATTTCTTGATTTCAACAACCACGCTCGTAGTAATATGACTATTATTAAGCCCGCTATTTCTAATAAATGTCTTCGACTCTTGATTGATGCAATCAGGCAAATATGCACATTAATCGTCTTAATTCAGAGATCAATAGTCTCATGAATTATTCCACAATGCTATGACAATGCCGATCATTATCTTTTTCTGTTAAGTAACATTAGAGAATATGGGGCTTATATTTGAATTTCAACAATAACAGAGGTGTTAGACATATCATGAATGATTGAAGCTCTGTAAATATGGTCAGAGATATTCTTCGGATATGTGACATGAGTATGATGTATTACACAGGGTGGCGGCCGAGCCCGGGTATCGCCCGGTAATGCCATTTTGTGATTTTTTGCCTCTATGTTAAATGAGCATAATATCTTGATATCAACTGCTATTATCATTACTTTCATTGAGCCCACTATTTTTTTAAAAAAATGTTCGAATCTTAAATGAAATAACTAATATGTTTGCACATCTGGATGAAATATTCATGACTTAATGAATTTGTTTCGTTTCCATATGGCTGTGAGGCAATGGTTATGTCGCTGAAACGTCGCACAACTTCAAGGCAGTAAAAAATTTGAGCAAGATTAGTATAACTTGACATAGCAGGTTACTTATACGCTTTTACCCACAAGTTGAAGAAAGATATTAGTCCAAAATCAGGCCAAAAAAATCTTACCAACGTTGTCTCACAAAAAAGTGCATCAGAGTTTTCTTTGTTATTTTGAATAAAAGTCTGACTAAGCTAAGTGGTGAGTTCGAAAACCTCACAGTAGATCGTGACAAGAAGGCCACCCAAACCAATGGGGCTAATGTATAGACCATCGCTTCAAAATATCGGGGCCGCGACCCAAAATAGGGTGGCTAGCATATGGAACCATCAGTAGCTTCTTCTAATGGTTAAGATTTTGTTCTCTGCTCCGGTCACCACTATACCAGAAACGCAAAAATTAATCAATAAATACTGTTCTAAGCATCAAATCAAGTTTTTTGAACAAATCTAATTAGGCCTACACATTCAATCACATCGAGCCGGTTAGCTATATTTTAGACAAGCACAGATGATCACGCCTTTATTCGGTAGTTTGTAGCCTGTGAACCATTTATGAGATCTGAATGATTTTACAACGATAGAAGGGTTCGTTTTCGTATTTTTTAATAATCACAGTATAATTTATTTCTTAGATACTGATTCATATAAATTTTATAACCATGTAATTTTTGCTTTAAGTCATTTTTCAGACATCAACTTTCAAACATGCAAGGCTGAAGTAGCAAATTGCCATCAGAGGCGTGATGTTTTCAAAAGCTATGTATTCTCAATTTATTTCAATAAGCAACAAGAAACTGTCGGAATTAATTATAGCAATGCGAAGAAGAAGCAAGTTTTAGAATTTGATTAGGAAGAATACAAAGTCATATTGAAAAGTCATATTGAGTCAAATTAAGCCAGATAAAGAAATTTCTGCCATGGTTAAAGGGGGGGGGGGGGGGTGGGGGGGGGGGGGGGGGTGGGGGGGGGGGGGGGGGGTGGGGGGGGGGGGTGGGGGGGGGGGGGGGGGGGTGATAATGGTATGTAATGTTCCCAATACTGAGGTAGCATTGCTACAGTGCACCACATTCGCTGAATCAAGAAAGATCGAGATCTTGATTCTCCGGCATTATACAGGCTGACTATGCAGGAAACATCAGACACAAATTTTGTGACACCATGCGCCCATGGTTTCTAGACAAGGTGATAGAAAGAGGATAATCAGGAATTCTTTTGGCGTTCACGGTCTTCGTCCATTGTGGCAGTTTCCTGGTTGTTCTTGTCGATGCTTCTTGATAAGTTGATGTCATCGTGCATTTATAGTAGCATGTGCATTTTGATATCATGGTTTTCTATCATAGCATGAATGCGCTGCCGTTCAAAATGTGTGTTCCAAAATATAATTGTTTCAACTTAACATGTTTGAAAATTGAAGCCTGAATGTAACTAAATAGAAATACGGCTACATAGATACAACCTTATAGAGTTTTACTAATCAGATGATGAAAAGGAAGTGTTTTTAGATCGTTGGAAAGTTCAGGAAGTGAACTCTTCTATCGATGTGAAATCATTTAGATCCATAAGTAGTTCACTGGCTAAAGGCCATAGAAGAAAAGATGCTTCGCCACCGCTCACAGAATTCAAAATTTTTGAAAACTGATGTCGATTGAGTGCATCAATTCAAACTGATTTGAACTGATGATTCAAACTGATTTGGTGGCATAATTCAAACAGGAAATGTCTCAAATTTTATTATAAAAATAGTTTAAAGAAGTGTCCTGATAACTTTAGAGCGATGTAATTGGAATAGCATATCTGGTCAATATTTAAAAATAGCGTGGAAATTCGATGAAACAGCCCGGGAATTTGAAGTTTGAAATCTGGTCGCCACCCTGATTATAATAAAGTGTTGCCACTCCGACGGATATTTCGTTTCGTCGCTGAAGTATGAAATGACAACACTGTCATACAACACTGATTAACAACGCTCAATTATGTAGACTGATAAGTAGCCTATATCCAATCTGGATAATCATCGATCGTCTAACTCTGCGAGAATACTTTGCATTGTGCCCATGAAATCATCGGATCTGCACTTGTATCACCATCTGGTAGAAGCTTTTCTGCAATCAATATGTAGCAATTATGACAAAGCTCTTGGTAATCCCGAGATTTATAGCAACGTTAATGCTATCCTGTGTCAAGCTTTGGTTTGTAATGAGTACTATACACGGTGTGCCCGAAATAAATTTAGTGGTCTAACAGGACCCGGCTTAGATTCCACTTCTGTAGGCTCGTATGGACCTCTCTGATAACTTTAAAGCAAATTTTAAAATCTTTCATCGAGGGCTTTCTTCTGTAGGCCTACAAATCCAAAATGGCGACCTGATTACCATATATGGCAGGTGAGAAAAATGATTTTCAAATGACCCGTCTCAGATTTCAATCTCATTGCCAAAAATGGATCCAATATTGTTCAAGCATGTCGATTTTTGAGGAATTGACCGAGAGCTTTCTTCTGTAGGCCTACAAATCCAAAATGGCGACCTGATTGCCATATATGGCAGGTGAGAAAAATGATTTTCAGATGACCCGTCTCAAATTTCAATCTCATTGCCAAAAATGGATCCAAGATTGTTCAAACATGTCATTTTTTGAGAAATCGACTTTTCTCTGAAACCCCAGAGACGCATAAGACGGCGACTTAGTTTCCTGCTTTCATGGCGTTTATTACTGAATCTGCAACGTTGCTTTTGTTGTATTATGTACAGTCCTCAACTTAAGCTATATACCGTAAGAATCACTAAGTTTCAGTTCTTTTGCTATAGATGATGATTGATGGTAGAGAATCATGTTATCCAGCGCTATCTACCGTATCCATTGCATGTCAACAATCAAGAAGTGCGTTTCAATGTCACTGATGCTTGCATGTTATGTACTGTACATGATGCTCAGGCGGCTAATTGAATTCGAATCTATTTCAGCTGCTCAATGAAGAGCTCATGAGTTTTAAATGTTGCACCAATTTCGCTTGGTCTTCTGATGAATATAGCTTAGCGCGCGAAGATTTAACTGTGGATGTAGAACATGCATATGTAGATTTCGACATTAAAAGAATGAATGCAATCATAGATATAGATTCAAATATTCAAATCCAATTATGTTTTAAACGGGACATGTAAGCGTTTGATAGTGAACTACATGTATATAAATCATCCTGAGACTTCGTCTCGTTTGTGCAAGCAATCCGCCACTACAACGGCCAACACATATATAATGGACGGGTAAACTTCGACTATTGTTTGAAAAACATCAACAGCGTACATGGTAGGGTCTACACACGTTTTCAGCTATTTGAAGGCATTTGTTGTAGTATGGAAGCATATTTTAGAAGTTATTGCTAATATGTCTCCTTTTAATTGAATCATGTACAGAAAATGTAGGTAATTTCGGCATCAAGGACCATAAAAAATTACAACAAGCTTTAATGACAATTGATGACACCAATGCTGTCAATTTGTGAAAACAACTGCCATGCATGGAAGTTAAATCGCCATATCCTATATTATTGGGGTTGTACAGAAAGCCCTCGGTCAATTCCTCAAAAAGTGACATGTTTGAACAATATTGGATCCATTTTTGGCAAATGAGATTGAAATCTGAGACGGGTCATCTGAAAATCATTTTTCTCACCTGCCATATATGGCAATCAGGTCGCCATTTTGGATTTGTAGGCCTACAGAAGAAAGCTCTCGGTCAATTCTCAAAAATCGACATGTTTGAACAATATTGGATCCATTTTTGGCAATGAGATTGAAATCTGAGACGGGTCATCTGAAAATCATTTTTCTTACCTGCCATATGTGGTAATCAGGTCGCCATTTTGGATTTGTAGGCCTACAGAAAAAAGCCCTCGATGAAAGATTTTAAAATTTACTTTAAAGTTATCAGAGAGGTCCATACGAACCTACAAAATTGGAATCTAAGCCAGGTCCTGTTAGACCACTGAATTTATTTCGGGCACACCGTGTATAACTATAAGCTAAATCAAACTACACAATCAAAGGGTTATCCATCAGGGTTAGTGCCCACTTGGAGTAAGAAGAAGGTATGGCGCAGTTGTTTTCCAAGAAGACCTGATTGCCCTTGATATGAACGAACATCTCATGACCTTTTTGACCAAAAACACATGATTTTTGGACAGGTTAAGATCGTCCTCGGCATTTGGTAGTATTTTTTCATATCCGTAACTCGGCAGTTGAATGAAAACAAAACAAATTTTACCCGCATTCCATCCTCAACGCGTTAAGCTTGGCAATGTATTGGTATGTATGTATGGCACTGAATTCCATTCATAGAACTCCGAATGATGCTTGAAGCATGCTTTGCAAAACGCGATGATCATGCATTGGTGAAGAGCCGTCTTAGTAAAAAGTGATCATAGTAAATTATGTAAAATAATCACCCTGTATTCTACATGTATTTTCAAACAGATTTATACTTCTATACTCTTTATACTTTTATACTTCTTTCCGTTTAGTTTTCCAGTATATGATAATCTATCCCTCTCTTTCATGCTAATTCCATTTTCATTTTTTCCCTTTTAGCGGAGCATAAATCAGATACTCCAAAGGAGAAACCGAAAGGCGACGAAACTAAAGATAAAGCGATAGATGAGAATTCGTCTCTTATCGTTCACGTAGGTGATGCAACAGACGATCTGGATTATGATATAACCGGGAAACGAGAGTCAGAAGAAGAAAATAAGGGTGCCCCTAATACAAGGTAGAGCTATTGAAATGACTTTTCAATGAAATTGCTTTTTGTATAAGTGATTATGGCTTAAATCAGTGGGGTTGTGCCTGCGAGGTCTTCAGCAAACATTCAAATGGTGGTGGCATGCCATCATCATCTCTATTTGTATGCGGTTTCTATTTTAAGCATGAATTTACATTTAAACGTACAGAATTATGTAGTGTTGAAAATACAAAAATCGCAGTAAGGGTAGGTCATCAAGAATGCTTTAACTTTGTTAAGACTCGCATCTTAAATGGAGTCGCCGCGTGTTCAAACTCGTGGAGTCGCAGGCAGCAGATGGGGTCGCAAGTATAAAGAAGCAACCAGAGCTTCTAGTAAATTGCGGCCAGGATTTAGTAAAAAAAGTATCCATTAAGTATTAGTAGTATCCATAAAGTTGAATTAAGGCATCTTCCGACATTGACTATGTTTTTCTTTGTATTTCACGAACAATCGGAAGGAGATAACAAAGGTAATGTCTTCAAATTCCATGAATTTTGTGTATGTACATAAATTAGCTGAGCTATTCTTTGTTCTTCAGCCAACAGCAAGAATTTATGGGTTGCCAATATGCCTAAATCAGTGAAGGCTGCAGAATTGCGTTCACATTTTAGTAAAGCTGGAAAGGTAAGGCTCCATTGCAATGCAAAATGTGTTTCAAGCATCTATTAACAGGACTTAGTTTCTGATTAAGGCCAACCGCCTTTTTATCGATGTAAACTTCTATTATATGGCATATGGAAACATCTTTAAAGGAAATGTCGTGTATTCACATTGGGTTTACTAAGCTAGATTAAAAAAATTGAAGGACGTAAAATGAATGACATGTGCTATTGTGGATTATGAAATACAGATATATAGTTAAGTGTTATACTTGTACTAAATGTTCATTTTCTGAATGCTTTCACAACTGAACTTCACGTCTAATTTCAAGATATCGTTCCACACTAACGTCTCGTCAACCATGGATCAATATACTTGTGAATGTGGTCATTCCCCAGTTTGACCGGGTTCATGTTGGATTGTCATTCAAAGTTCGCTACATGATGCACAATGGTGGTAAAAAAAACTGACTAATTATCCGGCTTCATGCACTTGCTCCTGCTTCAAACATACGTGCATTCCATGGTCGACTTGTGTGTTCACAAATATGTATCAACTCTTCAGTTTCTAGAAGGTTTATTCAATTTTGTTGATGGAATGGTAAACATGCCTGACTCTCGATATGATGGTGACCATACGACCGTCGGATGATTAAGACGGATAGACTCCTCAATTTGTATCACTCACGCTCACGGAAGAAACTTTATCAACGAACGGCGTTTTCTTGTGTCTAGCTTCTCAGCGTGGCATATTTTTACTATCTTTTCAGATTCTCCAATGTTCATTCTGTATTTTTGTGATTTCACAGCATACTTTTCCTCACAGTATTACGGCAAGAGTCTTCCTGAACAAAGCACAAGGCGCTCAGTCTAAATGCTATGGTCATCGTTCAAATGGCTACTGTTGAGGACGCTGATCGCTGTATAAAGGAACTGAATCGCACTATGCTCGCTGGTCAACGATCTACGTGGACAAAGCCAAGAGTGACCTCAATTACGCTGCTACAAAAAGACCTGCTTCAAACGAACGCGTCTAACCCTGCGAAAAAGGCAGCTACAACTGCTGTTGGTGTCTCAGCAAAAAACCCGCTGCATCATCTACTACTTCATCTCAAACGATAAAAAGGACGCAGCGAAAAAGGATTCAATTAAAGTTGGAAGTTAAAAAAAGATAAGGTGGAAGTAAAAAAAGAATCAGATAAAAAATCAACTTCCACATCTGTAAAGGAGAAGTCAGAATCTTCGGATAGTAAACATAAAACCGAAACGAGAGAAAGAGAAGTTAGAAATGGTGAAAAGGAAGGAAGAGGACCTTGAGAAGTTAAAACAACGTCAACACAATTGGCCAAAACTCAGCGGTTGGAATTTGATCGACTGGCTCGAGAAAAAGAAAAGCTACGGTAAGCTTAATCAAGTGAAATTACCAGCTTTCTCCCAAACTAATTCAAGTCGTCATGTGGCTTTCATAAAGCCTGTCAAGGAGTTGGATGTCGCGAACAATTGATGTACCTCAATTTATTAAATGATGATAATACAAATAAGGAAAAGAAATGATGCTTGATTGAAATTAACGTTCAGTATTGAAATCTGAATCAGGTAGATACAGTATGGTGCAATATTTTCGGGTGTAATAAGTTTTGTGTCGATAGCTCTTGTCTAACGTAACTGCTGGATGAGATAAAATTTCACAAGATATATTCTGTAAGAAAATGTTTGATATTTCCCTTCAATCTGTTGAAGTAAGCAGTTGGTTTTTTCTTACATTTGACGAAGTCACAGTTGAAGTCTGGCATGTGATCGACTTGTCTTTTATCATGGGCTGATATCGACTGATTCGCGTCATTGCAGAATTCGATGGCTGATCCTAGGGGCTGGAATCGCCAGACTTAAAATGAAATGAGCATTGTATGTCAATGTCTAATTTGTCTCTCGCTACATCGTTTCGACGAGTTAAAGTCAGTATGCGAGCGACTCGTGTTAGTAAGCTAACAAAGTAAACAAAACGGAATTGATATTTCTCGATTATGATACTGATCCATCTAAAAAAACTCGTGTGCTGAAGAGTTTATAATCAATGGAATTCTGTTGAAATGCTATACTTTCCCGGCTGTTCAGGTAATGAAAGGATCTCAAATCGATACCACTCCATAATGCTTTCCTCTTATTGGAATGCTGGTGCTGGCTTTGTCTGGAAATCACATTCGATGATTATCTCTGCAACTTAGATTGTAGCATCTGGATTTATTGGAGTTAAGCTGCTACAAGTTTGGTGTAAGTTAGCTGAACACGGCATAAGGTTCTAATTCTGAAAACTGAATGAGGAATCGACCCTGTTGAATTTAATTACGTGTTCATTCAATCCTTTCAATCTCACGTGCACATAATAGCTAAAGTTTCATCGAATTGCATGTCCTCAAATGGGTTGAGTTACCTGGTGATCAACAACAACCTCCCTGGTGATCTTCTGCTGATCCTTCATAAATTTAAGTATGTCTTATGGTGCACGAATATTTGAAATAGGCACTGAAACTCTTTACAAAGCAGTTCTATCTACTATTTATCAGGATTTCTCGATCGCACCTCACAACCATTGTGTATGCACATTCTCAATGTGAAGCTGACGGCATTTACTCGAAAGAAATAGCTCGTTGTAGATCGCATGATCCCGTGCCTCATCTTCAGTCCTGGTTTTCTATTTTGATAACGAACTTCAGTCAAAAAAGACTCAGATTTTTCATCAGATTTTTTCATGGAGCCTCAAGAAGCCTTACTCGTTATGCATTTCATAATAGTCAACCTAACTTTCGTCCATGCTTCCACATTAGTAACACGCTACTAGCCTTAAAAGAAGGTCAAGCGATCGTAAACATTCTCGATAAAAAGTCCCTGACATGCTATCATTTCCACCATACTCTTACCTTGAATCACCCTCTCTCTCCAGCATTTCTGTGTATTTGTTGTGCAGAAGCTGATGCATTTGTGTTAATTATTCCTAAGCACTGTACTTGTTGGTAACAGTGAATCTTCAAGGATACCGGCAGCTGATAACTTAAAAACGGAATCTCAGTCTCAGGTACTGTGCTGGATTCATTCAACTCAATTTTTGCTGATTTCAGTTCTATTTTGGGCTTGGTAAAAGAAATATTGAAATCGCTTTTTGAACACAAGCTCTCACACTTTAAAGTTACTTATTTTTGAAATCATAATTTGAAGCAATTCATTATATAAGGAAGATGAATGTGATATCATGTATGTAATATATAATATACATTTCAAAAGATAACTTCTGAAAACCTCCTATAGGCACGAGCGCGAGGAGATTGAACGAGAGAGACGAAATTTACGTCGGATTCGAAAAGAAGTGGAAGTAAAAGCTACAGAGCGAGAAGAGCCATCGCATCGCAGTGGAGAAGATCGATATAACAGGGACGAACGACGACGATCACCGGAACCCAGCGCTTCATCTCGTGGCAGAGTGGACAGAGCACCGCGATATCAAGGTTCTGTGCGAGATTCTAAGCCATATTCACGACCCTCCGCACCGTCAGGTAGTGAACGGCGCACTACCAATAGGTACTATGAAAATGAATCACGAAGCAGCCGTCCTGAGCGTGACAGTGATTACCGGCGTCAAGAGGAACGACAAGAAAATCGCTACGATAACGGTGGGTTTGCCAGTAGCAGAAATGAAATGAATTCTGGATACAGGCACAATGAATACGGTGGTGAATCTAGCAGAATGCGTTCCCGTGGCTACGAACAGGAGAATCGTCAGACTAGAGGGGCTTATGAGCAGTCAACATCGAAATACAAAAAGGAAGCTTCAAGCTCATCCTATACAAAGTAAGTTATTCATATTTTTTCATGATCATGTAACATGCCTACAATTTCTTGAGTTTAAGCAAAAGCAGTATAAAATTGTATTGTCTAGTTCTTTTTCGGCACCACAGTTTATATTTTGCTTGTAACTGCTTAACACAACTGACAGAGAACTGGTTATCGAACAAATACAATTCCCATATCAGCAGTTATTGCACGTCATTTGCATATCTACATGGACACGTATTTGGTCGACATGAAGTAATGCTACTCATGCATACAGAAATAGAGATATGTTACATATAGCAGCGTTAAGAAAGACAATGAAGAGATGCATGGTTCACTAAGGACAACTATCAGCGATTGGCAAGTGTCCGCAAAAAAAAAGAGAACCATAAAATATATAAAAAGGCCTAAAGCTAATATTACCGGCAGGGTGCTCCACAACAAAACCCCCTAAATTTGTGTAGCAATCTTGCAGCAAATTTTTTTTGTGGGGAACCCTGTCGTGTTAACCCATTAAACGCCAAAATGGTGCATTGCTATCAAATTTCTATTTGATCCTCTCATAATACTTAATAAGTGTTGCAATGACTATGCTATGACCAATTTCTCTTGAAACTATATATAACACTAAAATCACCCATTATTACGAACATTGGCGTAATACGATAAGTTTCCTTTCGTTTAATCATGCTGCATTAAATGTAAGTTTCGTTTACATCAGCTTATATTATATATTCCTATATCTATAAATAATATCAAATTCATTTTGCGAGTATGATATGATGTATAAATCCTTTTTATATCGAGAACTAGCAACAGTTTTTGTTGTTCCAATTGAAAGCAAGAAAAAGTTCCAATTTATTCCCATTCATGTAATTTATCGTATCAATGAACATTTGTAATAGTGTCTATACCACAGACAAACGCTACAACAAAATTTCAAATTATGATAAATAAAAAAACACTTTTGGTGCAGCTTTACACGGCATTTTGAGCAGTGAAAAAAGTGTTTCTTTTGCATGTTTTGCATCGACCCTCACGAATATCCTTCGAACATACAGGGTGAATGCCATACCTTGTTCGATACATTTTAATAAAAACTTCGATCTTTTTATTGCAAATTATGTGTATTCTGGATATCAGAAAGTAGGAAAGTTATAACAAATTCTCGAAATGACCACCATCCTGTGATACACAAACTTCACAACGATGAATAAAATTTTTGTAAGAGCTTCTGATGAATGAAATAGGTATTTCACTCAGTTCCTGTTCGATTCGACGCTTGAGGTCTTCATTGCTCTCAAAGCTAGATGCATATACCTTATTTTGGATGTGACCCCAAAGAAAGAAATCACAGATCGTGAGATCGGGGGATCTGGCGGGTCAAGGAATGGGACCACCTCTTCCAATCCATCGATTGGCCAATCGCTGGTTTAGCAAACTTCTCGTCCTGTTGCTGAAGTGGGGTGGAGCGCCATCTTGCTGGAACACAGCAGAACGGCGAGGTCTTCGAGAAAGTGCTGGGAATACTTTCTCATTCAAAATGTCACAATAACGAACACTTGTCATTGTTTCCTCGCTGATGTCAACCGCTATAATGCCATGGTATGAAACTGCGACGAACACTGTTAGGCCTTTTGAACGGATAGGTACCTCGTCATAAACATGAGGATTGCTGTTTGCGTAGTAAAAGTCATTGTGGTGATTGACACGACCCGACATGTGGAAAGTACACTCATCCGAGAAGATTATCCTGTCGGACCATGAGCTTTCATCACTATTCTTTTGTAAGATAGCACGACAAAAATCCAGTCTTGACTGTTTATCATGGTCAAAGAGTTGTTGCATTTGATGAACTTTGTACGGCTTGTATCCATTCTCTTTAAGGGTTTTGCCAACGGTCCTTTGTGAAACACCGACTTCCCTTACGATCACTCGCTGTGATGTGCGCGGATTCTCCACAACTGCGTTCACAATTGAATCTTTCTTCTCATTCAGCACTCGTTGGGAACGATTCCCGGAGCTTGAACGCGGTAAGATGGAGCCCGTGCTGGGTGCCCGATGAACTTATCAGTCCATCGTCGTATTGTTCTTTCATCGGGTGCTTCTTCTCCATACTCCTCGTAGTAACGCCTTCTTGCTTGTTCACTGTTTCCATAAGTTACGCAGTAGGCAACGAGTCTGGCGTTTCGCTCGACGTCTTCCATTGTACACATGTATCACAGTAAGTGAAGTAATCAATGGCTAAGATTCATGTCAGATGGTTTGAAAATTTGAAAAAGATTAGGTTGATAGATATCTATGCCAAACAATGAATCATCAACTATCACCTCAAAATTTTGAACAGAAATGCATTCATAGATATCTTATCCACTGATAGGCCAGATAAATGCACTTTATAGACAATAATATGATTGTAAATTTTATTGAAATGTACCGGACAAGGTATGGTATTCACCCTGTATATGACCAATCCCATCAAACCGAATATCTGGAAGTGCATCTTCAGAGGGGCCAGGTCTAACAGATTTCACCGTATCCACTTGAATGAGCGAGCGACATACATATCGTAGAAAATCAAGCTGTGATAATTTTCCACCAAACTCACGATGCACTCTCCAGCTTGCGACGACAAAAATATTCAAACAGTGAGATAAGAATGGGAAATACCATTTTTTCCCTCGAATAACGGGACGATATTTACTGAGGCATCTGTCCAATAGATCCACCCCTCCCATATGTTTATTATAATTATTGATTACATTCGGTTGAGAGACAGTAGCATATTCTTTCTTCGAACGGCAAAAACGTCCTCGATTGAGAAGAGGCAATATAGAATCATGGTTTGTTGCAACGGATACTGGCTTGCTGTCGTTCCATTTAACAATTAGCACTTCATTGTTACCGACAGAATAATCATATTCTCCTCGATCAGTTTTTTTTCATTACCTTGCTATCCATTAGAGGAGCCGATTTTCGCGAATGGTTCCTGTTGCTCGAACACCAAATCCTCCCAAAGTAACTAGCAGATTGTATGACGTAAAGAAATTGTCGAACGTTATTGAGTGTTGCATGGGATTCTCAATAGTATTCACTAATTTTAGAACTACACGTTCTCCAAGTGTTGTCTCGGTCGAAGGAACTGCTGTCTCCTTTCCTGTATAGACCTCAAGATGAAAAGGATAACCGGAGCTTGAAGCAAGAACCCACAATTTATAGCCGAATTTTACCGGTTTGTTATGCATAAATTGTTTGGCAGAGTGCCTCCCAGTGTAAGGTAGCATTTGTTCGTCTATCGACAAGTGTTCAGTGAAAACGCCGAATTGTTTCAGGTTCTTGTTGACTTCATTCAAAAGGGGTCTAATTTTTGCCATCTTATCAGTTTTATCCAAAGATGTATTGTCCGTAAAATGAATGTTCTTCTTCAAATCCCTGAATTTATTTCTTGACATCGATTGAGCAACCAAACTAACCCCTATGTCTTCATCACGTGACCAATACATTTCTTGTTGTGGTAGGCTATGATAACCTGACAATAAGATAATCCCACAAAGGTTTAGGATTTCAGTCAGAGTAATTGAAAATCGATCTTCATTTTTCTGCTGCGCATAGATAGTGCTTTGTGTACCTATAAGATTGAGTATTTCATCGTTCAAATAGTAACGAAAAATTTCAAATAGAGTCATAGATCCAAGTTCAGGATTGGTTACAGTAATTTGCGTAGGAGAGGATTCCTCGAATTTTTGTGAAAATACCTCCTTTTTCCATTTTGGATACATAATTATTCTCTTCTTTACTTTTGGTGAAGTAATAGTTTCAGAAATGGTTGCTGATAAATTATCATCTAATTGCTGTGAGACAAACTCAGCTTCAATTTCTCCTGGAATGTCATGTAAATGAACATGTATAAGATCTTTATCTTCTTCATCTGTGAGCTCATTGGTTTCTGGAGGAAGAGAAATAACTTGTAGAACATCGTCCTCGTTACCCACGATCAATTCGACTGCTTCATCCAACGTATGTACACACTTCCGTGGCATTCTGCAAGGCAAAAAAGTTACATGGGAAAGTACAGGGTGGCCCATTTAAAACCGCCGATTCTAAATGCTTATAACTTCACTATTATTAAACATATTGAACTGAAAATTACACATCGAAGAGCTGAAAACACGAATTGTATCTGCTTTTGATTTAGTGACAGCTGAGATGCGGCACAACACCCTACAGGAGTACGGTGATCGACTGGCAAGAGTTGTCCAAAATGATGGACATCATATCGAAGTGCGTGTCTCATGACTTGATGACTTTATGATGTTGACATTTTTAGATCATAAATTGCATTTATTGGTTAACATTGTGTAATATTTTCATTAACCTCTGATCAAAAATAGCGGAGTTATAGGGAATTAGAAGTCTGAACCGGCAGTACACTTTTCTAGTGATAATTAATGTATAAATTCATCTGTAGATGTCTATGGTTGATATAGTAAATTTTTGATTACTAGATGACAGATTAACAGATAAATCAGCACAGAAATCAAAATTGCATTTACAGATGAGCATTGTGTGTGTTCAACATGTTTAATAATAGTGAAGTTATAAGCATTTAGGATCGGCGGTTTAGAATCAGTTATTACTTTATTTATATAGATAAGTAGTTTTTGTATCGTGAAAGATCTTCCTGTCAGCTGAAGTGTGTAAAGTTTGAATGGCTTAGTGGTTAACGTGTATGAAACTTGTCGTTCACATCGTAATGTGTCGGGATCGAGACCGGTTTGGAACACTTTTTGTTTGATCTTCAATCGTACAGATAAATTTTTGCTTCAATATCATATTGTTTGTAATTCATATACATAATAATAATTACTTGCTTGACATTCTAAATAACTTAAAAATGATTTTAGCAGTGATGGAATGTCTCATAACATCAAATTGGATCCGTCCAATTTACTATTAGAATTTCCTAATTATATAGTGTTTACCGCCAACGTTCGTAGAAACGAACATAAAGCTACAATGATTATTTTCTAATAACTTATTAGCTCAATCAACTTTATTCTGCAACTTTCTACATATTATGGAAATCATTCTACCATGAAGACATTTAAATTGATCTTACCTGGTGTTCAGTGATTCTGGAGTACAACAAAACCGAAAGTACTTTTCAAAAAGAAAATCGTGAATTTCTCATCTGGATTTGATACATCAAAACAAAATATTTCGACATCAAACTTGATGCATATTTTTCCTTTTAGCATCTAGAACAAAGCCAAATGTGAATAAATGTTCGTAGAAATACTTAAACATTGTCAAAAAGTCTTCAGACTCATTGTTCGTAAAAACGAACATTGGCACCTAATGGGTTAATAATTATCGTGTTCAACACTAACCATCATTATTCAGTTTTCATCTTTTCAGATTCTTGCGTGTATTGTCAAGTTTCCTTCGAAGCTCAGATAGTCGTTTTATTGGATTGACAAAGACGTTGAAAGCTTCCCAATGCAGACATTTATCTATCTTGTCTTCCTTACATCAAACTTTATTCTCAAAATTGAATAGTATATTAAGCACTTATTTTCATAATTCACTAGTCGCCTTCGTAGTGTCGAAAAGATGAAAATTTGATTTACTACTGCTTGACAATTGATTCACTAATCTGCCGTTAAAAGGCAAAACGGCACATTTCGGAATATCATGGTATTGAGAAAACTGAAGTCAAAGTTAAGTTTGATATTTCATCATTCTACGTCAGCTTTTAAAATCTTTAAATTTTGATCTTTCAATTAAAAAGCAGAACAACGTTTTTCGAAATACGCTTGAGCCATGAGACATTCAAAGGCAAAACAACGTGTTTAGAGATGAAACAAATTAATACGGACCTCGATATCTAAGTCATTTATTGTTATCCTAGCAGCAGGGAGCCGCCACAGGAAAGCAGCCGAACGTTGACTAGCATAGTCATGTGATGAATGACGATATCTTCTTAATCGTCAGTGGGAATCTTTGAAAAAGTCGAGCTTCACACTCATCGTTTTCTGAAGATTCGACCAGTCACTGCCAAAGTCATCTTTATCAGTGCAGTGCAATCTACAGTTGGCCGAACAATGTCGTTTTTAAGGATAGAAAAATCAGTGATCGATGATTTAGGATGTTTCACTTCATGCATGAATACTTCACAATATGAAGAAATCAACTGATTGATATCCAGCTGTCCCCATGATATTACAAATGAATAATATAAGACTATTGTATCGGTACTGATGTGTTCCCGTCATTACTGGTGCCCTATTGCAGTATAAATCAAATATCCCACGTTGGAAGCATTTTCATTTTAAAAGTAATATATTCCATATTACGTTGCTTTGTATCTAGAAAAAGAAACTTCTTTCATTTAAGTCGTAATTTATAATGCGTGAGCGCTATTTTGCTTTTCAAAATATAAAAAATCTTACACTAAAAAGTCACTCATTTCGTTATACGTCACTTTGCCTTTTTTAAGCATGAAAATTCTTTCACTGGAAAATCACGCACTTCATATTGCGTTGTTTTGCCTTTCAAAGTTTCAGAAATCTAATCACGTTTTCCGAAGTACGTTGATTTGTTATTCAAAAACAAACTTCCGTCAAACGCAAAATGCGTTTCACGCAAATTGTTTAAGTGTTATCACTTTCATGAAGATAATCGCTACTCATGATTTTAGTAAAACAGTTAACCAAATCTTTTCTGTGGGATATGATACTTCACATCTTAACCATTCAATTGAACCCACAAAAGGCAAAACAGCGTAGTTCGGAATACGTTGTTCTGTGTTTTAACGGTCGTAATGGCAACATTTTACAATATTTTTTATGTTGTAAAGAATGTACCGGTAGGTATAGATTAAATTCATTTTTGGAGTCAATTTTTTTCAGTCGTGACACCTACGATAATTACTCTCGTGACTATAACTCCTACAACTCCGATTCCCGTCGACAGCCGGCAGCATCGTACTACAAAGATTTCAACACCAGTAAGTTAAATATTGAAATCTTATCTTAAGTAATGAATAGCTATCTTACTTGAGTCGTGAGAACAACTGAAAGCTGGACTGATAAACCACACTTGAATTGATTGTTGACAACCTCAATTTATTTCTTTAAAATGTAGGTACTACATAAGGGGAGTTGCTTGATGGTGGTCGCTTGGTGCATCTGAAAGGTCCCTACTTGACTTAACAAAATATTTTCGCGATGCAAGGACTTATGATTATGATAATTATGATTAGTTTTTTTATACCAAGAAAGTAAGATTTTGTTTGTCTGTCAGCGGTCATCTTAAAGAAGTATGCTTCCATCATCACAAAAAGAACGTGGATTGATGGCGAGAAGGATTTGATCTATGATAGTAATATCGAAAATCATATCTGTTTGATGCGTGCAGAATGTACAGGTAACAGCAAGAATGTTGGAAAACGCAGTGGCGTTTCACAGCAGATCTAAAGAACTTAAATCAAAGAACAGCCGTAAACGAAAGGAGAGGGTGAGCAAGATGATAATGTCCTGAAGAGAATGTCTCTTTCATTTGATATTGAAAAATTAGAAGAGAATGCCCACACTTCAGCAGAGAAAGTGAATATTCAAATGATTAACCGGAATGTTTCAGGAGGATCATGAACTTACAGTAAGAGCCAAATATCTCGAAAGGTCATTAGATTTATTTTATCTTACTTTTTTCACTTTTCGTAGACGCAATTTGAAAGATTATTTTAAGTTAATGATTTATCTAATTTTTAGATGTCAGTTGTATACGCAATCGTATTTCATCTACATAGATATAACAATTAACCATGCACTAGAAGCTTTTTTTGAATAATGATTTGACTTAGAGATAGCAGTCATTGTTGGCTAAAATATCAGCCTTCATTAACAAAACCCTTCATTTCTTACAGTTCGACATCCGAACGACGCTCCAAAATAAAGCCCGAGCTGGTTTAAATGTTCTTTTATATTCTTCTCACTCATTTGCCTGCAATCATGAGCTGCTACATACCTCCCTATTTCGCGCCCCTTTTCTTCATTTTCCACTTTTTTACGAATTATAGGTTCTGACGTTGACACTTCGCAGTCTCCACGAACTTTCTGTCGCAGAACCTAGCTGACTTGTATGCGCTTATTTTTGACTTGCCAAAACTTTTGACTGAAAATTTTTACCTTTCGGAAATTGTGAAATAAAAACGTCATTTTCCCAACACGTGTGTATTAAAAAATATATTAAGCGACCAAGAGTGTGTTTGAGAATGCCACAGTGAAATTGTCTCAAGACACACCACTTATGTAAAGTTGTAATTGATATGATGATACTGAGCATCATTGCGACCAAAACCTGGTTTCGAATGGCAGTATTGAGATAATACACCTTCGTTTTCATCATAATGAGAAAATCCGAAGTAACTGGATTTAGTAATACAGGTGCCAATTTGTAATTAGGTGTAATAGGGAAGCACTGAATATGACAACTACTCACTCACTTCACTTCTCGTTTTACGTCCTTCTTGTCCCATTGCTTGAGGTTGGACGGAGTTTGATGGCTCGCTTCCACTGGTCCCGATCTTGGGCAAGGTGCTCGCTGATGTTGAGGGCATCCAGGTCTTCTTGAACGCAGTTTCGCCATGATTTCTTTGGTCTTCCAACTGGGCGCTTTCCCTCCACCTTCATGGATTTCACTCTACCGATGACCTTCTCTTCCGCTCTCCTGACATGACCAAACCATCGAAGCCTCCTCTGTTGAATTCGGTTCCTCAGGTGTGTCAGCCCGCACATTCCCATTACATCGTCATTACTGACCCGGTCTCTCCATTTGATCTTCATCATGTAGTGCAGCATCCTCTGGTCACACACTTCAAGTCGGCTTCTTTGTTGCTGAGTCAACGGCCAGGTTTCCGCTCCGTATAATAGTACTGATCGCACACACGTTTCGTACACTTTCGCTCTACACATTATTGGGATGTCTTTATTGCACAGCAGGCTGCTAAGATCCCTCCACTTCAACCATGCTGCCGAAATTCTGGACCCCACCGCCTTCTCTGCTCCTGCATCGCAGCTAAGCACATCACCCAAATAGCAGAACTCATGCACTTCCTCTACGGAGAAGCCGTCAAAGCTCAAGGAGTCGTCCTCTGGTATGTCATTGTTTCCCATGCAAGTCGGACAGCGAAAGTTTGCAATTCCTGTCACCTTTCGCAGACGAGCACATTTCCTGTGACACCATTTCTTACAGGAGACACAAAGGATGGAATTGACACCAACTCCCCTGCTACAGCACCCACACGGCCACTTGCCAGACTGCTTCGCGTTTTGTACCTTCTTTCCTGTGACCATAATCTTTGTCTTCTGCATGTTCACTTTGAGACCACGTTGTTCAAGGTCAGTCTTCCATCTGCAGAATAGCTCCTTTGCCTCACTCTTAGTCTCAGCCGTTAGTACCAGATCGTCCGCATAAAGTAACTCCCAGGGACCATCACCTTTGCATTCTTTGGTCGCCTCCTCCATTGCAATCAAGAAAAGTAACGGGCTCAGCGCTGAACCTTGATGGACACCGACACTGATCTGAAACTCTTCTGACATGCCTGCTAATGTCACCACTTTCGAGGATGTATGCTTGTATAGGGACATTACAGATGCTACGAGGTACTCGGGCACATTTTGCCGACGAAGTGCCCACTCAATAACTGCACGCGGCACTCGGTCAAAGGCCTTCTCCAAGTCCACAAATACATGAAACAACTTCTTTCGCACCTGCGTATACTTTTCTTGTACTTGACGTACAACAAAAATCGCATCGGTCGTCGACTTCCCACTCGAGAACCCAAATTGGCGAGCATCCACTTGCACGAGCTTCTTAAGTCTCTCTTCGAGAACCTTTTCAAACAGCTTGAATCCATGTTCCAGAAGCCGAATGCCTCTGTACGATCCACAGTTCAGCGAGTCTCCTTTATCCCTGTACAATGGGATCGTCAGGCTTTTCTGTCAAGCTGTAGGAATTTCTTTCGATTCCATAGCTTTCTGAAAGATGGGCGTCGCCTCCTCAATAACCACCTCCTCCGCTCCTCTCATCAACTCTGCTGAAAGCCCTGACGGTCCAGGAGCTTTTCCTTTCTTCATGCTTCGAAGGGCCGCGCGTATTTCTTCCTTGGAAATTTCTTTGATGGGTCCTTCAGTTGCGTCGATTCCTTCAACGGCAAATTCGTTGCTCTCGTTCAGAAGCTTGAAAAAATACTCCTTCCATCGTCTGCACACATCTTCCCTCGTGAAGGTCTGTCCATTAACATCCTTGATGTATCTCCTCTGGTTAACATCCTTCCGATCCCTTTTCATCTGTTTCGCAACCTTGAACATTTCTGCGGCGCTCAAATTCTCTCCCCAGGCCTTCCAGGCGGCTTGTCTGGAAATTGCAACCTCCTTCTTTGCCAGTCGTGACTTATTTTTGTAAACTTCCCGATCAGCTTGACTTCTTGACTGCTGCCACCTTTTGTATGCCATCTTTTTATCTTTTATTGCCTCTTGAACAGTCTCATTCCACCACCACGTCTCCCTTTGTATTTGTCTCTTTTTGCCTCTTGTTACTCCACAGACTTCTTCAGCTGTTTTCAGGATATTGTCCTGAAACTGATCCCATTCACCGTGCGTCCCCAACTCAGTTCTTTGCCTCAGTCTCTCTTCAAACAGCTTTCTGTTTTCTTGATCACGAAGTTTCCAGACCTTAATCTTTCGTGCATTTATTCTCTTCCTCGGATGTTCAAAGCCCTTTCTCACTATATCCGTGACAAGTAGTCGATGCTGTGTTAGACATGCTTCGCCAGGAATTACTTTGCAATCCCGAACAGAAGCACATTCTTCTTTCCTCATCAGCATAAAATCAATTTGCGTTCGACTGTCACCACTTTTGTATGTTATCTTCCTTTCATCGTCCTTTGCGTATAGTGTATTTACAATCTTCATTTCATTCCCAAGGCAAAAATCGAGGATTCGTTCACCGTCTCTATTCCTTTCTCCGAACCCGAAAGGTCCCATGATCTGTTCGAAACCGAATCGGTTCCACCCTACATGACCGTTAAGATCCCCAGCTACAATTAGAGATTCAGATTGGGCCACAGTCTTCACTCCGTCATCAAGATCTTCCCAGAAGCGATCTTTGTCCTCATCCGGTTTCCCACTTTGTGGGGCATACACCGAGAACACGTGGGTCACCTTTTCTCCGAGGACCAAACTCAGCTTTATTGCTCTCGAACTCATCCGTTCCACTTGTAGTACGTGATCTACTAAGCCATCTCTCACAAATATGCCAACACCACCTCTTCCTTTCTTCTCTCCACTCCACCACAACTTAAACCTCTCCGGTCCGTCACCAATGAATCGACATCCATTTCCCTTATACTGTGTCTCCTGTACACAACATATATCGATTCCTCTCCTGCCGAGCATCTCCACCACCTCTCTACTTCTTCCACACAGCGAACCTACGTTCACTGAACCGAATTTAAACTTTTGTTTCAACTCCCCGGACGTTCTTAGCACCCATGCCTACTTAAAGGCTGCCGGGCACTAGGGGCCAATTGATTTTGAGCCATCATTCATAATAGGTTTGGAGCAAAGTTTTTAGCGGTCGCATGCCCTTGCTGACACCAACCACGATTATTGGTCGTGGACCTAGCCTTTTCACATCAATGGATGAGAAGTACCTACAAGGCAGCAGGTTGTTGTCTTGATTTCCTTGCTGTTCCTCCCCAAGCACTCACACGCCCGAAGCCGGTGACCTTGCTTAGAACAGCAGCAGCAGTGCCTGCGTGGATGCCGTTGGTCTGCACCCCCTCCTACTTAGGCTTATTGAAAGGCGGCCGCACTCGCCTTGTCACAAGTCGTCATTGGGTTGTGAGAGGTTTTATAGCTTACAGCGTCTCCTGTCAGCTCCTCTCCCCTGATGAACTTGCCGCTTTGGTCCGCGGCTGCTTATTTAATTCGCAGCTAACCTTCATTGCGGAAGGCCATTCCACTATCCGCCACCTGTGGACGCGCCCCATACCAGTTGCTCTGGTTCCCCAAGATGGAAAGGGGGGGCTAAAATATGACAACTACTACTTAACCCATATCAGGGTGGCACCAGGTCGGGGTGTGGGGAGGTTTTAACAGGTCTCGACCTGTTAAAACATGTTAAAACACCTGTCAAAACATGTTAAAACCTAAATTTAATATAATTATAGTATATTATTACAGCATAACTTATAAAGTTATGTTTCAAAAATGTATTTTTGCTATAAAGATTGAAAAATCCATTAATTCATTCAAATCTGTATTCAAGTTACAGTAACAAAAATGTACAAAAATCTCAAAATTGACTAAAACCTATGTAACAAACGTATCACCTGGAAGGAATAACAAATCATGCGCAAAAAATCAACTAATGGTTTGAGAAGTTAACAGAATTTTGTAGCATAAAAAACAAATGCAAAGATCTAAAGTTCGGATTATTCTACAGGGTGTCCAAAAATTCTGGACACATAGAAAGCAAATGAAAATTATGTCCCAGATTATGTATTATGGAATATTTAGTACAAAAGAAGACTTACAAAACATGATCTACATTCTCCCCATTACTGGGGCACACAATAGACAACATTTAAGAAAATTAGCTTGAACTCCGCGAAGCACTTCAACGTCACCATTGATCGCACACTCTTCACTGATTCTCTTTTTGAGATGATCAATGTCTCGAATCTTCACTCGGTAGACACAGGCTTTCAGGTGACTCCGGAGGAAATTCTAACGGGTTTAGATCCGGGGAGCGTGGTGCCCATTCCACGTCACCTCTTCTGCCAAACCATTTAGGAAATGTATCGTGAAACCACTGCCGAACACTTGTGGCATGATGTGGCAGTGCCCCGTCTTGCTGGGACCATTGTGGAAACTTTTCAAGGTCATTTAGTTCAGTAAATTCATCTGCAAACACTCCAGATAGGATGTACCTGTTACTGTTCTATCAAAGGAGAAAGGACCCAACAATACAGTGTCAAAGATTCCACATCATACCATTAATTTTCGGCCACCTTTTTCCTTACAGTCTGATATACAATGTGGGTTGTTTTCTGACCACTAATGAGAATTTTGCTTATTTACCTCGCTATTAACATATGACATGGCCTCATTGGAAAACAAGATATTAAACAAGAGAAGTTTGTCTCCTTCACATTTCTGAATAAACCAGTCACACAACCAGTAAAACATTTGGCAATCAAGAGAAGGATCTTGATGCAATTGTAATCCAATAGAATTTGTGAACCAAGGTCACCCACGTATTTATCACGTGATAATCACATATCAAAAATGAATGAGTTATTGGTTGTCAAGGTCACCCACGCATTAATAACGCCATAATCAAGCATCAAAACGAGTGAGCCATCTCGAATTAATTTTCGCCTATTTCCTATGTGTCCAGACTTTTCGGACACCCTGTATATTAAATATAGGTTGCAGAGAAAATTGCTGACTGCTTAGCTTCAAATAAATTGCGTAGATTGGCCGTCTGAAGACACATTTCATAGGAGTGTAGCAGGTATTCGACCATATAAACGGTAAACCATATAAATGACACATAGTATTCTATAGGCCTACAATACATAGATACAGGAATAAAAGCAAGATCATAATAGAACACTATCCAGATTACCCAAATCATCAGTTTTCCACATTAAATATTATTGTAAATGCGAAATATGCTGTAAAATTTGCCCTTTTACAGGCACTTTTTATAAAAATTACCAGATTTGAGAATTCAGATAAGCGATTTTTACATAGTTTTAACATGGTGTTAAAACAGGGGTGTTAAAACCTGGTGCCACCCTGAACCATTACAAGATAGAAGGTCTAAAGTCAGAAGCGCCTCGCCTCGCCCTGACACGCAAATTGCGCCAAGTCATTAGCATCATGATACTTTTGGAAGCGATCGTCGGGCGTCTGCTTCCGCTTCCACACCCCTGCTCGTGAGTGACTAGTTCTGATAGCCGAAATATAATGAGATTCTGTAAATATCTTTATAAGTATAACTTGGCTTATCCATCAATCATTGAGAATTGACCACAGACCGCAACAGATTGCAGAATCCCAACTTTAACGGTGTTCTGACAGTGAAATTATTTATGCGAAATCGCGGATACAAGAGTGCAACGTTCCCAATTGTACGCAAGTTGCTCGATCGTTGCTATGAGGCATCGAATTCCTACATGCAGTATCTGAAGCAAAAGGAAAAGGAGCGCATTGAAGCAGAAAAAAAAGAAAGAGGAAGATCTCAAAGCCAGGGAGAAAGAGAAAGAGTCAGTCAAGAAAAGGAATCCGCAGAGAAACTCGCCGAGAGTAAGCGGAAAACGGAGGCAAGAGGCTTATGCTAGAAGCACAGTCGATAACAGATGCAGCTCCCGTGTCATCGAAAAAAGATGAGTCCAAAAGAAAGTTGAAGAGAACTTTGCCTTCGACCGAACCACTGATGGATACGAGGCGTCATAGACAATGATAAGACACTTGGTGCTGACTATTTTCTCGTCATCCTCAATCCAAGTTGTTACAAATTCAATAGATGAATACAATTTTTCTTAAAAAAGATTTATTTTTCTGTCAATATGTACATCTACATTCAGATAAGCTATATGTCCTTCACACTCAGTTACCGTGAAATGCAGTAAAACGTGGACCATGAGGCCACTTTTGAATTTTTTTGCAATAATTATCATGAAGACCTTTTGTTGTAGTCACATTCCCATGCCACTTGACTCGAGAGATATTGGTACCGGAATAGTTTCTTGTTCATTTTGTTTTGTGAAGTCTTTCATTATTACTGAAAATACAGTACCTACTACACTATGTTTTGTTTATAGTTACCTACTAGTGTTACTAGTTACAATATGTTGACCCTATTGATAGAAACAGTTATAGTGACCCAATCAGGTTCCATCGAAAGTCTACTTAAGATTGAAAGTAAAAGTTGCACATCACTATGTGGGATTCATTTTTGAATATGCAAGAAAATGAAATCCAGAAAATCACAAATATGGTCTTAAAACTGCAATGTAAAGGGGGTTAGGGTCCATCTGCGCGGATTCTCAGAGATTTTACTTTGGAAACGCTGCATTTGTTATGTAAAAAGCATGACTGTGTCGTTATTTCAGGTACCGATTATCCTCGTGATCGCTCACCGCAGCGGAATTCAGAACGCTACGGGGGAGGTAGCTCGTCATATGGTCGTCAAAATCCATATTATTCATCAAGTAAGTCTCGATTGTTATGCGCTTCTTCTTACACCTAGAATGTGATTTTTTTTCAATGACCGTCTAGCGTTGCTGTTGCAAATATGTCATCTATGAATTTTCCTGCAAGATATGTGACCAGAATTACATAGGTCAAACTTGTCGACCATTTCAAGTTCGCTACAGAGAACGCGAGCGAAGTTTACGGTATGAAGACAAGAAAAGTGCACTAAGTGAACATGCGATGACAGCCCACAGGGATAAAGTGATGACCATTAACAATTTCGACTACAAAATTATCGATAGACAGCAAACAGCGATTACTACTAGGGTGGCTGAATCTCGCTTAATTGCGACGAACATGCCAAAAATAAACAGAAGACATGAGCTGAACAGATGAGCTGCTTTCGCTGACAAATTTGTATATAAACCCACTTGTACAGCATCAGTTTGTCACCCTTGACAGAGTCTGTGTAGACGAAACGCGTCGGATAATTTATTTTAAAATACAAAGAAGTCGTAAAACTTGGAGAGAATTTTTTCTTTACATTCATTGTGAAATACCCATATATATTTTCACAATTATAATTCGAAATTATGTGATTTCACAATTCTTTCTGAAATCACACTGACTTAACGCAGAGTACATTAGCTATATTACCTGATAAAGGCTTAAATGAGAAACTGCAAAGGCGTCAGCGATGTGACTAGTCAAAGTGTAGTACTACACTTTGGGAGAGATTTTTAGATTATGAAATTTTGCAAATTAATGTGGTGAAAACAGTGATAAGTTTTGAAATGTGACTTAATCATGTTTCCATGATTAATTTGATCGTATTTTAAGTCCAAGTGATGATATTAAAGTGTAAAAAGCATATGACAATGCTTATTTACATGCAATATTTTATGGGTACATCTTTGTTTAGGGGTAAAGAGCCGTATAATTGGCACAAGGAGCAAATGAGAGCAAAAGTAGACTACTAAACTGACTCGGTGTAATCAGCCATAGTGAAATCCAACAAAAGACGACTTCGAATTTTAAAATGCGGTTTTCTGTTAAGAGGGTCAATTAAAATGTAAAATAAATGCATTGTTTCCGCTCTCCTGGAATTCGAAAAAAAGCCAATGAAATTCGTGGAATGTGCTTTTGGAGACCATTGAAATTTGCGTTCAACTGGAAATTGCCGGTATGTTTGTCTCAAATCAAAATTGTAGGCCCTATATGTTGCTCAGTAAGTGATCACACAACACAAATCAAAAGTTTGCATCATGGAGGTATTATATCATTGTTACATTCCCTTCTCGAGATTTTATATCAATCGCTAATGTTCACCAATTCATTTTAATTTCACTTAAAATCATATCAGCTTATCAACGTTAGAAAATTTCAAATTTAATTATATATTTATGGTTCCAAAGCTAACCGCTGTTTTTGTATATCACAACGTTCTCAAGGTGTACTTCCAGATGTTTTTTGTTTTCCATTTTATTGTATTTAATTGATGGTCTGACTCTATTGACTTGAATCAATCCACTCAAACCGTACCATCAAAACGTAAAGGTTATACAAAAGTTCTTGATGATGGCAATGAATTAACAGCTTCATTGATTAAGCGTCTTTCGACTCACTGACTAAAGCTGCTGTGTGATGAACCGGTAGTTTCAACAATCATCAATCAGTAGTCATGGAAAGCCGTCATCAAATTCAGCAGAATACTTTTTTCAATTAGTCAACGGGAAAAGGTCACAATCAGTTAGAAAATTTTTAATAATTGAAGTCACGACGTTTCGGAAGACACTGCTTCCCTTGTCAAGTGAAATGAAATGGAAAGGAGAAATCTTCGTATTCACAATCACCGACGAAAACTATTTACAATACGCTTTGCTGTCAGCAAATCTGGCTGGTGGAAACCCATATTTAGATTCATGACATCAGACTGACACCATGTTAAAAGAAGATTCAATGATGCGTCTAACTCGAAAGTCGTTGCACCGTGACAGGATATCTTGGTTATCAAAATCAATTAATCTATAAAATGTTGAGCTATGGCACTATTTTGGATCAAAATTTTGAACAGCTCTTTTATGTTCTTTACCCCGAACATCAAACGTACAACCTGTCTCGCCTATATAAAATTTAGGATTACTTTTACAATTAATACGATAAACATCGCCTGTGGGTTTCACACAATTATTGTGGACAAGTTTTAAATAGCTTTTTTATTACTAAAATTAGTGTATTTCTTTTTGTGCTAGGTTCAATCTCTGAAAACTAACGTTTGCTTGCACGCATCATCCTACTCCCATGTTATTGCGCAGAGATCACCAATGACGTCATCACAGATTTTCTTCCATCTCTATCGATATAACGGAACAATTTTCAATGCTGAGAGTCATGTAGGATGGCTTCTCTTCTGACGTGCATGGTCATCCTAAAATAAACATTCAGAGTGCACCTTCAAGCCTGACTACCGGAGTTTTCCACCTGATATACCCGGGTATATTAAGTGGAAATTTGAGCCAGTTAATATACCCGGGTATATTAACTCGCGCCAAACTTTCATAATGTCTTAGTAGCATTCAACAATTTTCTCGGAAACAACACATCTGATGATTTTTGAGAATCATGCACTCATCCTGGTGTCTGATGTGATCACATCGGAAGAAGATTAGGCGAAGGAATAAGTTGATTTACCTGTATACTGGGGTTTTCAAAATCCCGACTTTTTCTTATCCCGGGATTAGCAAGCTTAATTCATTCACCGATAGTATGCTTAGGATAGCATAGGCAGAACAATACTATGCGTTGTTTTAAATTCTTTGACGAGTATTTTGAACGATGCCCTGTACACTACAACTAATGATATCAGATAGACATGGGCCTTACTGTCCATGAATTAGTAGTAAGTTATCTTCTCATATGTGGACACAAGCTACAACAATAAATATATCTGGTTATCGCACACAATATGCGTTGTCGCATTATAACCTGGTATTCAATTCGATTTTCAAATCGAAATGCAAATCCCACTTTTTTTCACGTCTGGTAAAAGCCGGATACTGTATGATAATCGCTTCAAAATTCTTAAGATACTAGTGCGCCTGTATGTATAACGCTTATTCTTTCCTTTTCTCGACTGCCTGAACAAATTTTTATTTTTTGATATCAATGAATTGGTTGAGATAGACAAGAGGTATATTATTCTATGCATAGTTCAACATTGGAGTAGCTCTGTTTCGAGTTTGCCAGTGTCTATTGTTAAGGTGATTGTGGGAAGTATGTTTAATTCTTGCATCGCGTTAACGTATTGCATCTGTTACTCCATGTTCCTTGTCCATGGCCTTGTTACTCCATCTTCACACGGCTCCTAACTGCCTAAGAACAGATGTTACATAATTCCGGGATTCAGAATCCCTTAAAAGTGCGATAATCCCGGGACACTGGGATTGAAACCCCTGCTGTCTACCTAAGAACTGTTATTCTGTTAAGATGCTTGTTACGGTATTGTTCATTTTAAACCCTAGTAACTAATAAATTACATTCAAATTGTGAATTAGTTTTCATTACAGTTAAGTTTCAAGCTCATATATAATATAATCATATAATTGCTGCTTTTCAGTGACGAATTCCATCTCATATATTAAATATGCTTATTTTGTGATGTTTCCACTCGATATACTCAGGTGTATTAACCTGATCCAAACTTATGCTGCAAATTTCGTCATTTTCCAGTTAATATACCGGGTATATTAAGTGGAAAACTCCGGTAATGCTGCGCCGTCCAAGCTCCAACTATTGGAGTAGTGACGTTGAAACTTCATTCATCATGGCTCGTAACTTGATTTTTGCAATTAAGTTAGACGGACGTTAGTTGAGTTTGCTGTCTTTCATGCGTAATGGAAAGGAATGCCTACTTGTCATCTGCGACTATACACAATGATCAGATCAACTGCAATTTCATCATTCGATTGAAAAGTTTGATATGACTTAGTATAAATGTTATCATTCGGTTATCAGCGAATTATATGGTACATGCAACACAAAATACTTTTCTTGCTTGTCTATGATACACGCACTAAGTATTTATAGTAAAAATATTAAAGTATCTGTTGTGACTTAGTTTCAATTGTCGGAGAGGAGCCCATAGTCGACATATTCTTTGAATTATCAATAATACAAATGCATTATCCAATAATGAAAAATATGTTAGTGGTATTAGTTTCCATACTCGAAATCGAAGTTACCATACATCGGAGATTATTACTTAGTTCAATTTGCAGGCCTGTGATTAATCCTCAAATTCCTCAGATTCCTCAAATATTTTTTTACTCCTCAAATCCTCAAATATAGCTTACCTAAGAGAAATTCCTCAAATGTGACACATTTCAGACTAAATGTAGGATAATGTATTGTTTTTTGGCGAATGGCGATGATTTGTAAACTTCCAATCATGAAGCTAAGATAGAATCAGATGCAGATGTTTGGGTTCGTCCGGCAGAGAAGTCTGAATTTGTTGTCTGTCGAACTCCTTAGTGCAACACTTTCACGTATTTAATGAGTGAAAAACTGCGATCAACCTACAGAAATTGTATATTTGAACACTGCAATCAATTTTTACTTCCAACATCATAATGTTGCGGAGAATTCCAACAATAAAATGCTTGTTCAATTATTTTCAATAATTATCTTGACCTGTTTCGCAGCCTTCATTATGTTTCTGCGACTTTAGGGTTGCCAAATGCATGCCTGTGCTTCTTAAAGAACTTTAGGATATCGATCTTCTATATCCATTATGTGATAACGTATAGGTAGCCTAGTCCACGTGGATTTCAATGCTCTTATAAACTGAAGCTTTTGCTTTACCCATTCTCTTCCATTACTAGTAAGGCCCCCGGACTTCGTCCAGGATTTATATGCAGAAGTATGTTAAATTAAGACATAGCTAGTTACATTGTTGCATACCTTGAATACATTGTCCGTATTCGCCTACACTGATTGGCTGTCTTACTATTTAGATCGCGTTCTCATTGGTTGTTGCTGAATCCGTCGTGAAACATTAGAAGCAATGAGACGCATGTATAGCGAGCCAATTTTTGAAAGCAAATGAGGAGTTCATTTGTAAATTTAATGTAGTTACTTGTGTAATTAATATTTTTTCGGTAAAAATTTACACAAAAGTCTACTTTTCTCTGTAATTATGATACTTTGGGAAATGAGACCGGGCGGTTTTAACTACAAATTTTTTGTTCTATTAAATGGTAGTATCACATTGGCGTAAAGTTTCATGGTTTAGGAGGCGTTTGTCGGCGTTTTGCATTTTATATATAAGATATTTCCGCTGAATATGAACACATCCGATGGGGTGAAGCGGATGGTCTCCAAATGTAGTGTCTATATGCCTCCTGGTCACTAGTGTGTGGGAGCTAGAAGCTTATGAGGCTGTGCTATCCCATGAGTCTGCAGCTACGTTTTCCAGGGTTTGCAGCCCGACGTCTGAACACAGGTTCGTGTTAAAGTAATGCACAGATTGTTTATCGTTGTATGCGAACTTGGATTAATTAAGACATTCATCAAACCACATAGTACTGGGTTGGTAGATTTTCAACCTGGGTCTACTGCAAGATGTGGATGTCAATATCTCAGCGGAACTTCATGCGAATAGAGGTGATAATCTTTCACTCTTTGCCTAGATGAGACGATCCGACTGGCAAGCCTGTTCCTGACAGTTGTTTTGTGTCGTCTGAGAGAATTCATGTTCATTTGAATGTAGATTGAAGCGATATGATCAAAGCGCTGACAGGTAAACAAGAGCCACCAAAACTTATGCAGTAAAAAATAATATTAATGTATTAGTGTGTAATGTGGCGCATCCTTCATAATACTGAATTTTTTTAACCCACAAGCAATGCATTCCGTCAACGATTTTGATCTTTTTATAGTTATGGGTTATTCTCCTCCCAAAATTTGTCTAAAATATGTGAAAATTAATCGTCAGAATATCCCCAGATGCCTGTATTTAGGATATTTCCTACATTCAAAAAAATGCAGTATACAAATCTGACAAGCATAATTGAATTGGTGACGATAGCGTGAAGCACAGCGATATCAACAGCTTGATCTGACGTCCTCTGTTCGACACATTCTAAACAGATAGTACAGTGCGTTCATAAAGTCACTGTGCACCTAATAAATCAATGCATGCGCAATACTTTGTCGCTTAGAATTTGCCACGGCACTATAAAAAGTGGAGTTTATCTTGTAGAAACTTCGACTTCTGTGTGATCACAAAATATCTATTTACATACTACAAAAACATTTGAAAATGTCCACCCTGTTCACGAATACAAATGTCAATTCAACGTCTCATATTCTCAAACATTCGGTGAATTTCCTCGTGCCTGATAGCGTCAATTTGCTGTCGGCTGTTTTCTCTAGACTCCTGTAGATTTCGTGACCTGCTTCCGTAAACCTCCTGCTTCACCGCTAACCACCAGTAAAAGTCCAAGACATTCAAATCCGGGATCTAGGATGCCAAACTCCCTCAGAGATATACCACAGAATCTCCTTCAGAATATTCCACTAAAATATCGAATTGAGGAATTGGCGGTATGCGCAGTTGCTCCATCTTGCTAGAAATAAGTAGTCAAACTTTCATCGTCACTTAATTCGTCAACGAGTGAAGCAATAATTTTGTCAAATAATTTTTGCAATAGTAGTTGAATATCGGCCCAAGCATTTAGTCTTGACATAAGAGAATGTAATGGCTTCTCAACAAATTCGTGTGGGTTTTCACTAGACCATATGCGGGAACTCTGACTAATGAAATGCCTTGATAGATGAAACCAAGCTTCATCAGAAAAGAAAGTCTTATCGAGAACATTATTTACATTTAGATTTTCCTTGAACCAAACACAGTACTTGAATTACAAACGCTTGTCATGATCGGCATCATTCAATTCATGTTGGCCAGAGATGCGGTACGGATATAGGCCTATGTTCTTTCTTACAGCAGGATGAGCCGCCCCGAGAGATAGACCCACTTCTTGGGATAAGCGACGCATCGACTTGTTTGGGCAATGAGTCATAGCTTCAGAAATAACATTTTCAGGAATAACTTTTTTTATCACTTAAGATTAGGGCCTAATGGTCGATCTGAGGGTGATGGATCGTGCACCGAGTCAGCTTTTCTGAACTCACTGATTGGACTCCAATCAACATTTCGATGAGGCAAATCAGATGTAGGAAGTCTTTCTAAAAACCCCTTCTTCACCTCATTATTATATTCCCCATTGGCGCGAAAAACATTTTCGACCAAGAAGTTCTTCTCTCGCATTGACAGCATACCATGCTTAGCTTCGAAATGCAACGTACTGATCTTCACCGAGTTAGTAGCTGACAAATGTGAAGTTAAATTCAAATTCTAGATCATGTTGAATGTCGCAAGCTACTCAATTGCGCTTCCCAAACGAGCCAGTGACTCTGTGCATGTGAAAGATATCTACAATTGTAAGATTACGACTGTTTTCTTTGGCAAAACAAAGTTAGAAGAGGTGCACAGTGACTTTATGAACGCACTGTACTTGAGATCAACAAATTAAATTCGTAACAAAGCGGGAGGTGATTATGACCAGGCCAATATCCCTTTGTAATATACACAACTTCAAAGTGTGGTGTGGTCAACCATGGGGTTGCCTTCTTCGACCTTCATGCTAAATCCATGCTAAAATCCCAAAATCCATGCTAAAATTTGGAGCTTTTTTCCAATTACCATATTAGGCTCCGTTTCCATTCCTCAAATTTTTCAAGGAAGATCCTCAATTTTTCTCATAGGCTTTTTCAAATTCACAGGCCTGAATTTGTGAAGTGCTTTAAAATTGATGTATCCTTTAGAATCTGTTTCAAAACTATTTCCATTTGTATTCTAAGGATCAGGAACTGTACATGCCTAAAACTCCCGTCATTTTTGTAGTTTCAATCGTGTGTAGGCCTTCTACTGTAAAGTGAAAATCATGTGGTGAAATTTGATTGCTTTTGAACGCAAGTTACGGGTGACCATCAGTAGACTAATAGTATACTACATTAAATATCACAATTTCTTTTGATTTAGGTGCGGTTGGAGGCAGCGGGGAGCATGGCATGACGAGTTCCCATCGCGGATCAGGGAATGCAGTTAGCGGTGGCTTTCTGGGAGGATCCTCCTCGAATATGGGTGGAAGCAGTGCTCCTTCTTCGTCAAGTCCTATGTTTCTGGGTGGTGGCGGAAGCTCCTCTGGAACATCATTCCCTCCATCTGGATCCTCGTATTATGGTGCCGCTAGTCTCGCAGCTTCAGCCCTCGCCAATTCAGCAGCCAGCTCCATGCGATATGACGCCTACGCAGCTGCTGCTGCAGCTAGTGGGCGAAGTATGGGCAGCTCAGTGTACCATCATCGATACTAAAATCAACCTTTCTTGTTGTGCACATAAAGTTTCTTGTGACGTGTGTCGGTAGCCTCATGTGCAACCATTTGTAATATAAGCACGTTGCCTTTTGTTGTCAATGTAGTTGTCACACAGAATGACAATTTTACCTACCGTACTTGTCGAATAAAGGAATCTTGATGAACAATCTTGATTTTTCGGAATTTGTCACTAGTAGCAGTTGAATAACTACGTGTTGAGTTACACGTACGAGTCAAGTTTACTTCATTCGTTGTCACAGAAAATTTCTAACCTAGTCATGAATTTAACCTAGTAATGAATTTTTATCGATGTCGGTTGCTACTTATCATAGTCTCATCTCATCAGTAATATGCACACTGCATGTCGGAGTGACTTGCGACTTCATTGCACTAAACTGCAGTTTGTAAGGTTGAAAAATTCTATCCGCTCCGGATAATACAAACGCTCAGGTCGACCTGTTGATTGTCAGAATTTACATTGGGAGCTTGCGTCCGAGGGAAGTGCTACAGATGAGGGACAAGGGTATATTCTAATCTAACTAATTGGTACTCTGATCACGGGATCTATATGTGGAGCATGACGAGACACCATGTCCTTGACAGGATTTTATGTGGAAGGGGTTACGATGGCTACACCGAGGCATTTAATGACGGCCTGTTTAAGGTTACCCGGGACGCGCAAACTTGTGAAACTATGGAAAAGCTTGCAAGAATTTTCAAAATTCGATTAAAACTTGCAAGCGTTATGTAAAGTTTGAATTTGCATTGCTATATTTTGAGAAATATGTTTTACCCGGGACGAACACACCAGATGCTTTTGTTAAATATTTGGCAAATACTTGACAACATTTTACTAAACTTCTACTAAAATTTTATCAAATATTTATCTAACATAGCTGATGATTTGCCAATTTTTAGCAAATAGCAAATTATTTGGTAAAATTCTAATAAAATGTCTCAAATTTCTCTCTGATATTATCTTACACAACTCTTACGTGAATTCCCAACAAAAAACATTCTAAAACTGTTCAGAAAATGTCGTGAATTTGCTATAAAAACATTCCAAAAAATGTTATATGTTCAAATGACAATACATGAGAATATTATGAAAATGTTATCTTGAAACATTTTTAGAATGTTTTCTAGACATGCCCCAATATTTTGCCACAGCATATATCGTAGATGAACTGTAGTTTTATCAATAAAATGTGAGCATTCTGCAAATCCACTTAATGAATCAAGATGAAAATAAGTCTAACGATGTGTAAATATATTGCATTATAATTATAACAGGTATAATTTACACATCATAAAACTTGTGGGTTTGATCTTGACGCATAAAGTGGGTTCGCAGACCGCTCACATTCTATTGATAAAACTACAGTTACCATACGCCGTAGCAAAACATTGATGAAATTTACCGTTGATATTAATTGAATATATTGTTGATCGAAGTCATCCTGCTGCGAAATGCTCCAAGGATTAACAGCAGAAAAACTCAATGCTGCTAAAGCCAAAACATTCGGAGGCAGTGACAAGAATAGCCCTACATATTTATACATTATAACTGTTGATAGTCGAAGTCATCCTGCTAGGAAATGCTCCAAGGATTAACAGCAGAAAAACTTAATGCTGCTAAAGCCAAAACATTCGGAGGCAGTGACAAGAATAGCCCTACATATTTATACATTATAACTGTTGATCGAAGTCATCCTGCTACGAAATGCTCCAAGGATTAACAGCAGAAAAACTCACTGCTGCTAAAACCAAAACATTCGGAGGCAGTGGCGAAGAATCACATAATTTAAAGACTCACCTCATCAGCAGATGTCAGCCTACAGAACTGTCGTAATTGTTCCTCTACCATCAATTGTACTGGTTTGGTCAGTTTCAATCAGTTCCCATTTATGATATCTCTTTGATAGACAATGATATTGCGGTCTGAAATGCACAATAGAGTTTTTGCTGCAAAAAGTATTGAATGTGTTTGACGCACATAAGAGAAGGAATAGGGCATACAGAATATAACATAATTGAAAAATACTCGTAGTAAGATGACACAGGTTTTGATTGAGCTTCTATTATAAGAATCAATCAGGTGATATTTTTAACTATCTTAGTATCTTTTATCATCCCAATAATTTACAACAGCACGAATTAATCCGTAACACAAGTAGTAAGCAAAACTCCACTTCTGGACCGCGCAAGATGGCCGCCATCGCTGACTCCCCCCCTCCCCCTCCCCCTCCCCTCCCCTCCCCCTCCCCTCCCCCTCCCCCCCCTCTGGAACGGCAGAGTGTCGTGGTCGGCCGCCGTGGTGCTTTGGGTCTGAGTGTCGTGGTGGACTTGGGCGACCGCCAGGATTAGTGTTGAGGCTATAGTGTGTGATGTTTTTCGTGCTGAATGTTGGGTTGTAAAATGGGTTGTTTCGAGTGGAAGGAGTGGTCGGATGAGAAAACGGAGGTCGGATTCGTGTTCAGCGTGAAATTCTGCATCGGTAGGGTGAGTTTCAAGGCAATCGGTGAGTAAAAATTTTCAACATTTTTCGAAAAACGACAGAGTTAGAATTTGGGACGTTTTGGTGTGTAGCGTCCAAACGAAGCATCGGATGAGAAAACGGAGGCCAGATTCGGAATCTACGTGAAATTTTGGGTTAGGAAGGATGTTTCCAGCGAAATCGGAGAGAAAAAATTTTCACTGACGTCCCCCCCCCCTCTGGACAGCTTGCTTCGATTTTGGCTTCTAGTGGACGGATTTTGTCGTGCGATAGCTCGTTTGAAAGCTAAGAGTGAGACAAATTCAGTGAAAGAATCGGCTTGTTCCTATCTGTCTTCGTTTAGATGTGAGACGCCATTTAAGATTTTGGGACATTGGCGAAAAACGACAGAGTTAGAATTTGGGACGTTTTGGGCTCTAGCTTCAAAACGAAGCATCGGATTGGAAAACGGATTTCAGATTTGGAATCAGCGTGAAATTCTTTATCTGTATGGTGAGTTTCAAGTCAATCGGTGAGAAAAAATTTTCAACATTTTTCGAAAAAACGACAGAGTTAGAATTTGGGATGTTTTGGTGTGTAGCGCCCAAACGAAGCATCGGATGAGAAAACGGAGGCCAGATTCGGAATCTACGTGAAATTTTGGGTTAGGAAGGATGTTTCCAGCGAAATCGGAGAGAAAAAATTTTCACTGACGTCCCCCCCCTCTGGACAGCTTGCTTCGATTTTGGCTTCCAGTGGACGGATTTTGTCGTGCGATAGCTCGTTTGAAAGCTAAGAGTGGGACAAATTCACTGAAAGAATCGGCTTGTTCCTATCTGTCTTCGTTTAGATGTGAGACGCCATTTAAGATTTTGGGACATTGGCGAAAAACGACAGAGTTAGAATTTGGGACGTTTTGGTGTGTAGCGCCCAAACGAAGCATCGGATGAGAAAACGGAGGCCAGATTTGGAATCAGCGTGAAATTCTTTATCTGCATGGTGAGTTTCAAGTCAATCGGAGAGTTTCAAGTCAATCGGCGAGAAAAATGTTCAACATTTTTCGGAAAAACGACAGTTAGAATTTTTGCGATGGCTGCCTACTGTAGAGCCAAAACGAAGCATCGGATGGGAAAACGGAGGCCAGATTCGGATTCAGCGTCAAATTCTACATGGAAATGGTGTATTTCCAGCTCAATCGGAGCACTAGAAGCGGAGATAGACGGGATTTTTAGTGTTTGGATGATGGGTATTACGTCATCAGCTGATCGCCACACACTATATAAGCTGGGAACCGACGGAGACTTTTCATTTAGAGGAGAACGATTGTCAGAGGTAGGTCGTCTCTCTGAGCTCCGATGATAGCTTCGGACATTCCAAATCCCGAGTTTCTGTCAGAAACCGACTTAGAAAATTTCATTGCTGATATCAGCTAAGGCGTCAGACTTCGAGGTTCGCCAGGAGATGGCCTTCGTCTCCAGGCCATAAAAGACTCCAAAACTTTAAAGGCTTGTAACTTTGCTTCTACAAGTCCGTTTGACTTGATTCAAAAAAGGTTCGGTCGCTATTGACCTGGCCTAAGTGATGGACTACTTATAAAATTTCATAAGTAGTGCTAAAAAGTTGAAAAATTTAAATTCACTAGTTTTGGAGGTTTTCTGGGGTTTTCGACCCTGCTGAAGTCAATGAAAGCATTTTTAATGATGTCTGAGCCAGTCTTCTCATGCTATAAGCGGCTTTTCACTGAAAGCGAGCAAGACACGGAGAGTTTTGCTGTAATATTCCACTGACAGGGTGTTCCTTCGGGACGGCGGACGATGCCGTAGTGATAAGTGTGGCAAGGGAATGTGTCATATTTGAGACCGTAACCGCTGGGGCAACTCATGTTGGGCATTTGACACAGCTCTCAACGTAGCACTTTGAACGCCAATCGGTTGAGTCTTAGCTATCTTGTCATGGGTGGCCTCTAAACATCTCCATTGCAAAACGCTGGTGAATCAAGCTCTCTACGGCTTGCTATCAAGCTGATCAAAGCAATAACTTGGGATGTTTCCTCAAGGTTTTCAAGTATGCTGAGTTCAAATCTGCTATCAGATTTCAAATTCAACTAAGTCTAAGGCAGCTTTGAGGGGTTAGATCCCAGCTACTGATCACTACCTTTGACTCGGCGTTCCTGTTACCACTTCGGGGCAGTGACAATGATGTCTTCAGCTGTAAAGAGCGGGTATCGGGGAAGATCTCTCACTTCCCTAGTGATCAGTACAAGGCCTTCGGGCTGTCGACGGGATCGAGTGCCACTCACTACACTCAAATCTATCATTCCTCACTAAGTGTAAATTACTGACTATACATTTGTCCTGCTATCAGGTTGTTTTGACTTGGTATCTAGTTGAATAGTCTCTTGCTATCAAGAGATTCACTTCTGCTCATAAAGCACATCATCGCTGTAATACCTCCTTTGCTCGAGCGTTCCTTCGGGACGGCGGGTACTGCCGTAGAGGGATTGTGTTGCACGGGTTGTTCGTCGTTTGTTAGACCGAAACCTCTGAGCCGTTGCTCATGTTGGGCATTCGACTTCATACTCAACGTGACGTTTTCTCTCGCCAGGTCAGAGTACTTCAGCCATTCGACAAAGGTTAGTCTTTATGATATGGAGTAGAGTGAAATGTAATTCATTAGATGCCCCTTCAATGATTGCTACCATGATAAACGTTGATGAGACAAATGAAATGATTCTCATCTTCCTTTTTCAGTGATTGAAATCTACTAACACACTACCGTATAATCGTCCACTATGGGACAAGACATGATAGAGCCTCCACGCGCTTTGCCCTGGGCAGTCTTCGGACTGGCGAATACTATCATTAAGTTGAATCTGCTATCAGTCAACTTGAACGTTGCGTCGCGTTAGAGGGGTATATAAACCACTGCCTCTCATTTCATTTCATTTCAATCATGCAGACGCCGAACAGTCAAGTCAGCTCTCCTCGCGGACCGCAGTTAAGGCCGCGAAATTTATTTGAGGAGTTTGTCAGGATAGAGGAGCAAGACAGAGTTTTTAATAATCTTGCTCGGATTGGCAATCCGATGACAGCAACTGCTGTCAATCCAACGGAATGGCGCTACATTCCACTTTTTAGCCATGTGCCAGCTAGTGTGGAAGTCGACAGTGCTACCAAAGAGAGAGTCAAAGACTCTCTCAGCAGAATTGGTAGGGTGTAAGATGACGTTACTCCCGAGAACGAACCATCGGCTCTCTTAAGGGCCACCATGGGGCAAGACATGATAGAACCTCCACGCGGTTTGCCCTGGGCAGTCTTTAGACTGGCGAATACTATCATTAAGTTGAATCTGCTATCAGTCAACTTGAACGTTACATCACATTAGAGGGGTATATAAACCACTACCTCTCATTCCATTTCATTTCAATCATGGAGACGCCAAACGCTGCAGTCAACTCTCCTCGCGGACCACAGTTAAGACCGCGAAATTTATTTGATGAATTTGCTAGAATAGAGGAGCAAGACAGAGTTCACAACAATCTTGCTCAGATTGGTAATGCGATGACAGCAAGTGTTGTCAATCCAACGGAATGGCGCTACATTCCACTTTTTAGTCATGTGCCAGTTAGTGTGGAAGTCGACAGTGCTACCAAAGAGAGAGTCAAAGACTCTCTCAGCAGAATTGGTAGGGTGTAAGATGACGTTACTCCCGAGAACGAACCATCGGCTCTCTTAAGGGCCACCATGGGGCAAGACATGATAGAACCTCCTCGCGGTTTGCCCTGGGCAGTCTTCGGACTGGCGAATACTATCATTAAGTTGAATCTGCTATCAGTCAACTTGAACGTTGCAAATGAAGTTCGGTGTAATACTTCCTTTCGACGGGCGTTCCTGTAAAGGGCGGCGGTGAAACCCGTAGCTATGTATACCGCAGGGGACATTCGGCAATGGTCAATCTTGTTAAACCTCTCTGCGTCATGTTTGCAAGTGATTGCCTCTGTCTCAACGTAGTATGCATTCGCGCCAGGGCGACATTTAGCCAACTGTCGAAGGTTGCCTAAAACTTTCCATTGCATACGTTATGAGAACCATGAGTTCTACCTGTCTCTATCAATGAGACGAATTGATGAATGGAATGAAATGGGAGGACACTCACGCGCCACACGCAACATAACACACTTCTCTCTTCCGTAGTCTAACAAGCTCTTTACACATGGATCGCAGTCGATTGCTATCCCTGTATCAGAAGTGTAAGCTATCTTAATTTATTTGACACTATTTCATCTATTATCATCATCGTCCATATGAAATGTTTTAAGATTTACAAGTTAGACTAAGCGTTCTACTATTTGTAAATGAAAGATATAGTTTCAACAGTTGACAGATTGAAAATAAAGTTTCAATAGTGTGTGTGTGTGTATGTTAAGAATAAAGTTTTATCTGTTTGTATGTTAGAAATAGAATGAAGTTTCACCAGTTTACAAGTTAAGAATAAAGTTCTATCTGTTTATATGTTAGAAATAAAATAAAGTTTCAATAGTTTGCAAGTTAAAAATAAAGTTTCAATAGTTTACAAGTTTTAAAATAAAGTTTAAATAGTGTGCAAGATAAAAAATAAAGTTTGAACAGTTTACAAGCTGAAATAAAGTTTTAATAGTGTACACGTTGGAAATAAAGTTTTAATAGTTTATGTGCTTCAAAATAGAGTTATAAAAGTTTATATGTTAGAAATAAAATGAAGTTTCATCAGTTTACAAGTTAAGAATAAAGTTCTATCTGTTTGTCTGATAGAAATAAAACAAAGTTTCAACCGTTTACAAGTTAAAAATAAAGTTTCAACAGTTTACAAGTTAAAATTAAAGCTTCAACAATTACAAGTTAAAAATAAAACTTCAAAAGTTTACCAGTTAGAAATAAAGTTTCATCAGTTTACAAGTCAAAATAAAGTTTCAACAGATTATAAGTTAAAAGAAAAGTTCCAATAGTATGTGCATTAGAAATAACGTTTCAGCTGTTTGTATGTTAGAAATAAGATAAAGTTTCAATTGTGTGTACGTTAGAAATAAAGTTCTATCTGTTTCTATGATAGAAATAAAACAAAGTTTCAACCGTTAACAAGTTAAAAATAAAGTTTCAAGAGTTTACAAGTTAAAACTAATGTTTCAATAGTGTATGTATGTTAAGAATGAAGTTAGAACAGTTTACAAGCTGAAATAAAGTTTTAATAGTGTACACGTTGGAAATAAAGTTTTAATAGTTTATGTGCTTCAAAATAGAGTTATAACAGTTTATATGTTAGAAATAAAGTTTCAACAGTCTACAAGTTAAAAATAAAATTATAACTGTTTCAAGAGTTTACAAGTTAGAAATTAAGTTTCAATGGTGTATGCGTTAGAAATAAAGTTTTAGCTGTTTGTATATCAAAATAAAGTTTCAAGAGTTTACAAGTTAGAAATAAAATGAAAGTTCACCAGTTTACAAGTTAAGAATGAAGTTCTATCTGTTTGTATGTTAGAAATAAAACAAAGTTTCAACCGTTAACAAGTTAAAAATAAAGTTTTAAGAGTTACAAGTTTAAACTAATGTTTCAATAGTGTGTGTATGTTAAGAATAAAGTTTTATGTGTTTGTATGTTAGAAATAGAATGAAGTTTCACCAGTTTACAAGTTAAGAATAAAGTTCTATCTGTTTATATGTTAGAAATAAAATAAAGTTTCAATAGTTTACAAGTTTTAAAATAAAGTTTAAATAGTGTGCAAGATAAAAATAAAGTTTGAACAGTTTACAAGCTGAAATAAAGTTTTAATAGTGTACACGTTGGAAATAAAGTTTTAATAGTTTATGTGCTTCAAAATAGAGTTATAACAGTTTATATGTTAGAAATAAAATGAAGTTTCATCAGTTTACAAGTTAAGAATAAAGTTCTATCTGTTTGTCTGATAGAAATAAAATAAAGTTTCAACCGTTTACAAGTTAAAAATAAAGTTTCAACAGTTTACAAGTTAAAATTAAAGCTTCAACAATTACAAGTTAAAAATAAAACTTCAAAAGTTTACCAGTTAGAAATAAAGTTTCATCAGTTTACAAGTCAAAATAAAGTTTCAACAGATTATAAGTTAAAAGAAAAGTTCCAATAGTATGTGCATTAGAAATAACGTTTCAGCTGTTTGTATGTTAGAAATAAGATAAAGTTTCAATTGTGTGTACGTTAGAAATAAAGTTCTATCTGTTTCTATGATAGAAATAAAACAAAGTTTCAACCGTTAACAAGTTAAAAATAAAGTTTCAAGAGTTTACAAGTTAAAACTAATGTTTCAATAGTGTATGTATGTTAAGAATGAAGTTAGAACAGTTTACAAGCTGAAATAAAGTTTTAATAGTGTACACGTTGGAAATAAAGTTTTAATAGTTTATGTGCTTCAAAATAGAGTTATAACAGTTTATATGTTAGAAATAAAGTTTCAACAGTCTACAAGTTAAAAATAAAATTATAACTGTTTCAAGAGTTTACAAGTTAGAAATTAAGTTTCAATGGTGTATGCGTTAGAAATAAAGTTTTAGCTGTTTGTATATCAAAATAAAGTTTCAAGAGTTTACAAGTTAGAAATAAAATGAAAGTTCACCAGTTTACAAGTTAAGAATGAAGTTCTATCTGTTTGTATGTTAGAAATAAAACAAAGTTTCAACCGTTAACAAGTTAAAAATAAAGTTTTAAGAGTTACAAGTTAAAACTAATGTTTCAATAGTGTGTGTATGTTAAGAATAAAGTTTTATCTGTTTGTATGTTAGAAATAGAATGAAGTTTCACCAGTTTACAAGTTAAGAATAAAGTTCTATCTGTTTATATGTTAGAAATAAAATAAAGTTTCAATAGTTTACAAGTTTTAAAATAAAGTTTAAATAGTGTGCAAGATAAAAAATAAAGTTTGAACAGTTTACAAGCTGAAATAAAGTTTTAATAGTGTACACGTTGGAAATAAAGTTTTAATAGTTTATGTGCTTCAAAATAGAGTTATAACAGTTTATATGTTAGAAATAAAATGAAGTTTCATCAGTTTACAAGTTAAGAATAAAGTTCTATCTGTTTGTCTGATAGAAATAAAATAAAGTTTCAACCGTTTACAAGTTAAAAATAAAGTTTCAACAGTTTACAAGTTAAAATTAAAGCTTCAACAATTACAAGTTAAAAATAAAACTTCAAAAGTTTACCAGTTAGAAATAAAGTTTCATCAGTTTACAAGTCAAAATAAAGTTTCAACAGATTATAAGTTAAAAGAAAAGTTCCAATAGTATGTGCATTAGAAATAACGTTTCAGCTGTTTGTATGTTAGAAATAAGATAAAGTTTCAATTGTGTGTACGTTAGAAATAAAGTTCTATCTGTTTCTATGATAGAAATAAAACAAAGTTTCAACTGTTAACAAGTTAAAAATAAAGTTTCAAGAGTTTACAAGTTAAAACTAATGTTTCAATAGTGTATGTATGTTAAGAATAAAGTTAGAACAGTTTACAAGCTGAAATAAAGTTGTAATAGTGTACACGTTGGAAATAAAGTTTTAATAGTTTATGTGCTTCAAAATAGAGTTATAACAGTTTATATGTTAGAAATAAAATGAAGTTTCATCAGTTTACAAGTTAAGAATAAAGTTCTATCTGTTTGTCTGATAGAAATAAAACAAAGTTTCAACCGTTAACAAGTTAAAAATAAAGTTTTAAGAGTTTACAAGTTTAACTAATGTTTCAATAGTGTGTATATGTTAAGAATAAAGTTTTATCTGTTTGTATGTTAGAAATAGAATGAAGTTTCACCAGTTTACAAGTTACGAATAAAGTTCTATCTATTTAAGTTTATAAGTTAAGAATAAAGTTCTATCTGTTTATATGTTAGAAATAGAATGAAGTTTCACCAGTTTACAAGTTAAGAATAAAGTTCTATCTGTTTATATGTTAGAAATAAAATAAAGTTTCAACAGTCTACAAGTTAAAAATAAAATTATAACTGTTTCAAGAGTTTACAAGTTAGAAATTAAGTTTCAATGGTGTATGCGTTAGAAATAAAGTTTTAGCTGTTTGTATATCAAAATAAAGTTTCAAGAGTTTACAAGTTAGAAATAAAATGAAGGTTCACCAGTTTACAAGTTAAGAATGAAGTTTTATCTGTTTGTATGTTAGAAATAAAACAAAGTTTCAACCGTTAACAAGTTAAAAATAAAGTTTTAAGAGTTACAAGTTAAAACTAATGTTTCAATAGTGTGTGTATGTTAAGAATAAAGTTTTATCTGTTTGTATGTTAGAAATAGAATGAAGTTTCACCAGTTTACAAGTTAAGAATAAAGTTCTATCTGTTTATATGTTAGAAATAAAATAAAGTTTCAATAGTTTGCAAGTTAAAAATAAAGTTTCAATAGTTTACAAGTTTTAAAATAAAGTTTAAATAGTGTGCAAGATAAAAAATAAAGTTTGAACAGTTTACAAGCTGAAATAAAGTTTTAATAGTGTACACGTTGGAAATAAAGTTTTAATAGTTTATGTGCTTCAAAATAGAGTTATAACAGTTTATATGTTAGAAATAAAATGAAGTTTCATCAGTTTACAAGTTAAGAATAAAGTTCTATCTGTTTGTATGATAGAAATAAAACAAAGTTTCAACCGTTTACAAGTTAAAATAAAGTTTCACCAGTGTACAAGTTAGAAATAAAGTTTCAATAGTGTATATGTTAGAAATAAAGTTTTAGCTGTTTGTATATGAAAAACTAAGTTTCAAGAGTTTACAAGTTAAAAAATAAAGTTTCAATGGTGTATACGTTAGAAATAAAGTTTTAGCTGTTTGTATATCAAAATTAGGTTTCAAGAGTTTACAAGTTAGAAATAAAGTTTCAACAGTGTGCACGTTAAGAATAAAGTTTCAATAGTGTGTATGTTAAGAATAAAGTTCTATCTGTTTATATGTTAGAAATAAAAATGAAGGTTCATCAGTTTACAAGTTAAGAATAAAGTTTTATCTGTTTGTATGTTAGAAATAAAGTTTCAATAGTGTGTATGTTAAGAATAAAGTTCTATCTGTTTATATGTTAGAAATAAAAATGAAGGTTCACCAGTTTGCAAGTTAAGAATAAAGTTTTATCTGCTTGCATGTCAGAAATGAAATAAAGTTTCACCAGTTTAAAAGTTAAGAATAAAGTTTCACCAGTTTAAAAGTTAAGAATAAAGTTTCAATAGTGTGTATGTTAAGAATAAAGTTCTATCTGTTTATATGTTAGAAATAAAATGAAGTTTCAATAGTGTGTATGTTAAGAATAAAGTTCTATCTGTTTATATGTTAGAAATAAAATGAAGGTTCACCAGTTTACAAGTTAAGAATAAATTTTATCTGCTTGTATGTTAGAAATAAAATAAAGTTTCACCGATTTACAAGTTAAAAAATAAAGTTTCAATAGTTAACACGTTAAAAATAAAGTTTCAATAGTGTGTATGTTAAGAATAAAGTTCTATCTGTTTGTATATTAGAAAGAAAATGAAGGTTCATCAGTTTACAAGTTAATAATAAAGTTTTATCTGTTTGTATGTTAGAAATAAAACATAGTTTCAACCGTTGACAAGTTAAAAATAAAGTTTCAATAGTTTGCGAGTTAAAACTAATGTTTCAATAGTGCGTATGTTAAGAATAAAGTTTTATCTGTTTGTATGTTAGAAATAAAATGAAGCTTCGCCAGTTTACAAGTTTAGAATAAAGTTTTATCAGCTTGTATGTTAGAAATAAAATGAAGTTTCACCAGTTTACAAATTAAAAATAAAGTTTCAATAGTGTGTAAGTTAGAAATAAAGTTTCAACCATTTACAAGTTAAAATAAAGTTTCAACAGTGTCTACGTTAGAAATAAAGTTTTATCTGTTTGTAAAGTTCGATCGTAGGATTTACTAGTTTGCAAGTTAGACTCAGCATTCTACTAGTTGTAAATGAAAATAACGTTTCAACAGTTTACAGATTAAAATAAAGTTTCAATAGTGTGTATGATGGAAATAAAGTTTAAGCGCTTTGTGCGTTAGAAATAAAGTTTCAGCCGTTGACAAGTTAAAAATAAAGTTTCAACAGTGTGTACGTTAGAAATAAAGTTTCAACAGTTTACAAGTTGAAAAATAAAGTTTCAACAGTGTGTACGTTAGAAATAAATGAAAGTAAGAACTTCATCGTATGAGTATTCAAAGCATGTTTTGTAAATCAAATGTGTGTAGTCCTGACATGATAGAATCGCGTTAGAAATAAAGTTTCAGCCGTTTACAAGTTAAAGATAAAGTTTCAACAGTGTGTACGTTAGAAATAAATGAAAGTAAGAACTTCATCGTATGAGTATTCAAAACATGTTTTGTAAATCAAATGTGTGTAGTCCTGACATGATAGAATCAAGCTTGACAAACGCGTTTGTCAAGTTCATTTGATTCTATCATGTCAGGACTACACACATTTGATTTACAAAACATGTTTTGAATACTCATACGATGAAGTTCTTACTTTCATTTATTTCTAACGTACACACTGTTGAAACTTTATCTTTAACTTGTAAACGGCTGAAACTTTATTTCTAACGCGATTCTATCATGTCAGGACTACACACATTTGATTTACAAAACATGCTTTGAATACTCATACGATGAAGTTCTTACTTTCATTTATTTCTAACGTACACACTGTTGAAACTTTATTTTTCAACTTGTAAACTGTTGAAACTTTATTTCTAACGTACACACTGTTGAAACTTTATTTTTAACTTGTCAACGGCTGAAACTTTATTTCTAACGCACAAAGCGCTTAAACTTTATTTCCATCATACACACTATTGAAACTTTATTTTAATCTGTAAACTGTTGAAACGTTATTTTCATTTACAACTAGTAGAATGCTGAGTCTAACTTGCAAACTAGTAAATCCTACGATCGAACTTTACAAACAGATAAAACTTTATTTCTAACGTAGACACTGTTGAAACTTTATTTTAACTTGTAAATGGTTGAAACTTTATTTCTAACTTACACACTATTGAAACTTTATTTTTAATTTGTAAACTGGTGAAACTTCATTTTATTTCTAACATACAAGCTGATAAAACTTTATTCTAAACTTGTAAACTGGCGAAGCTTCATTTTATTTCTAACATACAAACAGATAAAACTTTATTCTTAACATACGCACTATTGAAACATTAGTTTTAACTCGCAAACTATTGAAACTTTATTTTTAACTTGTCAACGGTTGAAACTATGTTTTATTTCTAACATACAAACAGATAAAACTTTATTATTAACTTGTAAACTGATGAACCTTCATTTTCTTTCTAATATACAAACAGATAGAACTTTATTCTTAACATACACACTATTGAAACTTTATTTTTAACGTGTTAACTATTGAAACTTTATTTTTTAACTTGTAAATCGGTGAAACTTTATTTTATTTCTAACATACAAGCAGATAAAATTTATTCTTAACTTGTAAACTGGTGAACCTTCATTTTATTTCTAACATATAAACAGATAGAACTTTATTCTTAACATACACACTATTGAAACTTCATTTTATTTCTAACATATAAACAGATAGAACTTTATTCTTAACATACACACTATTGAAACTTTATTCTTAACTTTTAAACTGGTGAAACTTTATTCTTAACTTTTAAACTGGTGAAACTTTATTTCATTTCTGACATGCAAGCAGATAAAACTTTATTCTTAACTTGCAAACTGGTGAACCTTCATTTTTATTTCTAACATACAAACAGATAAAACTTTATTCTTAACTTGTAAACTGATGAACCTTCATTTTTATTTCTAACATATAAACAGATAGAACTTTATTCTTAACATACACACTATTGAAACTTTATTCTTAACGTGCACACTGTTGAAACTTTATTTCTAACTTGTAAACTCTTGAAACCTTATTTTGATATACAAACAGCTAAAACTTTATTTCTAACGTATACACCATTGAAACTTTATTTTTTAACTTGTAAACTCTTGAAACTTAGTTTTTCATATACAAACAGCTAAAACTTTATTTCTAACATATACACTATTGAAACTTTATTTCTAACTTGTACACTGGTGAAACTTTATTTTAACTTGTAAACGGTTGAAACTTTGTTTTATTTCTATCATACAAACAGATAGAACTTTATTCTTAACTTGTAAACTGATGAAACTTCATTTTATTTCTAACATATAAACTGTTATAACTCTATTTTGAAGCACATAAACTATTAAAACTTTATTTCCAACGTGTACACTATTAAAACTTTATTTCAGCTTGTAAACTGTTCAAACTTTATTTTTTATCTTGCACACTATTTAAACTTTATTTTAAAACTTGTAAACTATTGAAACTTTATTTTTAACTTGCAAACTATTGAAACTTTATTTTATTTCTAACATATAAACAGATAGAACTTTATTCTTAACTTGTAAACTGGTGAAACTTCATTCTATTTCTAACATACAAACAGATAAAACTTTATTCTTAACATACACACACTATTGAAACATTAGTTTTAACTTGTAACTCTTAAAACTTTATTTTTAACTTGTTAACGGTTGAAACTTTGTTTTATTTCTAACATACAAACAGATAGAACTTCATTCTTAACTTGTAAACTGGTGAACCTTCATTTTATTTCTAACTTGTAAACTCTTGAAACTTTATTTTGATATACAAACAGCTAAAACTTTATTTCTAACGCATACACCATTGAAACTTAATTTCTAACTTGTAAACTCTTGAAACAGTTATAATTTTATTTTTAACTTGTAGACTGTTGAAACTTTATTTTATTTCTAACATATAAACAAATAGAACTTTATTCTTAACTTGTAAACTGGTGAAACTTCATTCTATTTCTAACATATAAACAGATAGAACTTTATTCTTAACTTATAAACTTAAATAGATAGAACTTTATTCGTAACTTGTAAACTGGTGAAACTTCATTCTATTTCTAACATACAAACAGATAAAACTTTATTCTTAACATATACACACTATTGAAACATTAGTTAAACTTGTAAACTCTTAAAACTTTATTTTTAACTTGTTAACGGTTGAAACTTTGTTTTATTTCTATCAGACAAACAGATAGAACTTTATTCTTAACTTGTAAACTGATGAAACTTCATTTTATTTCTAACATATAAACTGTTATAACTCTATTTTGAAGCACATAAACTATTAAAACTTTATTTCCAACGTGTACACTATTAAAACTTTATTTCAGCTTGTAAACTGTTCAAACTTTATTTTTTATCTTGCACACTATTTAAACTTTATTTTAAAACTTGTAAACTATTGAAACTTTATTTTTAACTTGTTAACGGTTGAAACTTTGTTTTATTTCTATCATAGAAACAGATAGAACTTTATTTCTAACGTACACACAATTGAAACTTTATCTTATTTCTAACATACAAACAGCTGAAACGTTATTTCTAATGCACATACTATTGGAACTTTTCTTTTAACTTATAATCTGTTGAAACTTTATTTTGACTTGTAAACTGATGAAACTTTATTTCTAACTGGTAAACTTTTGAAGTTTTATTTTTAACTTGTAATTGTTGAAGCTTTAATTTTAACTTGTAAACTGTTGAAACTTTATTTTTAACTTGTAAACGGTTGAAACTTTATTTTATTTCTATCAGACAAACAGATAGAACTTTATTCTTAACTTGTAAACTGATGAAACTTCATTTTATTTCTAACATATAAACTGTTATAACTCTATTTTGAAGCACATAAACTATTAAAACTTTATTTCCAACGTGTACACTATTAAAACTTTATTTCAGCTTGTAAACTGTTCAAACTTTATTTTTTATCTTGCACACTATTTAAACTTTATTTTAAAACTTGTAAACTATTGAAACTTTATTTTATTTCTAACATATAAACAGATAGAACTTTATTCTTAACTTGTAAACTGGTGAAACTTCATTCTATTTCTAACATACAAACAGATAAAACTTTATTCTTAACATACACACACTATTGAAACATTAGTTTTAACTTGTAACTCTTAAAACTTTATTTTTAACTTGTTAACGGTTGAAACTTTGTTTTATTTCTAACATACAAACAGATAGAACTTCATTCTTAACTTGTAAACTGGTGAACTTTCATTTTATTTCTAACTTGTAAACTCTTGAAACTTTATTTTGATATACAAACAGCTAAAACTTTATTTCTAACGCATACACCATTGAAACTTAATTTCTAACTTGTAAACTCTTGAAACAGTTATAATTTTATTTTTAACTTGTAGACTGTTGAAACTTTATTTCTAACATATAAACTGTTATAACTCTATTTTGAAGTACATAAACTATTAAAACTTTATTTCCAACGTGTACACTATTAAAACTTTATTTCAGCTTGTAAACTGTTCTAACTTCATTCTTAACATACATACACTATTGAAACATTAGTTTTAACTTGTAAACTCTTGAAACTTTATTTTTAACTTGTTAACGGTTGAAACTTTGTTTTATTTCTATCATAGAAACAGATAGAACTTTATTTCTAACGTACACACAATTGAAACTTTATCTTATTTCTAACATACAAACAGCTGAAACGTTATTTCTAATGCACATACTATTGGAACTTTTCTTTTAACTTATAATCTGTTGAAACTTTATTTTGACTTGTAAACTGATGAAACTTTATTTCTAACTGGTAAACTTTTGAAGTTTTATTTTTAACTTGTAATTGTTGAAGCTTTAATTTTAACTTGTAAACTGTTGAAACTTTATTTTTAACTTGTAAACGGTTGAAACTTTATTTTATTTCTATCAGACAAACAGATAGAACTTTATTCTTAACTTGTAAACTGATGAAACTTCATTTTATTTCTAACATATAAACTGTTATAACTCTATTTTGAAGCACATAAACTATTAAAACTTTATTTCCAACGTGTACACTATTAAAACTTTATTTCAGCTTGTAAACTGTTCAAACTTTATTTTTTATCTTGCACACTATTTAAACTTTATTTTAAAACTTGTAAACTATTGAAACTTTATTTTATTTCTAACATATAAACAGATAGAACTTTATTCTTAACTTGTAAACTGGTGAAACTTCATTCTATTTCTAACATACAAACAGATAAAACTTTATTCTTAACATACACACACTATTGAAACATTAGTTTTAACTTGTAACTCTTAAAACTTTATTTTTAACTTGTTAACGGTTGAAACTTTGTTTTATTTCTAACATACAAACAGATAGAACTTCATTCTTAACTTGTAAACTGGTGAACTTTCATTTTATTTCTAACTTGTAAACTCTTGAAACTTTATTTTGATATACAAACAGCTAAAACTTTATTTCTAACGCATACACCATTGAAACTTAATTTCTAACTTGTAAACTCTTGAAACAGTTATAATTTTATTTTTAACTTGTAGACTGTTGAAACTTTATTTCTAACATATAAACTGTTATAACTCTATTTTGAAGCACATAAACTATTAAAACTTTATTTCCAACGTGTACACTATTAAAACTTTATTTCAGCTTGTAAACTGTTCTAACTTCATTCTTAACATACATACACTATTGAAACATTAGTTTTAACTTGTAAACTCTTGAAACTTTATTTTTAACTTGTTAACGGTTGAAACTTTGTTTTATTTCTATCATAGAAACAGATAGAACTTTATTTCTAACGTACACACAATTGAAACTTTATCTTATTTCTAACATACAAACAGCTGAAACGTTATTTCTAATGCACATACTATTGGAACTTTTCTTTTAACTTATAATCTGTTGAAACTTTATTTTGACTTGTAAACTGATGAAACTTTATTTCTAACTGGTAAACTTTTGAAGTTTTATTTTTAACTTGTAATTGTTGAAGCTTTAATTTTAACTTGTAAACTGTTGAAACTTTATTTTTAACTTGTAAACGGTTGAAACTTTGTTTTATTTCTATCAGACAAACAGATAGAACTTTATTCTTAACTTGTAAACTGATGAAACTTCATTTTATTTCTAACATATAAACTGTTATAACTCTATTTTGAAGCACATAAACTATTAAAACTTTATTTCCAACGTGTACACTATTAAAACTTTATTTCAGCTTGTAAACTGTTCAAACTTTATTCTTTATCTTGCACACTATTTAAACTTTATTTTAAAACTTGTAAACTATTGAAACTTTATTTTATTTCTAACATATAAACAGATAGAACTTTATTCTTAACTTGTAAACTGGTGAAACTTCATTCTATTTCTAACATACAAACAGATAAAACTTTATTCTTAACATACACACACTATTGAAACATTAGTTTTAACTTGTAACTCTTAAAACTTTATTTTTAACTTGTTAACGGTTGAAACTTTGTTTTATTTCTAACATACAAACAGATAGAACTTCATTCTTAACTTGTAAACTGGTGAACTTTCATTTTATTTCTAACTTGTAAACTCTTGAAACTTTATTTTGATATACAAACAGCTAAAACTTTATTTCTAACGCATACACCATTGAAACTTAATTTCTAACTTGTAAACTCTTGAAACAGTTATAATTTTATTTTTAACTTGTAGACTGTTGAAACTTTATTTCTAACATATAAACTGTTATAACTCTATTTTGAAGCACATAAACTATTAAAACTTTATTTCCAACGTGTACACTATTAAAACTTTATTTCAGCTTGTAAACTGTTCTAACTTCATTCTTAACATACATACACTATTGAAACATTAGTTTTAACTTGTAAACTCTTGAAACTTTATTTTTAACTTGTTAACGGTTGAAACTTTGTTTTATTTCTATCATAGAAACAGATAGAACTTTATTTCTAACGTACACACAATTGAAACTTTATCTTATTTCTAACATACAAACAGCTGAAACGTTATTTCTAATGCACATACTATTGGAACTTTTCTTTTAACTTATAATCTGTTGAAACTTTATTTTGACTTGTAAACTGATGAAACTTTATTTCTAACTGGTAAACTTTTGAAGTTTTATTTTTAACTTGTAATTGTTGAAGCTTTAATTTTAACTTGTAAACTGTTGAAACTTTATTTTTAACTTGTAAACGGTTGAAACTTTGTTTTATTTCTATCAGACAAACAGATAGAACTTTATTCTTAACTTGTAAACTGATGAAACTTCATTTTATTTCTAACATATAAACTGTTATAACTCTATTTTGAAGCACATAAACTATTAAAACTTTATTTCCAACGTGTACACTATTAAAACTTTATTTCAGCTTGTAAACTGTTCAAACTTTATTTTTTATCTTGCACACTATTTAAACTTTATTTTAAAACTTGTAAACTATTGAAACTTTATTTTTAACTTGCAAACTATTGAAACTTTATTTTATTTCTAACATATAAACAGATAGAACTTTATTCTTAACTTGTAAACTGGTGAAACTTCATTCTATTTCTAACATACAAACAGATAAAACTTTATTCTTAACATACACACACACACACACACTATTGAAACTTTATTTTCAATCTGTAAACTGTTGAAACTATATCTTTCATTTACAAATAGTAGAACGCTTAGTCTAACTTGTAAATCTTAAAACATTTCATATGGACGATGATGATAATAGATGAAATAGTGTCAAATAAATTAAGATAGCTTACACTTCTGATACAGGGATAGCAATCGACTGCGATCCATGTGTAAAGAGCTTGTTAGACTACGGAAGAGAGAAGTGTGTTATGTTGCGTGTGGCGCGTGAGTGTCCTCCCATTTCATTCCATTCATCAATTCGTCTCATTGATAGAGACAGGTAGAACTCATGGTTCTCATAACGTATGCAATGGAAAGTTTTAGGCAACCTTCGACAGTTGGCTAAATGTCGCCCTGGCGCGAATGCATACTACGTTGAGACAGAGGCAATCACTTGCAAACATGACGCAGAGAGGTTTAACAAGATTGACCATTGCCGAATGTCCCCTGCGGTATACATAGCTACGGGTTTCACCGCCGCCCTTTACAGGAACGCCCGTCGAAAGGAAGTATTACACCGAACTTCATTTGCAACGTTCAAGTTGACTGATAGCAGATTCAACTTAATGATAGTATTCGCCAGTCCGAAGACTGCCCAGGGCAAACCGCGTGGAGGTTCTATCATGTCTTGCCCCATGGTGGCCCTTAAGAGAGCCGATGGTTCGTTAGCGGGAGTAACGTCATCTTACACCCTACCAATTCTGCTGAGAGAGTCTTTGACTCTCTCTTTGGTAGCACTGTCGACTTCCACACTAACTGGCACATGACTAAAAAGTGGAATGTAGCGCCATTCCGTTGGATTGACAACACTTGCTGTCATCGCATTACCAATCTGAGCAAGATTGTTGTGAACTCTGTCTTGCTCCTCTATTCTAGCAAATTCATCAAATAAATTTCGCGGTCTTAACTGTGGTCCGCGAGGAGAGTTGACTGCAGCGTTTGGCGTCTCCATGATTGAAATGAAATGGAATGAGAGGTAGTGGTTTATATACCCCTCTAATGTGATGTAACGTTCAAGTTGACTGATAGCAGATTCAACTTAATGATAGTATTCGCCAGTCTAAAGACTGCCCAGGGCAAACCGCGTGGAGGTTCTATCATGTCTTGCCCCATGGTGGCCCTTAAGAGAGCCGATGGTTCGTTCTCGGGAGTAACGTCATCTTACACCCTACCAATTCTGCTGAGAGAGTCTTTGACTCTCTCTTTGGTAGCACTGTCGACTTCCACACTAGCTGGCACATGGCTAAAAAGTGGAATGTAGCGCCATTCCGTTGGATTGACAGCAGTTGCTGTCATCGGATTGCCAATCCGAGCAAGATTATTAAAAACTCTGTCTTGCTCCTCTATCCTGACAAACTCCTCAAATAAATTTCGCGGCCTTAACTGCGGTCCGCGAGGAGAGCTGACTTGACTGTTCGGCGTCTGCATGATTGAAATGAAATGAAATGAGAGGCAGTGGTTTATATACCCCTCTAACGCGACGCAACGTTCAAGTTGACTGATAGCAGATTCAACTTAATGATAGTATTCGCCAGTCCGAAGACTGCCCAGGGCAAAGCGCGTGGAGGCTCTATCATGTCTTGTCCCATAGTGGACGATTATACGGTAGTGTGTTAGTAGATTTCAATCACTGAAAAAGGAAGATGAGAATCATTTCATTTGTCTCATCAACGTTTATCATGGGAGCAATCATTGAAGGGGCATCTAATGAATTACATTTCACTCTACTCCATATCATAAAGACTAACCTTTGTCGAATGGCTGAAGTACTCTGACCTGGCGAGAGAAAACGTCACGTTGAGTATGAAGTCGAATGCCCAACATGAGCAACGGCTCAGAGGTTTCGGTCTAACAAACGACGAACAACCCGTGCAACACAATCCCTCTACGGCAGTACCCGCCGTCCCGAAGGAACGCTCGAGCAAAGGAGGTATTACAGCGATGATGTGCTTTATGAGCAGAAGTGAATCTCTTGATAGCAAGAGACTATTCAACTAGATACCAAGTCAAAACAACCTGATAGCAGGACAAATGTATAGTCAGTAATTTACACTTAGTGAGGAATGATAGATTTGAGTGTAGTGAGTGGCACTCGATCCCGTCGACAGCCCGAAGGCCTTGTACTGATCACTAGGGAAGTGAGAGATCTTCCCCGATACCCGCTCTTTACAGCTGAAGACATCATTGTCACTGCCCCGAAGTGGTAACAGGAACGCCGAGTCAAAGGTAGTGATCAGTAGCTGGGATCTAACCCCTCAAAGCTGCCTTAGACTTAGTTGAATTTGAAATCTGATAGCAGATTTGAACTCAGCATACTTGAAAACCTTGAGGAAACATCCCAAGTTATTGCTTTGATCAGCTTGATAGCAAGCCGTAGAGAGCTTGATTCACCAGCGTTTTGCAATGGAGATGTTTAGAGGCCACCCATGACAAGATAGCTAAGACTCAACCGATTGGCGTTCAAAGTGCTACGTTGAGAGCTGTGTCAAATGCCCAACATGAGTTGCCCCAGCGGTTACGGTCTCAAATATGACACATTCCCTTGCCACACTTATCACTACGGCATCGTCCGCCGTCCCGAAGGAACACCCTGTCAGTGGAATATTACAGCAAAACTCTCCGTGTCTTGCTCGCTTTCAGTGAAAAGCCGCTTATAGCATGAGAAGACTGGCTCAGACATCATTAAAAATGCTTTCATTGACTTCAGCAGGGTCGAAAACCCCAGAAAACCTCCAAAACTAGTGAATTTAAATTTTTCAACTTTTTAGCACTACTTATGAAATTTTATAAGTAGTCCATCACTTAGGCCAGGTCAATAGCGACCGAACCTTTTTTGAATCAAGTCAAACGGACTTGTAGAAGCAAAGTTACAAGCCTTTAAAGTTTTGGAGTCTTTTATGGCCTGGAGACGAAGGCCATCTCCTGGCGAACCTCGAAGTCTGACGCCTTAGCTGATATCAGCAATGAAATTTTCTAAGTCGGTTTCTTACAGAAACTCGGGATTTGGAATGTCCGAAGCTATCATCGGAGCTCAGAGAGACGACCTACCTCTGACAATCGTTCTCCTCTAAATGAAAAGTCTCCGTCGGTTCCCAGCTTATATAGTGTGTGGCGATCAGCTGATGACGTAATACCCATCATCCAAACACTAAAATCCCGTCTATCTCCGCTTCTAGTGCTCCGATTGAGCTGGAAATACACCATTTCCTTGTAGAATTTGACGCTGAATCCGAATCTGGCCTCCGTTTTCCCATCCGATGCTTCGTTTTGGCTCTACAGTAGGCAGCCATCGCAAAAATTCTAACTCTTGTCGTTTTTCCGAAAAATGTTGAACATTTTTCTCGCCGATTGACTTGAAACTCACCATGCAGATAAAGAATTTCACGCTGATTCCAAATCTGGCCTCCGTTTTCTCATCCGATGCTTCGTTTGGGCGCTACACACCAAAACGTCCCAAATTCTAACTCTGTCGTTTTTCGCCAATGTCCCAAAATCTTAAATGGCGTCTCACATCTAAACGAAGACAGATAGGAACAAGCCGATTCTTTCAGTGAATTTGTCCCACTCTTAGCTTTCAAACGAGCTATCGCACGACAAAATCCGTCCACTGGAAGCCAAAATCGAAGCAAGCTGTCCAGAGGGGGGGGGGGACGTCAGTGAAAATTTTTTCTCTCCGATTTCGCTGGAAACATCCTTCCTAACCCAAAATTTCACGTAGATTCCGAATCTGGCCTCCGTTTTCTCATCCGATGCTTCGTTTGGGCGCTACACACCAAAACATCCCAAATTCTAACTCTGTCGTTTTTTCGAAAAATGTTGAAAATTTTTTCTCTCCGATTGACTTGAAACTCACCCTACCGATGCAGAATTTCACGCTGATTCCAAATCTGAAATCCGTTTTCCAATCCGATGCTTCGTTTTGAAGCTAGAGCCCAAAACGTCCCAAATTCTAACTCTGTCGTTTTTCGCCAATGTCCCAAAATCTTAAATGGCGTCTCACATCTAAACGAAGACAGATAGGAACAAGCCGATTCTTTCAGTGAATTTGTCTCACTCTTAGCTTTCAAACGAGCTATCGCACGACAAAATCCGTCCACTAGAAGCCAAAATCGAAGCAAGCTGTCCAGAGGGGGGGGTCAGTGAAAATTTTTTCTCTCCGATTTCGCTGGAAACATCCTTCCTAACCCAAAATTTCACGTAGATTCCGAATCTGGCCTCCGTTTTCTCATCCGATGCTTCGTTTGGGCGCTACACACCAAAACATCCCAAATTCTAACTCTGTCGTTTTTTCGAAAAATGTTGAAAATTTATTCTCACCGATTGACTTGAAACTCACCATACAGATAAAGAATTTCACGCTGAACACGAATCCGACCTCCGTTTTCTGATCCGACCACTCCTTCCACTCGAAACAACCCATTTTACAACCCAACATTCAGCACGAAAAACATCACACACTATAGCCTCAACACTAATCCTGGCGGTCGCCCAAGTCCACCACGACACTCAGACCCAAAGCACCACGGCGGCCGACCACGACACTCTGCCGTTCCAGAGGGGGGGGAGGGGGAGGGGAGGGGGAGGGGAGGGGGAGGGGAGGGGAGGGGGAGGGGAGGGGGAGGGGGAGGGGGGGGGAGTCAGCGATGGCGGCCATCTTGCGCGGTCCAGAAGTGGAGTTTTGCTTACTACTAACACATTTTCGCACGGTGGACAACGTATGCCGGTTAAGCAGAAAATCCGATTTGATATTTGATGTCAAATGATTTCCCCATTAACTGAAATCAGTAACAATAACGTACCCTCAAATGTCTTGCACAAATCCAAATTATACAGTGAAGCATTTGACCTATGAAACCACAAAAATTTGTATTTAAAAAAATATGCCAACCTTGCATGTAGGCCTGACAAACGACGGTTTAGATGTGCACGCAATCTACATTATCGACAGTATCAATCAGCGAATTAAAAAAAGATTCAATCTTTTTCCATACGACCAACTGGTACATTGATAATAGTGTGGTCCCAAAGAAGCCCTGTGATCCTGATTTTTAGCACGACCACTTCACTTCAGTCATGTATCTTAGACAGTTTCAATGCCACATTGGTGGACTACTTTTTAGTTATCCCTTTCTCTCTCAAGAATAGATTTTCAGTAGATTCAATGACACATGGGACGACTGCTGTGCACATTGCTAAGCGGTGCGCGCTGTCATGGTGAGGATTGTCCATAGAATATGGATTCTCTCTCTATACTCGATGCTGATGAATTTCAGAGAGTTATCTTTCTTATGATTTGATACGATTTGATGAGGGACCACACTATCATCATCGTACCGACCAGCTCCCAAATGAAACACCCACTGAAAGACAGCCGCAGCTGCGGATTCTAATAGAGAATCCGGAGAACGCTTGCAATTTTTTTATGGAGGAAATTAATGTATATTTACCACTATTTTTGGGAAATATGCCTCATCATCAAGGATCGAAGTCTCCATCTCCTATCATAATGAATCACATGATTAATTCTTTAACTGAATGTACATTTTATTTGGTAATTGAAGGACATTATAATTTGAATGGTTGGCTTAGAATGTTTTTTCAAGTCATCTGTTTTTACACCTGATTTACAAATACATTTGCTACTCACATGTCTGAATAATAGTGACGCATACACTCCATCTGGACAATCGACGCTAATGATCTTAAACAAAGGATGGCAACATGCATATTATCTTCAATGAATAGAGAAAACAGCGCCATCAGTCTTCACTTCGACGAGCGGAATCACACCCACACACTACATGAGGAATCCGTAAACTGACTGGTAGACGTAGCGCGCGGCGAAGAAATGCTTTGCAATGTTCGAAGTCGGGAGGCTCGCCATCTTGAAGACATGATAATCCCCTCTCAGAATAGGTCAGAAATATAAATTAGATAATTGCAGAGGTTGGGATGCATTAGAATAAAGTAATGCTTTAGAAATAATCATGAAAACTGATTACTCGTGCAACATGCTCGTGACACACTCGTGAAACATCGGGAAATGATAGCAACTCTCTGAGCGCCTTATACAGACTTCTAAATATAGCACCCAATATAGGATTCTCGTCACGGGAATTCCTATCGTTTCCTGAGAACGATTAGAGCAAGTTCGAAGCGATTACTACAGTTCGATAGGATCTCAGAGTCGGTGAAATTTCACACGACTTAAACTGTTTCTTCGATTTAAGGCTCATATCATGACGTACCCAATTAAAAAGATAACGTTGAATCAACGGTGAAAAACGTTGATGTTCAACGAGATTTTGGTTGATAAACGGTTGATTCAACGTTGATGGATGGTTGATATCGTGACGCTTTGGCCGCTGATATAACGTTGATTCAACGTTACTTAAAAACGTTGAAGAAAGTGGGGTGATCAACGTTTTATCAACTACTTTCTGTTAATATAATAAAACCTTCTTTTAACTGATTTTCAACTGACATCCTCATTACCCGTTCAACGATATAAGTAAGGAAAATATCACAATTGTTGATAGGCACATCTATTTACATTTCAATGACGTAATTTGACATGAGCAAAATAACATATAACTGGAATCACAAACTGCTAGCTGACTTGGAACATCCGCTGAAAATATCGGGCTTCATGCAATATGGAGTCATGCATTAAACACATAAAATCATCCTATATCCATGCCTGTTATGGTGATTGAATATAAAAAATGCAATTAAGTAATTTACAGCAGAATTGTGAATTAGTCTTGCAATGTTTTGACCAGGAATTGGTAGAATAGTTGCAGAAGAAAATGTTTCATATTTGAGGTTCATAAACTCTTGCATGCTCTAAATTATGCTGATCATTGCTTATATGACGATTATGTGACTTAAAACGTAAATGAAACAAGGTGAGCTACATAAAACGGAAAATCGGGAAAACCGGGGTTTGAATGCGTAAATTTGAAATATTTACATTATAGTTTAATTTCGTAAAAAAAACGGAAAATTGCGATCCCTGATAACAAACCTATATAAAATGGCAGTGCAAACGATTATTCGGAAAATGCTACTCTGAAATATTCTTTAGATTTTTCTTGATGCAGCCTTGTCGACCGCAAGGATCACAGTTTATTGAGTAGTATAGTTAAAAGATATTTGAAATTTGAATAAAAAACGATAGAACAATCATTCAGCTTATGGAGTTTTCTTCTGATTAAAACAAATACATTATGGCACGATGCGCTTCTTTTTAAGCTATAGGGCCTACAGAATATAGCGCTTTAAACTGAAGTAAGTGTTCTTCATTCAAATTTCAAACATGATCGTCTTTCCGTACAATAGTAACCTCGCAGTAAAACAGTAGTTAGGCCTATACATTTGGTAAAATATTCCTACTAAAATTTTACTTTGTAGGATAACATCGAGATTACAAAAACTGAGCCCTGCTCTCCCAAGTAAACAGCAGAAGGGATGGACATCTTTCAAAAACACAATTTTCATCCGTTAAGAATTTAGCAAATGAAGAAAGCTTTACCACCATACAAGATGACGTTTATATAGTAGCACACATCGAACGATCAGATACAAATAATCTTGATGAAAATCACTTTTATCAACATATATGGGAAATTTCTCTATCCGAATTTGATCATCCTTCATTTGAAAATCCTTCCAAACAGAAAACATGCCCACAGCCCGAATACGTATTTCACGTCATCTGAAACACTGTCATTTTGAATCGAACACCGTCGCGCCGTTATCAGTCACATTTTTAAGAATAGAGGTGATACCACTTTCTCTGTTACAGTTCAACAGAGAAACTTTCACTACTCAAATGACATTTGAGGCGATGATGCGAGGTCACTCAAAAGCATCTTTGGTTGGATCACAAGGCGGTTGTCCGAATCTGATGATCACTTAGACGTTGCGAGTATGAGAGACTTATTGGTAAATGAAATTCCAGTAGCTTTCGGGCTAATTAGCTCAAATAACAAGACAGAAAAACATCCGAACGTAGGTCAGGTCTTGAGTCATCGATGCACAGATAAGACGAGTTTGCGCAGCCTCAGCAATCAACACCTGTAAAATGAAGACAACTTCTGTGCTGATGTGCAGAGCAGAATTATCAAACTTAACTACCCTCAATTAACATTCCATGGGTAGGCCTACTCAAAGTTTAAAAAGAGAAATCATTTATAGTAATATTAGGTGTTATAGTAAAGATAATTAAGAAAATTGCTTTTGGATCATTTAATCTTCGACAATGTGGCATGAGATATTCACAGGAATTTCGATAGCAAATGAAGAAATTCAGGAGTGGACAAATTGTGATCATTATCAATTTATTAATAATTTTCTAATCAATACTCGTAGTATTTATTAATTTCATTCTGATATTCAAGTAACTTTTTTTAGAAAAATGTGATCTGCAAACAAAAGCGGAGTATGTATCCTATTGCCGACCGCTTTTTCAACAATTCATCCGATGAAAATATTCAGGAGCGCTTGAATTTTTATTATAAAATTGATACATGTAAATTTATTTTGATATCCAAACAGTTTGTTTAGAAACACAATCTACAAACACATACACACATAATATCCTCTTGTCTCTACTATTTATATGACATCTCTTCAAGTAATTCATGGTGACATATGGGCATACAGCAAACATGTGACCACAATACCTAGGCTTACAATAATATTGAAAAGTGCGAAGCATAATGTGTAATAAGTCAACACAAATTCTGATGCAATAGTAGCAATGAGTTTGCATTTTGATTGTTTTATACTTGTCGTAAAGCATGAAGAATTATTGATTACCACAACTAAACCCATTGTAGGGCTTTAACACAAAACTAGTCTTGTGCGCATAATTATACGGTGTGCATGTAGCCGTATACAACGTGTAGTTCGTGGTGTAGCATCTATACCTTTTGTGTGCTTGATTATTTTTCTCAAATGACTTGAAATATCAAATTGATGGTATTTTTTTAAATGTGGCAATTCTGAAGTAAGTAATTACCACAGGCGATAGCTACAGGTTTTCAATTCAATGTAAATTAAAATTGAAATAATGACCTATTTACACATGTTTCCTTGATGGATGCATCTTTAAGAAACAATAGAAAAATTATACACTTAAACAGAAATCGAATAGCAATAATAATTGTCGAAATTGATAAAAACATTATCCACCTAAACTTTTTGCGGTCCTGAAATAGAATTTTTAGGTCTTGCCGGATGTTAGACTGTCTCAAAAACTTTTTCAATTATTTGTCATCCAAATATTAATGCTATAGCATAAGTAGGCCTGTAGCCTGATACACATCTAATTATTGAAGTGCTAAATTACAATGGGTTTTATTGCGCTAATCAAATTCTTTCATGCTCATAGTTTCTCAAATTTTTAGCATGCAACTACTGTCTCAACATGCCCAGATGTTTGTGCTATTTTAAATACAAGCAATCATAAATTACGGATTTGAAAATAATATAATATCATTTCAACATAATTCCATTTAATTATACATTAATTCTTTTCACGATACAATAATAATTCTTTTCATCGACACTTTTTATCGATTTTTCAACGAGAAACGTCGACTTGAAAACTGATAGAAATGCACAACTCAATTTCGCATATTGAATTCGAAGTAAATAAGCCTTGAGCATGTGACAACACTTTTTTTCATCACACAAATGAATTCAAAGTATTGGTAGGACTCCTTGTGATAAGTCTGCTACACAGCTAAGAGTAATTGAGATATTTTGTTGTTACCAGTAAATTATGTGAAGTATGACGCTTATAACTTTTTAGCATTTGTAAAAGTAAGAGCGGATATAACAGTAATCACTAATAGAAAGGTGTATACGTTCATGATCAATGAACCCAAATCCATGCCCAAATCTCTCCTTCGTTTTTGTCTTTGGGATTTCCAAATACATGTACCTAGACTTGCAGTTAAATGCTGAAACAAAATTGACAAGCTAAATCTGAAAACATTTAGAAACTTACCCTTTTTCTGTAGTCTGATCCAATAGATGCATTTTTAATTCAATAATTCTGATACATGAATCAAAGGAACTTGATGGCTTCAGTGAGTAGAAGAACTCACTGACTACATACGAGCGCTCTTCATTTTCGATTTGTTGATAATTGAAAGAGAATTGATGGTAAATCCACATAACTGGACACATTGCAGGTCAGTGAGGTAGTCGTAAGTAGATTGTGCTCCATGTATTGTGCATGATAACGAAGTATGATAAAAAACGTAGACGATGACTAAATAACGGTGTGTAAGTAGAAATGTCCTCTTGATGCGCTGACTTTTGTAATAGCAAGCAGCACACGTAGACCACGAGCGCGAAGAGTGCACAAGCTACTGCGCCTGACTTGCGCAGCCTTCTGTTTCACGTCATGGGCGGACAATAATTAGAAGCAGGGACTATGAGTCACAGGCATCAACAATTTGCAGCGGGAGAATATTATCGACCACTACTTCTCAGTCTGCACGCAGATGCGGTCACGGCCATCACAGGCTGCCGACAATGTGACTGAACTCCCTCAGCTGCGTGCGCGTGGCGATCGAATTTCCTTAAGTGACGGAAAGTTATAGAAGGGGGATACGATTACGCAGATGGAGCTGGATGCTTATGCAATTGTTTGGTCCAGCACACACTGATTTAATATCAAAAGTTTTGCAAATTGTTAGCCAAGCAATTTGGCGAACACACGAGCAAATCGATCAAAATCGACATGCTGATGGGTACGGTATACGTGGATCTTATAGATTTCAATTGACAGATGTTTCGATTTGAGAAGCAAAATGTGCGTCAGTAGAATTACTTAGGCTCCCTTTGAGAATATATGCCACGTGTAATTGTTGACCTGATTCGTACGTCAGTGTTGATTGATGTTGTTGCTATAGTAGCTATACAGTATACATGTAGTGAGTGTGAACGATGATGAAATATGAGAGGAAGAAGAAAAGGGGACAGAGTGAGTGAGAAAGAGAGAAGGAGATGATGAAGTCACCCGAATATCTATTTTATACAGGCATAAAGTAGATATTCGGGTGACTTCATCATTTTTTTCTGTATGTCTACAAAATTTCATCAAATAAAAAGAGCACATGTATATAAAATACTCGAAATAATAGTATATACGCATACTTCATATGTCAATGTTGTATCCATGAGCGATTCTTTGTGTTATTTAAATGTATTTATGTCACTTCTTACAGCATCAATATTATTAGTTAAAGTCGGTATCTAATTCAAATGGACAATGAAACGCTCTTTTAGTTATATTTTATCCACGTACATGGATGATCGATGTTTTAACCATGTACAATTCCAAATTATTATTTAGAGCAAATTTTATATAGAGTTCCCACTCTTCACAGTGTTAAATATTATTAGTAGCGTATAGCCATTCTTATTCCAAAGAAAGACCATTTTACTTAATATGTAACGATACTTTTTGATAGGATTTATCCATGATGCATGCATTATCCATGTTTTATCCAAAAACGGTCATCTAGGGCTTATATCCGCATAACAATTAAAATGTTTAATCAACGTTTATTCAACGTTTTTTCAAAGTTTTTCACACCAAGTTGATTTTTGGTTTGTTTTCAACGATGATATCAACCGTACGTTTATTAGCAACGTTTATTCAACGTTTTTTCAACGTTTGTCACACCAAGTTGATTTTTGGTTAGTTTTCAACGATGATTTCAACCGTTGAAAAAACGTCATTTTTTACTTGGGTATCGAGTAGTTTTCACAAAGATATCACACAAGATTCATACAAGCAATATGGAAGTAAAACATACAATTTCGAACACAAGATCTGATTGCTACATTCGTGCTGAAACTTATTTTCAAGCTCATTTGACCAAGCATCGAATCACAGGTCTTCAATGAGAGATATTAGTGAATCAATGCCTTTTGTGACAATTTCTCATCGATTCTTGTCAATCAAAAGTTTAATGCTCCTGACAACACACTGCGTTTTGGATGGCATATCAGATCTTATCTGAAAACATGTATTTAGTTAATGTTTTGTTCTGATATTTAGGATAATTTGACTAATATTTCATAAATATTTAACAAAATTAAAAAGTTTTTTATAATTTTATTATTTTGCTTAGAAACTGGTAGGCCTCTAACAAAATTAGCAAACATAGTAGGAATTTATCAAATTTTCTATTTTTCACAAAATTAGCAAACAGCTAGCAAGTTTCTAACAAAATTATTCGGTTTGCTCGTCCCGGGTACTTGCTTTGTTTAAGCTAAAAATTGTAATGTGAAACTTGATTCCGTGGTGTTGTCCATGTTTGTAAAACTTGCATCAACTTATCAGAATTTGAAAGGACTTGCTAAACTTGCTTCCATGACTTTAGCTTGCAAAACTTGCTTTCGTTGTGTTAAAGAGTAGGCTACTGCAGTCGAAACTTACATTGACTTACTAAAATTTGAAAGCATTTGTTTAGCTTAATGACAATCATAGAGTGAGCACACCAGTCGTCAATTCGAAATCGCACTCTCACACGCGATCGCGGTAAATGACCGCTATCGCGGCAACGGCAGAAATTCGCGGCTGTGAAAGTTATATCCCGCGCTATTTCGCACTCTATTGCGGAATTGATGCGATCGCAGCTATTCGCACATAATTTCGTGACCATGAAAGCAGTCGTAGTTATTCGCGCTCGCTTCACTTGTGTGGGATGTAGGATGAATGATTCCGCGTTTACTCGCACTCGATCGGCTGTGTTTTTAAAAAGGTGAATGACTGTGAATGTTATTGCAGAATAGTGATAGTGTCCATGAGTGATACTCACAATCAAGTGCACTCAAAAATCGATAATTCAGAAAGCATTTGTGGGAAGAAGATGGTCTCTGTTCCAGATGGGGCGCGTTTATTTTCACGTTCGGTCGATGAGGCACAGGAATTCCTTGCAATTCTCCATTCATGAACATGTCATTTTATTTATGAAGCCTTCCATACATGAAAGGTACACTTCTCAGAAAACGTAGATGACGTCAAGTGCATGTGGTGTACGACTACGTATAATAAATCCTAGTTATTGTGTAGGCCTATTCCGTGTGCGGTCATTATGTGAATTTATTCAAGACAGCCCTGTATTTGATTAATATTCGTGCTCACTCTATAATACTGAATGAAATATACAAAAATTTGACGATAATGATGAGTGAAGAGTACACTTGATAAATGCAAGCAGATGATGTTGACTGAAACAAATAAGTAAGCCAAGCAAATTATCTGAGAAGTTCTATTTTGTTTAAGTATTCACTATTTTTAAAGTTACCTTCATTTACACTTCTGCATTTTAGCTGAAAGGCAACCTTAAATGTAAATCGATGCAGCTTCTCCTCCAATAGCTTTCTACAACATCTTCAAGACAATATTGCAAAGCAACATTAATTAATTAACGGTGAACAGCATTGAAAGACTCATTTCGATAGCAAATTGCCCCACTACTTATGTCCTATGAAAGAGTGCTTTTCCTAACATTTCTTGGCATTGTCTCTTAGGTTGACTTTCCTGACATCGGTTGAGTGCTTCTGTAGTCACATATAAGATGCACAGCTGACGTATGTTTTATTGTATGAAATTTATTCAGTATTCTTGACTGATATTTTAGAAAAAATCAGCTGATCAGGGGATGGCACGATGTGTTTCAGCTAGGGACACTATCTGCCTTAAGAAGTGCCTTGATAGTCAATTATTTGTTGGATACATGTTTGAAATACATGATCCTAGGTTAAGGATAATAGAGGTCCACAGATAGGTTATTATTTCCATTCCCAGCCTTGTCAATAGCACTGTCCAGGACACTTCCCTCAAAAGACTCGAGAATGCATTCTGTTGAGTTTGTATTAGTATTTTGATAACCTTACAACTTCGATGTATTTTGGTCCTGTTGATGACTCGGAGAACGTTCAGACAGTGCTGTTTGAGTCATGCTGATATCCAAGTCACCATAGGCTAATAGTTATTTTGAGTCGTTATTCACAAAGCGGGGTGAAATAGTCACGTGATTAATTAAGATTCTTATGCAATTGTGATACATTCCTCATCGCGCATAATTTTTTAATCTTGTTTTGCTGGTTGTTGAAAACTTTCTGCTTGTCAACCAAAACAAGTGTCAGAGAAATCAAAATAGGCAGACCTGCATTTAATATTCAAGCACGCAGTTGAGATTGCATAGATAGCATTAGAGCAATTTCGTTCACATCCCCTGTAAGTTTGCTCAATCAAAGGAAAAGACAATAGGGCTTAACTAAATTATTCAATGTCAGACATTTTGAGCTTCCCCTTGATTTCGGGGAGTGTGGCTATTGCACCGACTGAGCCTATACATTATTCTTACATGACTTACAACGGTGACAATCAACTTACATGACTTACAACGGAGAAATGCGCCTCACATTTCTCTCAAATGAGCTCTGATAATATCAAGATATACACAGGCGTTTCTTCGCCCCACTTTTTCTATCTTAATTAGAAACTGCATAGTGAAATTAATTCATATTCTAATGGACTCTAGAACACTCATAACTAACTCAATTTAGTGTAGATAACTTCTTTCTTCTGCCTGTTTGTTGGGTGTGCAATGGCCAGGAAACAAAAATTGTAACGGCTCAGCCAGTATTGTGATCATTGCCCTCAGGGAGCGTAACATAAGCATGAGCTATATTTGCAGTGAGCTTGTATTAGTGTTTGAACTTCGTGATTGAGCAAGACATCTAAACGTTAAACGATTGCTTCTGTCAACGCAGAATTTTTACTTAATAAACTTGGGAACCAAACTGGAGAAATTCTTCGGTCACTGATAATGCGCTGTGACAAGTCACAAGTAACCCGTGATTTCAATCCTCGACGTGAGAAGCTTATCTTGATCAGCAAGTTTTGAATTCTTCGACTTGATCAGTGATAAGTTCTTACTTACCATATTCACCCACTTCATGACGGAAGGAAATTTACTTATCATGTTTGCTTTATCATTATGTGCGGAAGAAAAACATATAAAATTTCATAGTAAATGAATCATTAATAATTGTTGCAGGACAGCCTGCATTTGGCGTATAGACCTACCTATCCAGTCACATTCAACATTTGCTGTTTCTGTTGATATGCTTAACTCATGAGACACCTTCACTATCTTAAGGAATGTACGCAGCCTATTTCAATAAAACTTGTGTAGAAGCTAAATTCCAACATCACATTTTAAATAGAACGGGTGACCCAAAGGTCTTTCTGCCCAAAAGTGTTGTGAATGAATCTTCTGTATTTCTTATGCCGTAAATGAATATTCTATTGAATGATTTTGTAATAGATGCGCTCGTAGGTGGAGGTGAACAGACCGTAAGACGCATTGCAAGATGCTGTGTTCAGATCTTTCTTTACATTATTCACTAAGTTTTTGCACACATTTGTTAAATTAGAAGGAAGTTCTTGGCATTTATAATTGCTACTTGCTGTGCAGCACACTCCATTCTCCAAATAACTCCTTGGGAATTCAATATAATGCCTCTGAGCAACGAAATTTCAATACACTGGATGAGTGTTGGATTGCTGTAGCCTAGCTTACAGGCAATAGGCCAGGAAAATCGAGACTTAAACATGCGCGGAAAATTTTTTTACTTTTGGGTTCGAGAATGATACACAACATATTTACAAAAAATTCCAGGATATCATTCGGTCGACAGTCGCCGTCAAATTTTTATTGAGAGGTAGCATGGATAAGCATAACTGCGTTTATGCTCAGTTTGTAACTGCGCTCTTGGATTAGAAGAAGGGCCGAGTGGACAGAGCACAGAAATAAATTGCTCTGTGTGACAGACCATCGAGGTTGCACAGCGATTTTTCGAAAACATTCTTACTAATGTCCTCTTATGGAAATTCGTGAACATTGTGTCCCGTAAATATTAGCCATCTTTTCCCACCGGTAGTCTAGAGCCGACAACTCAGCATGGATGATATTCCATGCATTCACTCGTGGTTCCTGAACATGGCCTATGGGCTCGTCAGATATACCGAAGATGCGCTTTCCATTTTTTCAATTTCCGTCAGTTTTGAACTTAGGACCCATCTCTTATCAATGTTCTCATTTGCTGTGACTAACATAGTTGCCACTGCTGCGCTATTTTATCGTGCTGAGCTATTTCGATGTTTCCTGCGCTATTGTGCTCTTTTGTAGTGATAATGCGCTATTTTGATACCAAAGCTAAAAAATGATAAAAGTGATATCTCTAACATATATTATTGTACACGAGTCCTTCATTTGATTGCCGGAGTACGTTCACTAATTTTTCAAGCTTCCAAATCTATTTCTAAAATATTGTTGATTTAAGTAGCATGTGAGATCTTTTGTAGCAGGATGACATAAATTTTACCTGTAAGCAGATCAGTATTATTGTTTCTACTGAATTTGCCATATGTACGTGAGAATGGATGATTTTAATTCTTGGAATTCTTGACAGAGCATAACAATATGACAAATTGAAAATTCTAATTTGACAACTATAATTTGATTTGTGTCACAACAAATTGAAAAGCATAATGACAATTCCTTGAAGCTTCTTTACCTCCAAACATTACCTCGATAGACAAATCAATGAACAATGGTGCGAATCTGCGCGTCTGCTGAGTTCTATTTGGTTCCTTTTCTTGTCAGACACGATGAAAGAAAAAAATACATCAATCCAATGCGAGGCAGCTGGCAGTTTTGTGTTGAAATGAAATTTTTTAAGTTTCCGATTTAGCGGAAAATGCGAAGTCTAGAGCCATTAAGTTTAGCATAGAATGTCTTCAGGTCATTTTCTTTGATGTGCTTGTGTTGCTATCATGTTTCTGATCGACCATGTATGCGAGAATGTGGATTAAATTGCTCAATATGCTTGTATTTGCCGATATTAGAGCTTGCCAAATCTGAATGTGTTAAGCTTCATAGACAGGGGTGCATGAACATGATAGAAAATGACCTGAAGACATTCCATGTCAAAAATTATGACTCTGGGTTTGTTACTTTTCGTTTAATCAGAGAAAACACAGAACATTTCATTTTGACCAAAAACTGCAATCTGTCTCCCATTGGATTAACATGTATTTTCCTTTGATCCTGTCTGGCAAGAAGAGGAACCAGGCGGAACTCGGTAGACTCACGGACTAGTGGTGGCCACATCATTTTGTGAAAGTCTCATTTTTGGCCTCGTTCCCTGCAGAAGCTCGTTCTGGCTACCGGATTATTTTCATGGAGAAAAGCTCGGAGGTATTTTAACATTTCGATTTTACTGCCAAGTCGGGAAATTCTATGGAAAGTTGACGGAAAGACTTCCCACTATCTTCCACCAGGCAATCGACTTCTCTGTGCGATGATATTTTTAGATCCAGCAACCGAATTCAGCTAATGGAAGAGGCCAAACGTGTGGATGAAACTGCAGCAGAGCTGGATAAGCGCATACTGAAGTTACCTAAACGATGGTCAACCCGTCAGCATCCGAGAAGGCATACTCAAACGAATGAGTAGCATGATCCATAGACATTTTGGCAAATCTTCTTGATATCATGGACGCTTTAATGATACAATTCTACCCAAAAAACTTTTGTTTTTTTTAAATTAGATTTGAAGTCATAATTTTTTTAAATGGTTATTCAGATTGTATTTGGGTCATCCAGTAGATAATTCGTCCTTTAACAATTTTTCTATGTTTTAACATGATAAGGTGCCTGAAATTAATTTCGCATGTTTATTGAGTATTTTTTTGGAGGTAGGTTGGTGTAATCTACTAATCTTTCTTACATAATGTAACGTGCAGTTATATATACATCGCTGTGTACGTACATGCGTAAACTTTGCTTTGACAGATTTCGACGTATTTATCTTAGCCGATTGTCTCGAGTTTTCTTTCTAGAGTCTAGCGCTATTTTACTTAGTGTGCGCTCTTTTCATGATTTTCTTGAGTGACAACTATGATGACTAATCAAATAAGACAAAATATTCCGGCAGCCAGAATGAGTTTCAGCAGGGAACGAAGCCAAAAGTGAGACTTTCATAGAATGATGTACAACCTATACCTACTACAAATCTGTACGTTAGCTGAGCTCTGGCTCTCCTTGTCAGACATGATTAAAGAAAAATTCATGATAATTCCTATGGGAAACAGACCGCAGTTTTTGTTTACCTTATCGAAGTCTGTCTTATCTATAGCGGGTTTTGTTTTCTCTTTTCAACTTAAAACCATTAAGTATAGAGCCATAACTTTTGATATGTAATGTCATCAGGTTATTTCCTATCATGTGTGTGTGTGTGTGTGTGTGACATTATTATGATTCTGATCGGTGATGTATACGAGAACGTGGTTCTCGGTGGACAAAATGCATGTTATAAAACAGCATGTTTATGTCTGCAGACAGTAGGAGGCTTGCCAAATCTGAATGTGTGTAACTTAATAGATAAATGTTCATGATGATCATAAATTCAGAAAAAATTTCCTCAACCTAGAATTATTTTGTAAAATGAGAGAAAGTGGGGACACAAGTGATCAATCCTTGGGCGAAGCGTTCTGTCGTGTTTATTTCTCTCATTATATTTTCGTTTGAAGAAATTTTCTTCTGAATTTATGCCGTAATCAATATACTAACCGATGGATTCCATGGATCAGTTCATAAAGACGATAAGAAATGACATGACATTCCAGGTCAAAAATTGTAGCTCCAGACTTCATAGGTCTACCTTTCAATTGATAAGAGAATACATAGAAAACTTCATTTTGAAAAATGTGCGATCTGTTGAATTTAGTCAGTCGTGTCAATTCGAGAACTCGCTTGAAGTCCACTACCTGTTGCTTCTATAGTTTTAGATCATTATCAAATAGATTGAATGAAATGATACAACGCTATTCTGAAGAAAAACTTGACAATGTTGCTTTTCATAGCTTTTGAGTGACGCAGTACTTTTACCCTTGCTCACTTTTAGTTGCAGCAACGAAATACCGAATTAGGCACATGACCGGGCACACGTTCCGCTGTATAATCTTGATATAAAAGATCGTTCGAATTCTTCAGTGTAACGTATCTAAAGGAATTAGTTAACATGACATTCATTTGTTAAAGTGCATGTATCATGTTGCAGTGTTCGAATGATATTAGTATGTGACAGGGCTGGGACCGGTCAATCTTTCATAACCGGCTAACCCAATTATATTTTTAATCGGTTATATGAGGATCACCGGTATTTATTTAGTTGTCAAGGTTTATCGACAACTACGGACCGAATTCCTCGAAACTTTCAACCGAATTCCTCCACTTGCAGTGCTTTGATTTCAATGTATAAGTGCATTACTTCACCGACGTCGTAACCGATTTTAACAGGTAACCGGTTAACCGATCCCAACCTTGGAATGGGAAGTAACATTGTGCTGTCTGAAAATCCCTGAGTTTTGTTATGGGTATTCCACGACGAACGTTTTGTGTCAAAGGGGATTTTTTGTTCATCTCATTAAAATATCGATCAAGGAGTATGCCATCATGTTTACTTCATTTCATGTACAAAATATTATTTTATTCCGAACTGCTTGCTCTTTTCTGACCCAACGAAAATTGGAATAATTATGGATTATATTAAATTAAATGCTATTTAATGGAAAAACGATGATATATGCCGTAGTTTAGGACAGATTTTACAGTTAATTACATTTTTAGTTATGCGTGAATAAAGTGATAACACTTTGATGCAAACAAGCATGCGTTCTAGGAAATCAGGATTGATCACAGTGAGCGAGTTGATGCAATGAGCTGATGATCATTATGCGTTCTACTTCAACAAATGACTAGATGCTACTAGCTCAATGACAATGTAAACTTAATGCATCGACATTTAGTCTGTATTGGTTATTCATTGCCATGCATTTTATTGGCGTTATTTTTAATGTCTAATAACCATATTTTATTAATTATTAAAATATTTTATCAATTATTTTCACTATGGGTGAACTTCACTAGGTGACATGCCACGCTCAATTACGCGCAATTCACGCGTAAACTACGCGTAATTGCACTTGACCCTAAACATCCGTAGGTACGCGTGACATTGCTACAACATCTGTCGGCAGTCATGTTATATAAACTTTGCGTCTCATGTGTCTGTATGTATCAGAGGCTAAACAAAGTGATAGAACCTCAATTTCATGCTCAGGGAAGACAGAACATGCTTAGCGAGGTTCAAGCGGCAGCGCAGACAACCGTAGACGACGCGCAAACTATAAACGCTCGCCCTCGCGTATTCATAAACATTTCCCATGTTTTAACAGCATCAGATCAAGTGATTTCTGACTCTTGCGTATGTATGCGCGTGGAAGAATAGAATGTCTTTAGCACGGATGTTTGGGGTACTCCGTAATTACGCGTGAATTACGTGTAGCATGTCACCTAGTGTAGTAAGTAGTAACACTACAGTTCTGGTGATAATTAATTCAAATATCTAAATAATATTGTCGATAATGTCCGCATCTTCAATTTAGCACCTTTGCGACTAAGGATGTACTTCCCTCCATCAAGTAAAGTCAAGCAGGCTCTCTGTAAGAATATGATCACTGGATCATTCGTAAATTATAAATGATCTTATTGTTAGAATCTTTCACGTATGACTATGCTCTATAGTTTTAAGACTGATTAAATTAAGAGAAGAACACCATGCATAACGGTGTTCCACCACAGCGAGGCATTCGTGTGCACACTTGATTTGATAAGCGATTTTTACAATGTTCGATCGGACTTGGATTTCAGACGATGCCATAGTCGTCTCCATCTACTATCAATGAATCCGAAGTTCATGATAAGGCTATATAGGACATCGTCGATTTGAAGCAGTGAATCGTGGGTATTTTCACTTGGTGACATCCCAAATGTTAAGAGGCCCTTTCAGCAAAAATTTTCTTCCTCTTCATATCGTCATAGAAGAAGAACTTTATGTCTTGAAATGAGGGATTTGGAGTCAGAGTCCCGGAGTTCTATCATTTTTGCTGGAGTCGGAGTCGGACTCCGGCCTATAACTAGACCCGAAATATAATACAAACAAATCATTTATCCTCGTACATAGCTGTCAGTGTCTTGATGCCAACTTTCTCCGTCATACAAAAGTACAGAGACAGCAGTGCATGCAAAGCTTGTAATAGATGAGGGAATAAATCGTGATAGTGAAAAAAAGGATTGTCTTTTCACTCGGTGATTTAGTAGAGAAGACAAGCCTTCCTAGCCTCGATCACACCTACGCACCAAAGGTAACATCAGAGACAAAAATGAAATACTAGTTTGTTTGAGAACATTGCCTCTTACCCTCACATTAATCGTGTGTGATTTCTCCTCCAAAGCGCATATTAAAATCGAAAGCGTACTCATATTTTTTGTAGAAAAATGTGGGATTTTCCTGCCTGGTAGAGACTGGAGAAAACCATGTGAAGCACACATCAAAAAGATGGGAGGAGCCGAATCGTATGCATCCAACTTAAAGCGACATTTGATTAACTTTCATCGATAATGATTGATAATTGATACAGCAATGATCACCCACATTGGTTCAGCTAAGCCTATAATGATCTATGATGTAGGTTACCGGTTTGTTTTCAAAAAACTGGGCTTTATATACTTTCCACCCAGAGTCGGAGTCCTATCAACCCCCGGAGTCGAAGTTGGAGTCCTATCAAAATGATAGGACTACGCATCCCTGCTTGAAATGTTGCAATTTATCCATCATTTTAAAGCTACACTTGGTTTTAGAATTGTAGAATGTGGATCTTTAGGAAACTGAAAGGAAGATAGCCTATCAATTAATTGGTTACCAAAATACCTATTGAGCATAGTTATAGATGTGGTGTTCTGACAACATTATCAGCAATGATTCACAAATACGATTGATATTCTACTAGTGAATATATTCCACACAAAAGTCTTCACATAACTCATTTAGCATGAATAGGACTTTATACTCGCATACGGAATATTGAACCTTTTGCTGTGATACCCAGTATATTGTTCGATTTTTGAGCATAAGTTATTAACCTAATTTTTTTAAATGAAAGTCATCGCATAATTTGGATGTTTACTGGGTTTACTAAACAACAGGTGCGTAGAAGTTGCATAGAGGTAATAAATAAGTACTCAATCTTAAGCTCTGTATGAAGCTAGGATCGTTGTTGGGCGAAGGGCAAGTGGCAAATAAGTCCCAAATGCAGAATTGAGATATGAATGCGCAGTTTAATTGTCTTACATTAGTGACATTGAGACAACTTCTATAATGTGTCTTCACTTTTCAGGTGCATTTTTGATGACAAATATATTGGAGATGAACCTTGACATGAATGAAGAAAAACGAATATTGCAAGAAATAACATTTTGTGTTGGATTCTACGCTTGTCGAACTAGAACCCGCCTCATCATCCTGTGCGCTTGGTAAGTCGAATTTGTCTCGCTGATACGTTGGTCACTATTTATTCTCAAGTCACCAAAAAATTGTTGCTAACTTTCTGTATAGGCCCATTAAACCCTTGTACAATAGACGACATTGTGGTCGTCCCATAAATCAGACAAGACTCAAGCCAACTTCATTAAAAAAATGTTTACGATCTACTCATCAATTTGTATATCATAGGCATACACCCCAGTTTACTTAATAAATATCTGCAGGTGAGCAAGAAACTTTCTTCAAGACCACTTTCGGAATGGAGTGTAGATTGTACTTGCCGCTTCTCGTCATGGATTGGTAGAGGAACAAATTAGGTTACATGATATCAGTACCTCCTGTTACCAGAACTGCCGCTTTAGCACGTGTACAACTTTCTCCGAGTGATTCATGCGAGTCCTCGCATTTCCTTACCGCCTCACATTGAAACCAAACTTCACACTGAGATAAGCTCATCCTAACGTGGATAAGCGCGGCAAATCAGCTAAGTCAGACAATGGGAACATATTCAAAAATCAAATAAAGCACTTTTTTGCCAAAGAACCTAGTCCTCACATTTTTATGTTGCTCGATGAAATGCAACCAAACTTGGTTTGAGACCTCTTCCAGATATAGGTGGGCGCTAAATGCAGGATATTCTAATGATTTTGTCAGCGTCAACTGTCTCTATGATTTTAAAGAACACGTTCTTTTTGTTCAAAGAACGAGAGACGGAATCCTCGCTTTTCTTGCGACTGAATGGAATGCAAGTGCATGAGTCAACCTCTTTTTATTCTAAAACAAGTTATTGAATTTTTGAGTAGTTAACTTGGGCGGATTGAAATTATCTTTTTGCACCATGTTTGGATTTAGTTGGTCTCATGCCAAGTTTGGTTGCATTTCATTCTGCACCAGAAATGTGAGGATTTTTTCATAATTCATATTGAAATTGTTTTTTTAAAAGTGTTGAAGGTCCTTGTCAGAATGAGCTGATTTTCCCCGCACCAGGCGCCAACCGATCTTAGAATAAGCTTGACTCTCGAGAAGCTTGAATTTATCAAAATTTCGCCAGCAGAACAGAAAATGGATCATACAAAAATTTTCAAAAGTCAAAGATAGATCAAAATATCAGTGTTTGGAGTTCACAGCTTTCATCTCTTTATTCAGAGTAGGTTTTAATGATATTATATAAATAGCTTCTATGAAACGCAAATTGATGGTATCGATTTATTTTGATTATTACTTTCATCACAATAAAGAAAATGCTGCTTCAAGTTAATCATGAATCACTGTTACTCGTGAAGTTTGGTTGCAATGGAAAGCAATATGAGAAGATATGAAATAATACAAGGACTCGGTTGAATCGTTCGGAGAAAGTTACACCAATCGCTTTAGAAACTCATTTGATGATTGTATTTTTTATAGGCCACAATTTAATTTTTCTGACCATTGCCTTAAAAACCAGAAATTATTCAGAAATTTTTGACGGATTTTAGTTGGCAACCCTGACTTGAAATACTTTGCTTATGTTCTTGTTAACATTTACTGAATGATGTTTTGCTTTTAAACTTACACAACCCATCCTCTTGATGGATCGTTAGCTTTGATTGATGTCAACGCTCCACCTTTTGATCAGTTTAGCGATAGGTGAATCTACAAATGTATATTTCATGAATAATCCTCAGGTAAGTGAGTAATATCTATTTGTTTCTAGAACTTATACAACTCATCTTGATGGATCGTTAGCTGTTAGCTGTTATGTTCTTGTTAACATTTACTGAATGATATTTTGCTTTTAAACCTATACAACCAATCGTCTTGGTGGATCGTTAGCTTTGATTGATGTTAACGCTCCACCTTTTGATCGGTTTAGCGATAGGTGAATCAACAAATTCATATTTCATGAATAATCCTCAGGTAAGTGAGTAATATCTATTTGTTTCTAGAACTTATACAACTCATCTTGATGGATCGTCAGCTGTGGTTGCATTATCATGAGGAAAGCACCTTTCAGGCGATCTGAGCCCCGCGCGTGAGTCATAGACTTCAAAAAACTACTTGATTCTTCTTGTCAACCACGAATAAGTGCTACCGGTACATGAACAGGTCAAACTTGCTTCAGCTTGTGATAATATGGAAGAACTTACTTGCATTGCACTATAACATTGGAAAACTTGACAAACTTGACTCAAAACTTACTTCCGTCGCGTTAAAACTTGTTTCCATTATGTTAAACTTACTTCCGTCGCGTTAAAACTTGTTTCCATTATGTGAAACTTAACTAGTTGCTTGTAAGCGTTTAGGTTTACGGAGGCAAGTTCTTGCAAGCTTTTGGAAAGTTGCAACCATTTGTAATAATAATAATAATGTAGCTTTATTCGTACTTCACAACCGGTGGTTATTCAGAAGTAGCGTTACACAAATCATTTATAAAATACATCAGAAGTAGAATCAGATAGAAGTCAGGCAAAGCGAATAAAAGAATTTTGGAAGCGCATTGTTCTTGATCTGAGTTTTCTGTTCCGACTACCAAGTCTTTCACTATGTCGAGTTTCTTCGCTATCGTGAATAAGATGTAATGGGTGTTCCTCATCTTCTGCCTTTAATGCTAATTGCTCGGCCGTTCGCAAACAGAAGCTGGTAATATCCTCTGAACAGCTAAAACCGAACAACTTGCACAATCGCTTTTCAAGACTAGCAATATGTCTGAATCTCAAGGCAGTGATGTTGCACCACGCGGGATAAGCATATGTCAAGATAGATCTTATCATGGTCACGTACACGGTTCGGAGCAATTGGTGGTTATTCGGCGAAATTTGCTTTAGGCAGTGTAGTAGATAAATTCGGCGTCTAGCTTTCGAAAGTGTGTGGTCGAGATGCTGTTGCCAATTGAGCTTGTTGTCAAGAACAATTTCCAGAAGTTTGGCAGAGCTAACTTCCTCGATAATGGTTGATGATTCTGGGTCACAGAGAGCTGAAAGGTTGAGGGCCTTCTTAGTATTGAAATTCATTACCTTGGTTTTCATATAGTTCAAATGCATGCCATGCTCATGAGACCATGTCAGTATATGATTCAGCTCCTCACTGAGCTTATCGTCCTCGACTTCGCGAATGCAGTGCAGCACTGATATGTCATCTGCAAATTTTACCAGGGTGGAGTTTCCAAACTTTGGCTCCAAGCTATCCATTGCTGAGGCAAACAACAATGGAGCTAACACGCCTCCCTGAGGGACTCCACTTGTGGCTCTAAACCACAATGAATAGTTACCATTGCATTTAATTCTTTGTTCTCGCACAGACAGATATGATGCAATCCAGAGCAACAGTTCTTTTGGAGCATTTTTGTCAATCAAGGATTGTAGAATAACCTGATGTGGTATTCTGTCAAATGCCTTGCTGTAATCCAACATCAGAAGTCTAACGGCTCCGGAGTGTCTAGATGGGATAAAATACGATGAATCGTGTAGGTGAGTGCCGTCACAGTTCCTTGACCAGTCCTTGGTACAAAGGCGAATTGAGTTGGTCCAATTGGTGAAACGCTCTGGTAGAGCCACTTTTTCAAAACAAGCTTCTCGATCACTTTAGAAAGAATCGGTAGTAAAGAAATAGGGCGATAATCAGTAAGTTTAGGTTGGCTGACTTTGGGGATAGGCACAACATTAGCCCTCCTCCAACAGGTTGGCATCACACCGGTAGCAAGACTTAAATTAATCACATGTTGGATAGAAGGAGCCAGTATATCAGCAAAGTCCCGCAATACCCAAAAGGGAACTTCGTCAGGTCCTGGTGAGCCTTTTTTCAGATGGATCAAAATGTCAAATACTTCGTTCTGAGTGACAGATAAGGGTGCATTATATGGCATGGTATCCAATTGCTCAAGAATGCCATCAATGTCAGATGGGACAAATGTTTGTGAAAATACTTCAAGCATATCATTGACATTGACTTGAGTTGGCTTTTTCTTGTGATGAATTAGTTCATTAACTGCTTTCCATTTTCGTGAGTTGCTGTTAGTAGTAAGCAAAACTCCACTTCTGGACCGCGCAAGATGGCGGCCATCGCTGCGTCCCCCCCCCTCTGGCACGGCAGAGTGTCGTGGTCGGCCGCCGTGGTGCTTCGTGTCTGAGTCCCCCCCCTCTGGAACGACAGAGGTTGTGGTCTGTCGTGGTGTGCCGGCCAGGTGGGTCCACGTTCACAACATGTTCGCTGACGTCCCCCCCCTCTGCAACAACAGAGTGTGAGACTCGGGTGAGTTGGTCCGACCGCCTGGTTGACGTGGGCGACCGTCTAGGTTGACGTGGGCGACCGCCAGGATTAGTCTTGAGGCTATAGTGTGTGATGTTTTTGGTGCAATCTGCTGAATGTTGGGTTGTAAAATGGGTTGTTTCGAGTGGAAGGAGTGGTCGGATGAGAAAACGGAGGTCAGATTCGGATTCAGCGTGAAATTCTGCATCGGTAGGGTGAGTTTCAAGGCAATCGGTGAGAAAAAATTTTCAACATTTTTCGAAAAACGACAGAGTTAGAATTTGGGACGTTTTGGTGTGTAGCGCCCAAACGAAGCATCGGATGAGAAAACGGAGGCCAGATTCGGAATCTACGTGAAATTTTGGGTTAGGAAGGATGTTTCCAGCGAAATCGGAGAGAAAAAATTTTCGGCTGACGTCCCCCCCCCCTGGACAGCTTGCTTCCAGTGGACGGATTTTGTCGTGCGATAGCTCGTTTGAAAGCTAAGAGTGAGACAAATTCAGTGAAAGAATCGGCTTGTTCCTATCTGTCTTCGTTCAAAAGTTAGAGCGGTTACAAGATTTTAGGTCGGAGCTCGCTCACCTGAAAAAATCCTAAGTGTCAGAGTGACTTTGTATGGGTAAAATTTTGAAAATTTTCCAAAGTGTGGAATTTCGACCTGGGACCGCCACCAAAACATTTTTCATCAAATTTCACTGACCTCCCCCCCTGGACAGCTTGCTTCCAGTGGACGGATTTTGTCGTGCAATAGCTCGTTTGAAAGCTAAGAGTGAGACAAATTCAGTGAAAGAATCGGCTTGTTCCTATCTGTCTTCGTTCAAAAGTTAGAGCGGTTACAAGATTTTAGGTCGGAGCTCGCTCACCTGAAAAAATCCAAGTGTCAGAGTGACTTTGTATGGGTAAAATTTTGAAAATTTTCCAAAGTGTGGAATTTCGACCTGGGACCGTCACCAAAACATTTTTCATCAAATTTCACTGACCCCCCCCCCCGACAGCAATCTTCTAACTTTGGTTCTAGTGGACGGATTTTGTCTTACAGCTACTCGTTTGAAAGAGGAGAAAAAACTGCTCGACAACATTTTTTGTTGCGAGTCAATCGGACCAGCCGTTCACAAGTTAGAGCGGTTACAAGATTTTAGGTCGGAGCTCGCTCACCTGAAAAAATCCTAAGTGTCAGAGTGACTTTGTATGGGTAAAATTTTGAAAATTTTCCAAAGTGTGGAATTTCGACCTGGGACCGCCACCAAAACATTTTTCATCAAATTTCACTGACGTCCCCCCCCCTCTGGACAGCTTGCTTCGATTTTGGCTTCCAGTGGACGGATTTTGTCGTGCGATAGCTCGTTTGAAAGCTAAGAGTGAGACAAATTCAGTGAAAGAATCGGCTTGTACCTATCTGTCTTCGTTCAAAAGTTAGAGCGGTTACAAGATTTTAGGTCGGAGCTCGCTCACCTGAAAAAATCCTAAGTGTCAGAGTGACTTTGTATGGGTAAAATTTTGAAAATTTTCCAAAGTGTGGAATTTCGACCTGGGACCGTCACCAAAACATTTTTCATCAAATTTCTCTGAACGAGGGGGGGAGGTCAGTGAAATTTGATGAAAAATGTTTTGGTTAAGGTCCCAGGTTGAAATTCGGAAGTTTTAAATTTTTCAAAATTTTCACCACACTGGAGCTCTCACACTTAGGAATTTTTTCACTTGTGGCATGTTACATGGACATGTGCTGACGGACCAACTTCCCGTGGTCATATGAGAATGGTTCAGATGTCATATGATAGAGAATGAGGAGACAAATCGTTTGCAATAAACCGCATGTCGCTACGATGAATACTTTCGGAGGTAGAGCCATTTTAAGTTTTCTTCCGAGCATATATAAACCCCCGACAACGTAAGTCTGATCACTTCATCGAAAGACGAGGTAAGCGACGGTCGTCGCTCTGAGCTCCCGATATCGGGTGCAAAGGACTCTATCTTTTGAAGTAGGCAAGCTATCTTCTTACTTCAAAGTTTGTATGATAGAGTTTGATAGTGTCTTTACTACTGATAAAATTTTTTAAAAGTAGTATGAGTAGTAAAATGCGGAATTTTTTTAAAATTCTTAATTTTCAGTTTTTTCAAAGTTTTAACATATAGACTAAGGTTTTCAAGTATCCTGAGTTCAAATCTGCTATCAGATTTGAAATTTAACTAAGTCTAAGGCAGCTTTGAGGGGTTAGATCCCAGCTACTGATCACTACCTTTGACTCGGCGTTCCTGTTACCACTTCGGGGCAGTGACAATGATGTCTTCAGCTGTAAAGAGCGGGTATCGGGGAAGATCTCTCACTTCCCTAGTGATCGGTACAAGGCCTTCGGGCTGTCGACGGGATCGAGTGCCACTCACTACACTCTTTAGGAATATGACTGTACTACATGATTCCAAACTTATACAAATTTCATTATCTTACAGCTAACGATAAATCTAACATGGCTCATGACAGGACCCGCAAATACCATATTAAAATGTGTACTTGTGGGCGAGTTAATCGCAGTGCGGACGCCAAAGCTTATGTGAAGAAGGCGGGCACCGGCCACATGATTGTCTTGAATAGGGTTGCGTGCGTGAAGTGTAGAGTGCTGAAGGGTGATGAGGATGAGGCGCGTTTCTACAGAGTGCATGCTGACTGTAGTGGTGGTTTAGTGACTGATTTGTGATTTACGCAGTTGATTGTGGAAGAGAGTGAGAGAATGTTGGCGATAGAGCGAATGTTGTTGAGAATGGCAATGTTGTTGAGAATGTTGTTGAGAATGATGAGTTGGCGAGAGCGGTTGCGTCGTTGGAGGCTGAGATTGAGCGAAAGAGAGTGCTTGAGAGTGATGATGAGGATGATGTGGATTTAGATAGGGAGCGTGTGAGGAAGCGTGTGAGGAAGTTGAGCTCTTCGTCGTCGGAGGTGTCCAACATCGTCATCACCGACCCCCCGAAGAGCTCATCTTCCCCAAAAGTGAAGAGTGGTGGGATACGTAAGCAGTCGGCGAGGTGGTTGAAGGATGAAGAGAAGAGGCATGTTTCGCAGCAGATGGCGCATGAGTTGTTAGTGAATAAGTTTGAGAGTTTGAAGAAAGTGAAGGATGAAGTTGTGAAGGAGTTGGATGAGTTGAAAAAGAAGGATTTGAAGTCGAAGGAGGTGGCGGATGAAAACATTAGAATGAGGCGTTGTGTGACTGATTTGAAGAATAAGACGCGAGAGTTGGAAGAGAAGAATGATGACTGTGAGAAGAGGGCGAGTGCTGCGGAGAGAAGAATGAGACATGCAGAGGCGAAGTTTGAGGAGATGATGAAGGAGATGAGTGTGTTGAGAGCGAGGAATGTTGAGTTGGAGAGGACTGTGGCTCGGCGGGGTGATGAGAGGCAGGCGTTTGAGAAGTTGGAGCGCATGAGGGATGAGGGGAATCGTGTGAATGAGGATCGTTTGTTTGAGTTTCACATCCCTATTCGGGATAATCATTTGGACGGCGAAGTACTCGTAAACCGTAATCTAGACGAGTCCATAATTTGCTACAACGGTCATCCAACGAAAAAATGTCTCCACGCCAGCCTGAGAATGCGCGGCCATCTACACAAATTTTCTGATTCAGGAAGCGCGCGAGACTACCTAAGGATGGCTAACTTGGTAAGTGAAAAGTAAATAAGATAGTATATCCTATTCTAATACATATCATTTTCATTGCAGATCTTTGCCCGCCTTCACCACCCCATCAATTCACTCCCGAGAACGAACCATCGGCTCTCTTAAGGGCCACTATGGGGCAAGACATGATAGAACCTCCACGCGGTTTGCCCTGGGCAGTCTTCGGACTGGCGAATACTATCATTAAGTTGAATCTGCTATCAGTCAACTTGAACGTTGCGTCGCGTTAGAGGGGTATATAAACCACTGCCTCTCATTTCATTTCATTTCAATCATGCAGACGCCGAACAGTCAAGTCAGCTCTCCTCGCGGACCGCAGTTAAGGCCGCGAAATTTATTTGAGGAATTTGTCAGGCTAGAGGAGCAAGACAGAGTCCACAATAATCTTGCTCGGATTGGCAATCCGATGACAGCAACTGCTGTCAATCCAACGGAATGGCGCTACATTCCACTTTTTAGCCACGTGCCAATTAGCGTGGAAGTCGACAGTGCTACCAAAGAGAGAGTCTTTGACTCTCTCAGCAGAATTGGTAGGCTGTAGGATGACGTTACTCCCGAGAACGAACCATCGGCTCTCTTAAGGGCCACCATGGGGCAAGACATGATAGAACCTCCTCGCGGTTTGCCCTGGGCAGTCTTCGGACTGGCGAATACTATCATTAAGTTGAATCTGCTATCAGTCAACTTGAACATTATGCAGTCGATTGCTATCCCTGAAGCATTCTGATTCGCTGTTGAGCAATTCATTGTTGAAACCCCTATATAAGCCAGAAGATTGTAGCGCTTCTCATTCAATTTGAAGTCACGATGGAAGCGACATCTACTGACAACAGCATTCCCGTCTTCACCGATGAAGACAACGCCATTCCCGAGTTCGTCATCCTCGACGAGTGGGATGAAGAGGATGATAAGAAGGGGAAGATCAAGAGGATCGTTTGGACGGATGGGGTGTGGACTCCAAATACCACTCGCATCCGAAAGGTGCCAGATGCACCACCACGGCTTCGGCGGTATAGGGTCTATGACAACCTAACCGTCATACTCATTGACTATTCAAGCCAATAGTCAACTTGTTGACACCGAGAACGAACCATCGGCTCTCTTAAGGGCCACCATGGGGCAAGACATGATAGAACCTCCACGCGGTTTGCCCTGGGCAGTCTTCGGACTGGCGAATACTATCATTTAGTTGAATCTGCTATCAGTCAACTTGAACGTTGCAAATGAAGTTCGGTGTAATACTTCCTTTCGACGGGCGTTCCTGTAAAGGGCGGCGGTGAAACCCGTAGCTATGTATACCGCAAGGGACATTCGGCAATGGTCAATCTTGTTTAACCTCTCTGCGTCATGTTTGCAAGTGATTGCCTCTGTCTCAACGTAGTATGCATTCGCGCCAGGGCGACATTTAGCCAACTGTCGAAGGTTGCCTAAAACTTTCCATTGCATACGTTATGAGAACCATGAGTTCTACTTGTCTCTATCAATGAGACGAATTGATGAATGGAATGAAATGGGAGGACACTCACGCGCCACACGCAACATAACACACTTCTCTCTTCCGTAGTCTAACAAGCTCTTTACACATGGATCGCAGTCGATTGCTATCCCTATATCAGAAGTGTAAGCTATCTTAATTTTATTTGACACAAGTAGTGTCAAGTCTCAACTACCATCATCGCCCATATGAAATGCTTTAAGATTTACAAGTTAGACTAAGCGTGCTACTATTTCCAAATGAAAAAGTATACATGGTTAAATCATCCACTTAAGCCCATCCGTAGTCTAACAAGCTCTTTACACATGGATCGCATTCGATTGCTATCCCTGTATCAGAAGTGTAAGCTATCTTAATTTTATTTGACACTATTTCATCTACCATCATCGCCCATATGAAATGTTATAAGATTTACAAGTTAGACTAAGCGTGCTACTATTTCCAAATGAAAAAGTATACATGGTTAAATCATCCACTGAAGCCCCATTCAAGTAAGTCAGTATGAAAGCAAAGATAATACGAAATAAAAATTTATTATGGCATGTATTTCAAAAGGTCTTCATCGTCAATATCGTCCCAGAGTCTGGCTTCACATAGATAACAAAAACAGTTCACTTGCTTTAATCGTTCTTCCACTGCGAGCCTCACTTTGTCGATGTACTCCCACTCCGCCATAGTTCGTGGCTGGGAGTTAGGGGTGTACCACTCCCATAATTGGTGGAGGAATTTGGTGCTGGTCATCTCCATCACATCGTCAGTATCGTACTGGAAATACTTCCACCTCACGCCTGTTAGGTCGGGACACTCCTTCTCACATACACTCCTCTTCCTCGTCCGCTGGTAATGACAACTTTCTGATATTGTCCAGTCGGTACACCTTCTCTACCTTCCCCTTCGTTGGAGCGTTTGGTGCAACGAGCGCCTTTGGTGTTGAGCATGGAGAAGAGAATTTTGTGTTTGGTGTTGTCGGAGGGCTTGTCATGTTGACTGTGAATAATAACTTTGAAATGTTTCCTAATTCTTAAGTATCAACAAGCAACCAATCAGAATGAACAGCCAATGAATGATGAATATGAAAGTATATATGTAAAGTGACATTCGTGTCATTTCACTCTGTCTTTGTGACATATAAGTGAAGTACGTTCTCTGGCGAATTCTATATTTGAGGCGTACAAGTGAACTGCTCTCTCGTGAATTCCAAATTTGAGTGAAGTCTCTATCTTGTTGAAGTATCAACCTTAAACTTGATTTCGTTGAAATGGTAAGTTGAAAATTTCTTCACTCATCTCCCTCAAACGTGTGGCTAATAGCATCTTCCTCAATTTCAGGCATCAACTTCATCACCAACGCCCTCCCTTCTCGAGGAAAGTTTAGAGTTGTTGAGTCAAAGTAGGTTGTAACAATACACTGAGACTTGAACAGAGATGATAGAATGATTTCTCTTTCAGGTGATGTGAGTTCCAGCTCAGGACTCTCGCGACAAGGCAACGAGTGGGAATGTGCCGACTGCGGACATATGTTTACAAGGAAGCACAGTCTCCTTCGACACATCAAACAACGTGTGTGTCAACGCAAAGCGGCGTCAATCTCCGGAGGTGAAGTTGATTCTGACGATGACATCTCCTTTCCTTGCGATTTGTGCCCTCTTTCTTTTGATAGTCACTTTCAGCGATCTTCGCACAGACTTCAACACACGCATGCAAATGATCACTACACCAACGGTATCTCTACCATCTCCCTCATTAATGTTTCACATAATAATTTAGTACGCGACTACTGCATGGAGTCCAATACTCAAATAGTAGATTTTCCTGAGTGGCTCCTTCAAAATTCTAACATTATCGAAGCGCTCTTCAACAATTTAGACAATTTTAGAATGAAGGCGCTCATCTACCTTAAACTAAAATATATTAAGATAGACTTTCAAACGGGTCAAGTGACGGAGAGAATACAGTTTCATGTTCCTTCCTCTTCCGCAACAGAAGTTGTAGACTGCGAGTCTTGGCTAAGTTTTCACATTCAATGTTTAAAATCAAATGTAGATAAATTCAATCAACGCGACAGCGCTCTCATTTTTGATGGTGTGGACTCAGCCATATTCAAAATTTCCCTATTAGAAAGTCATGCAGCTCGAGGCACATTTAAACTACCAAAAACGTTGTATAATAAGAAAGCTGTCATCAATGTCGATTGTAAATCACAGTGTTTCAAATATGCAGTCCTATCCATCCTTCACTATAATGATATCAACGAGCATCGAGATCGCACCTATAGCTATAGACAGTGGGAGGATGAACTAGACTTTGAAGGTTGTGATAGTGACAACATGAAAATCAAAGATGTAGAAACGTTCGAAAAACATAATAAGATTAAAATTGTCGTTCACGTGTGGGAGAAGGGGTTGAAGGGTGCCCGCTATAATTCACCTTCAACTTGTTATGAACGTGTAGTCAACCTCTTATTAGTAAAACAAGATGATAGCGAGGAATGGCACTACTGTGGTATTCCCAAAATCTCTCGCTTGTACACTCACGTGGGGCACTCTAAAAGAGGTGAACATTTTGTATGCGACCGCTGCATCCGCTCCTTTTGGAGTAAATATAAATTTGAAACTCACTATGAATGGTGCAAGCGAGGTAAATTACAAATGGAACGCATGCCTAAAGATAAAATATTTTCACATAGGGATAATGGTGACGAATTAAGTCTCCTGCGTGTCATTTACGCAGACATAGAATGCTACATTGATGATATCATCCACAAGCCAGCAGCCATATCCTGCTATGAAGTATGGCATGACCACTTTAGGAATAGACAAAACAAAATGCATACTTGGCAAGGTGAAGATTGCATTTCAAAATTTCTAGAATTTCTCGATAAAGCTGCTAAATTTCAACAATCATATGATTCCCAAGTGCAGCGTAAGTCACTACATATGTCAGATGAAGACAAACAAAAATTTGAAAGTTGCACATCCTGTCCTAAATGTCATAAAACGTTTGATGACGATAAAATTAAGAAAGTGCGTGATCATGATCACATCACTGGTAAATTTAGAAACGCACTCTGCTCCAAATGTAACTTTTCACTTAGGTTGAGACGTCGTGTACTACCCGTCATTTTTCATAACTTTAAAGGCTATGACAGTCATATGCTCATAAAAGGAGGGTTGAGCCAGATGAAATCGTGGCAGTTTAATGTAATAGCGCAAACGAGAGAAAAATTCATGGCAATGACAGCAAAAGTACCAGTTGATAAAACTAAAGAAAATAAGACAGTCTTCTTCGAAATAAAATTTTTAGATTCATTTCAATTCATGTCAGCGTCACTAGCTTCTCTCGTTCGTAATCTCAAGTTTCTTCCCCATAGTCAAACTTTGAAGAAACACTATCCAAACTTAACGGATGAAATAATCACTCGCAAAGGAGTCTTTCCCTATGCGTATTTTAGCTCAATGTCTAAACTAAATGAAACAACCCTTCCTTCCATTGACAAACTCAAAAACGATTTGACGGGTCAAGATTGTCCAGTAGAAGATTATGAATATGCTCAAGAGGCATGGTTAAAATTTGATTGTAAAACGTTTGGCGATTATATGATCGCTTACTTAGAATTAGATGTCATTTTGCTGGCTGATGTCTTTCAGGAATTTCGACGAGTGGCATTAGAAGAAGACAAATTAGATCCTGTCCACTTTGCCAGTCTACCAGCCATGTCCTTTAAATCAGCCTTTAAAATGACTGGTGAGACCATTCATCTCTTACAAGACCCCGAGATGTATAACATATTTGAGCGCGGAATACGCGGTGGTCTCACATTTGTAAATAAACATCATATAAAATCTGAAACAGTAGGTGATGATCATATCCACCTAAAGTACTATGACCAAAATAATTTATATGGCAGTTCACTGTCTAAACCACTACCTCATTCCGAGTTTAGTTGGTTAAATCAAGATGAGCTTGAGTATTACTCCAACCCTTCAAACATACTGAAGATTCCAGATGAAGGTGATTGGGGATATTATTTTGAAGTGGATTTGATTTATCCAAATAGTATTAAAAATAAAACTGCTGATTTCCCACTCGCACCTGAATCTGGTGAAGTGAGTGAAGATATGTTTTCACCATTCATGTCACAACTTCATAATAACTTAACAGAGTGTGGACAGCCAAGTTACAAACCATGCCGCAAACTTTTACTAACCCAATATGGTAAGAAAAATTATCTCGTTCACTTCTGCATACTAAAATTCTATTTAGAAATGGGCATGCTTCTAAAGTCAGTTCACCGCATTATCAAATTTAGACAGAAAGCCTTCCTCAAACCCTACATAGATAGTAACAGTCAAAAACGTGCACTCGCCCAAAATAATTTTGAAAAGGATTTTTATAAATATAAGAATAACAGTCTTTTCGGAAAGACCATGGAGGATGTTAGAAAACGTATGAACTACAAACTAGTCGTTGATGAACAAAAATATCACAAATTGACCTCATCACCTCTTTTCATTGATAGAGACATCATCGATGAGGATCTGGTAGGTGTTAAAATGATAAAATCAGAAGTTGAGTTGTGCAAACCCATCTATATTGGGCAAGCCGTTTTAGATTATTCCAAGCTTGAAATGTATCAACTCTTCTACAAAATATTAAAACCATGCCCTCTTGTAAAAGAGGTTCGCTTGCTGGGTGGTGATACAGATAGTTTATTTTTAGGAATTACCACTCAAAAAAATTTAAATTTTGATGAAGTAGGCAAGTCATTAGAAAAATATTTCGACACATCTAACTACAATCCCACTCATCCACTCTATTCCATACAGAATAAAGCCAAACTTGGTTGTTTTAAGGATGAAACAGCAGGAAAGGAAATAGACGAAATGATTCTCTTCCGTCCTAAAATGTATTCCATGAAATTAAAAGAATGTGCAGATAGTATTAAGCGTGCTAAAGGTATATCAAAATCCATTGTTCACAATATGAAACATCGGTCCTATAAGAAGGCCTATAAAAATAAAACTATAACGTTTGTCAATATGACAATCTTAAAATCTCAAGTTCATACTGTGAAAACGCACACGTTCAAGAAACGAGCGCTTTCAGCATGGGAGGATAAGAGGTGTTGGATAGGACATAACACATCTCTTCCACATGGACATCCTGACACAAACATACCTCCACCCAAAAGAATAAAACTCGCGCTACCACATTCAGGAGATGTATTGACATAATCAACTTTAACTCAGTATTTTGATGTTGCTTTTTGTAGATATACATGGTTGTTTTATGTATCGCATGAGATCGTTTCTTCCTTGTGAATATATGCCTACAGTCAGCCCATTCCCCCTTTATCTGTGAAAAGACTTTTTCATACACATATTTTTATTTCAATAAACATATCACAATGACTTCACTTTGTTTTCCGAAACACTAAAGTTACGAGGGATTTAGTATCTTTCACATGGATGCACTCTTGTAAACCATTGGTAATTTTGATAGCAATAGAGGGTATAGTTTGTTTGACGACGGGATGATAGAAAATAGATTCAAACATCTTCTCGACTATTCCATATGAAGCGTCTTTATCATGAATGAAATCGCGTAAAATGTATTCTTTTTTCTCACCAACAGAAATAGGTAGAATCAAATCACTTTGAATGTAAAGGTGCTGTTCATGTTTATCAAGTGTCATTGGTGTTTCTATACCAATCGTATGCGCAGCAGTAAACACAGTTTGTAGCATTGAAAAACCAAAGAGTATTTTCAAATTTTTACTCAATTGACATTGAATGTCATCACCCAGTTTCAGAACAACACGCTGATTTTCAATTGAAAACGAAATGTGGTGTGTCTTTACATCATATTTACTTTTCATCACATGCTTCAACTTCTGTTGTATATAAGGATTTACTACATGAATGAAGCTTTCAACTGTATGATATAGACGCGGCATTATATTGATAGCAACTTTAGATTCTTCATAAGACTGGTAAATTTTCTTGATGCGATCACCATAGATGTCCACCCACCATTCATCATTAACTGAATCAGCTTTAGTGTGATATTCATGAGAAGCATACACCACACCGCTTCCAATAATAGGTGTATAATGTCTTACAAAATGGCGCAAGGTTGGAGAGAAATAAACTGTAAGTTTGTCATTACATTTCTGAATAACCAACTTATTTTTGTCCGCCATAATTTTCTCTCCATACTTATTACCCACAGTCTCATTCCATCGTTTTACTAACTCAATAAGTGATAAAGGTTGAACACCACGCTTTTTCAAAATGATGCGTTCTTCACATTCTACAACATCTTCATCAAATATTTTAAATCTATACTGAAATTTGTTGATTCGATTTGAATAAACTTTTTTAACATTTGCAGTAGCAATTGACGTTAGATGTAGTCCATGACCAAAACCGAGATGTGGATAGAATTCATTATCCAACCTCAGTGTAAGACCTTTAGTAAAAGAATGAAAGCGAAGGAACTGTCTCCCACTCCAATGATAGATAGTAAACTCATAAGCTTTCTGATTTTTATTCTTCATGATGGAAGTATTACCACTATTGAACGCCTTAATAATTTTCGCATTCCCAAATGGACCATAATAATCTGATTTTATCTGAATCCATTCATAGTTCCACTTTCCATCTGATGTTAAATTGTATGGGAACTGGAATGCATTATTCATCGTTATTCCATCATGGGTGCGAGGAGTCAATATCATTTCTTCCAAATCATTCACATTCTGAATATTGCTATCATAGCAAATACTAGAAACGCCAACCTCCCATTCACCTTCTAAATGTAGTGGGCGATTTAATTCTACTCGATAGTCTGATGGTTTATTTTTGGGAAATTTATTCATAGAAGCATTACTGGGCAAGTAGATTAGAAACGAGTCCTTATTTTCACTTTCCATATTATTCACATTGGAAAAATATATTAGCATACTTTTGCATTAACTCTTCATTCGGAAATGGAGTGTGATACTTGTCACAACATCTTTATGAAAAGGAATCAACGCACCAGCATCGTCACAAATTGCAATATCAATTTGTGGGATGTAGTTTGATTTCAGCTTTTTATAATGCACTTTCTTGAAAGTAAGCTCAGATAAAATACTGCAGCTTTTTGGCTGGTATGGTATCATTGCTAGCAATGGAGATTCAACATCTCCCACACGTACATCTTCACCAATATTGGAATATATCTGAAAATAGTTAATACGACGCGATAGCGACATGTCTACCCTAGCTTTGGTTACAGTACCACTTTTAAAGATATTTGGATCAAAACCCAAAATGTCCATTAGAGTTTTATCCATAATTAGTTCAATACCTTTTCCACTTATAGTGAGAGACAAAGTACCTTCTTTTTCAGAAAATGAAATATGTTGCTCATTAATCACTTCATTTAAATAATCTACAACCAATTTAACCGAAGTAATAATGCGAGGCATCAACACTCTTGTTTCATGTCAGATACCACCTAAAGGCTCTACACACTTTCTGTATGAAGATACGGTCCATTCTGTATCAAATTGATTTGACCTTTCACATGGTAAATGTTGCATATCAAATTTTCCATGAACAGCTGCAGAATGATGTCGTAAGAACTGATGAAAATCTTTTGAACAAACTAATACTAGATTATCATCATTTAATTTACTTATTGCAATATGATTAGATGATTTGATATAAGTCAATGTTGCCACTTGTTTACCATCAACTCAAAGGAGATAATTAAATTTCTTCAATAATGTTTCAGGAGTCATGTTTGTCTTTCTTGGCTTAATCACAATCTTCTTCACCAACGTCTTCTCATTTCTTGGAATAAGATCTACATAATAAGCTTCCTCTCGATATATTAACTGTTTATGACCCCTTATGTGGTAATTAACGTTAAATTATCATAGCTTGTTAAGGCGCTAGCGAGGTAACCTAAATCATTTCTTAAACTTGAACTTAAACCAACAATCCAATCTTTCTCAACTACATGATGTACATAATTATAATCATCATTGTGCGGAGTAAATTGGACAATATGTTTACACGCTTTATTCAAGAAATCATATATAAACTTTTTACATGATAAGAGATCTTTCTTTGGCCACTGTGGAATGTATACTCGGCAGCCCTTTTCACATTGGTAAGCAGCTGTGCGTCTCATATTAATAGTCATCACCTCATGATCAAAAGTATAGACACAGTTGCTATAAACAAGTTGAGTGACACCCACTTCCCAATTTCCATTTAGCTGTTGTGTATGATCAATGGGAGTAGAAAAGAGTGCGGCTCGATTACTAGCAAATCTATTTGCGGCCGCATTGCTAAGCAAAATATGATAAAACGACATTTTTTTATATTGCTGATCTGCGACTTTGCATAACATCATGAAAATTTGGATTTTGGACTCTCTACAATATATCAGAGTTGATCGTGATGGAAACATACATTTCAAATATTCTCATGGTCATACATCAAGAAGTATTACATTAACACGGCGACGATTTGTCAACCTCAATGATATCATGAGGGATTTGGAATATTTTGAAACATTAAGATTCATCTCCTTGGGTGATCAAGTTTGGCTTCAAAATTACAGAAATGAAATTCAAATCTGCCATTCTCATTCCGCAAATACAATTGGGAGAAGTATAGAAGATACATACATCGCTCCATCATGACATTTATGCGTCGTGAGTTCATCGCCCTACTATGCAAATCTTAATCAGACATGACTACCACGCACCATGAGTTGGAAATTAGATTCCCTACAACGTATTGAAACGGATCATGATCGAAACGTCTATTTCAAAGATTCAACTGGAAATGTGAGAAGAGAGTTTGCTTTATCTTATCGTCATTTTCAATCTCTACATCATATCATGAAGGATTTGAAATACTTCTATATGAAAAGACATTCACGTATTGGAAATCACATCTGGTTGCGCGTCAACAAACGGCGAATTCAACTCTATCATTCCCAACTCCATACTAACTTCACATTTCATCAAGGTAGTTGGGAAAAGTATAAAAGGAAGGTACATCGCTCAATTTACTCATTTTTTCATCATGAAGCGCCATCGCTACACCATCGTCAACATTCTCCGTCGCTTCAGACTCTACACCAAAATCGATCTCACAACATTACACCAACACCTTCCAAACAGCAAGTATTATCCGGGCCGTCCTCAAATGTTAGTGGTGAAGATGAACAATTCACGGAATCTTCAACTCTTCCCAAATGGGACTGTACAGATTCTCGGCGCCCTTTCTCATTCATCGGCGCAGTCAATGCGCTTAGAGCTACAGAGACTACTACGTCGGATATGGAAGAGGGAGAGGTGTGTGATGTCGAATCTGACTGTGGACAATATGGTGATCTCTACTCAATTGAGTGAAAGTGTATCATTTTTGAAGATTCGTACCAGCAGTTACAATTTGTGTTATGAACCCGAACTTTTTCCTGCATCTCTCATTAGTTGTTGGTTACCTGTGCATGTTGCAATCTTTCATAATAGTAAAGTGATCATTACTGGACTAAAATCTCATGTACAAGCAAATGTGATCCTAGATTATCTCATCGAGTATGTACGCACCCAGCGGATTGTAAAATAAAAAACAATTTTTCCAACATGATGTTTTTATTTCAAATCATGATAGAACTTACAAATCATTTTTTCATTAGAGGATGGATTACATGAAAAGTTTTGAATAACAGATACAAATCGAGATACATGTAAACGTTTTAAGATGAAGTACAGTACAAAAGCACCACACGTTGATGAAAGTGGATGTTGTAGTATGCGTTCATTTCGCTGATATTGACGCGTATGTTTTCTCAACCACTGCTGTGTTGGTATATTTGGAGGTTGAGCAAGAGAGTCAAATAGTTCACCACGTCGGTCTTCTCCAATAAAGATCGCTTTCCAATGACCACCGCCTAAATTCTGCGAATGAGTGTTTAGCACAATAAAGATGGGATAGTGATTTACTGCAGGTGGTAAGGTATCGAGCGAATAGACATTATCGAAAGCTTTCAACGTCGCTTCGTCTGCATTACGCTGTATTTTAGTTTTAATATCGTCAGCAGTCAACCAACTCATTAACGATTATACTGAAGAATTACGTCACGATACTTTGTAATTTCAATATTTGAATCGAAGACTGCATAAATTAATACATTGATCGTCTCAGGTAGTGTTCTTTTGAACGTCAAATCCAAACGAATGTTATGAGGCGCGTTCGCTTGACGATAGGGTGCACTAATATCGCTGTCAGCAGTCAAATCAAATGCATAAATAGTATATCCACTCTTAAACTCTTTCATAGTCAGTCCGTTGGTGTCATCCGTATTGTAAAAGCCAAAGATATCCATAAAATCAACATAACTGCGCATAAATTGATCCGAAGCAAATTCTGGTTTGTAGGGTGGACCAGGATGACTCACACCATTTACACGTAAAGCAATTTCACTTAACTGATTGTGTTTAAAATTGAAAGGATTCTTCTTTATATTAACATTAAATGCATCATTTTCAACCATTGCCACCATGAGGAGCTTCGGTGCTTCCGATGGAAAGAGGCCATCTTTCACGAAACTCTTTTGATCTTTCGGAATTGTAAAGGTGAGAAGCTTTGTATGCTGAATGGGGTAAATGGCATTTTGGCGGTTAAGACCTTCAGCATGCCCTCTAATGACACTTGGATTCGGTACTACTCGACGAATGTAAAGTGCAATATCTTCCACATGAATTCTAAAATTGTCAACTTTAGCAAATGCATTCAGCGCAAATTCAGGCTTATTCAATGTCAGCTTGAGTCGCATGCTGGTATTACAGAGTAAAACCTTTGACTGTCTAAAGAAGTCTAAATTCAGCGGACCATATAGCTGACATACTTTACTATCTTTAATCATAGCAGATCGCTTTACAAAGCCACTGTTTGTTTCAACATCAAATTTTCCTGCTTCATCTCTGTACCATCCCATGGCTTCCATATGACTTTTTTGTGCTGCTGGATGAAACTGTGATACATGATTGAAATATGATTTATAGGGATAATCGCTTTGACCACCTTCCACCTGCTGCTCTCCAATCGTTAGAGAAACATCGCGAAGTAATGTAGTCAATGATAAATTGTTCAGTCCAACTTTATGTGTATCGTCAATAGCAGTTCCATCTGCTTGCTGAATTCTAAACCTCAAATCAACCATCACATAACTCAAATCTATGTAGTCATCACTACCACCAGGAATAACAAATTCAATGGGGCCAGCATTCTCAGCTGTTCGAGGATGATAATCTACAATACTTGAACTAAGAATATCTGTCTGTATGGCTTGTTGATCAAACAAACAAAACCCGGAAGTTTTACACTCCATGATTAGAAGTTATGGCAGCGTCGTCGTTTAGCGCCTGATGAATGATTAGAGCCTCTGCGACGTTTGCGTGAATGCCTTTTGACTGAAGATCGCACCTTACCAGCTCCGCGATGTTTCCTCCTTCCTTTATTCATTCGTTTAGGTGATTTCTTTCCTTGAGTAACACCAGCGAAGGTCTGCTTCAATGTTTTTAAACCGCGTTCCTTCCCACGATTCGACAAACTGCTCTTAAAACTTCTACCTCTGGAAAGATCACTAGCAACATCACCAGCAAAGCCAACGGCATTACTTAAAACATTTCGTTTTAAAGATCTACCGAAATTGGATATGAGAGGTGCTACAACAGATTTCAGTGCACCAAGTATGCTACCTCCACGTTGGCGGCGAGCGCCGATGTAAATTTGTCCTCCACCACTTACATAGGAGGGTCGTGAATAAAATGAGGCAGTTGGATTCATAGCTCAAACCCTAAACATTGTTAGTTACAACTTTGCATGAATTACTGTCGATCACTTAGATGAAAAATGTCGGCACGACGCATCCAAGAGTTCATACTTGAAGGATAACCAGTCCATTTAACAAGACACCATTCTTCACCTTGCCGTTTTTTACATCGAATGATTTTCTCTACCAAATATGTTTCACTTTCAGTGACTACCTCAATCTCATCGCGGTAAAAGCTACCCTCAATTTCTTCATTATCGTAATCTTTCAACTTGTAGGTGGTCGGAGAGTCTTTTTGATTAATCCTTGATACTGTAAATACCTCCTCTGTCCAATTCGGAAGGTACCCTTTAGCAAAAACACTCTTCACTTTTGAGATACGAACTTTATCAACAATTTTCACATCACTTTTCACATGAGTGCGTTTACGTTGGAATGATTCGCGCACTTTATCTACATTGTCAGCATTTACATCTACTGGTCTGAGTCCAATAGAGCGATGGATAGATTGATTGTAGGCATGGAGTGTATCTTGTAGAACCTTTGTCCAATTTTGTGTCAAGTTGGCAGTAAAATGTCGCCACAAGCGATTTTTTAATGTGCGATTAAAACGTTCAACGAGTGCAGCTTTATAAGCACTCTTTACACTAAACAACTCAATGTCATGCCTCTCAAATAATCTTCTCACATGCTGATTTTCAAACTCTTTTCCTTGATCACTCTGAATTCTTTTTGGAATGTGACCTTCTCGAAAAATTGTTTGGAATGCTTTTGCTACTCCTTTCCCTTCTTCAGTTTTTAAAGGTTGAGCCCACGCATAACGCGAGAAAATATCAATGACGGTTAAAATAAAATTATTGCCCGAGTTATGTTTTGAAATGGAGGCAACATCACACAAATCTGCTTGCCACTGTTCATCGATGTCATGAACAATATAATGGCGGGTGCGGTACTTCTTTTTCGCTTGTTTGTGGAGTGTATAGGTAGCCTGACCCTTTAACCATCGTTTCACTTGTGATTGTGGAAGACCACTCGCTTTTGATAATTTCTTGATCGATGCAAATCCTGCCGGATGTTTTACATCATAATAGATTGACTTCAAACGTTCAGCCGATGACGACTGACTCTTTTTCCTCCTTCTCATCTTTTTGTTTTCTTGCCTTTCTACATTTACAACAACTGCAGCATTTAGCTTTAGCGGTTTTGCGATCGTGTTCACATTGCTTAGGGGTTTCATTGTGAGAGCTGGCGCAGCAAGTGCAAGTGACAACGACATTCACCTCTGGCGGCTCATTACATGGCAAGCAACACATCTGCTTCATATTAATAGTCTGAGAACATGCATTTCCTGGGAGGAGCTGTTTTACGTTTTCCTTTTACTAGTTTTAGTGGTGATGTAGATCTACGTCGAGTTCTTCCTCTTGTTTGCTTAGTGAGTGTGGGAGGGGATGTAGCAAGTGACGTCTTAAACCAATTTGTTGGCATTTTCATCGTCTGAAGCATTGGAGCAGTAGCCACTGTTGAATCAAGTTCTTTCAATGTCTCATTATTCAAAGCAAATTTTGGCACATTATGCTTTTTCAATAGTTTAAGAAAGTATGACCAACCAGGTGGAACATAGCCCTGACGGCGCTTTCTACGTGTCGCATACTGAATCAAGTCTTCATAACGTGAAGCATCAATCGCTTTATTTTCATCTGTAATGATTTCTCCTCTATCATTTACATTGAGATGGGTTTCAATACTGTTGAAAAGAGATATGGCATGTGCGCGAGATGCTAAAGGTGTAGCAGTCGATACAGAGTCACGCATGTTATTCTTCAAGTTTTTCAATTGCTCAACAGTTTCCGATTGTAATAATACAGCACGATGTGGATCTTTGATGTAAACATTTTGCTGATAATCTATTTCTTTCCTATACATTTGATTTGCAAGAGGTTGCTTTACTTGCTGCATGGCAGTCAATTGTACATATTCATCCTGAGGAATAACAATCATGCGAGAATAAGAACTCATAGTTTGTAGATAATCATGGGAGTTTTCAAAATATCACTTCGAAATCTAAATTCTTCCGGACACTCTTGCGTAAAGTCAATGAATAAGTAACCGTATGGTTTTTCAGTAGCTGCTTGAAAAATTTCAATTAAGGCTTTTGATCCTCTGGGTACAACTTGTCGCGCTAAAATTTCAAATTGACTTTTATCTCGCGGATTCTTGAAAATAGCATAATAGTGTGTATTCAGGTTTCGTGTACGAGCTTCTTTTCCATCAGGAAACAAATTTTGTGTGATATAGATGATAAAGCACCTTTTATGATGTGCTGCGCGAGTGAACATATCTGTAACATCTTTTGAATTCTTACTTTCTTTTAATAAATCATCCAATACAACAACATCATTAGACTGAAGTTTATCCACTGCAATAATTCCTTCATGTCGAATAAAGTTGCGACTTTGCAATTCCTGAAACAGCGACGGTTGATAAATACCATAACACCAAATCACTCGATTGATAGGTTCCTTAAACAACTCCCTTCTTTTATCCAATAAATTCAGCGTGAAAACAGTTTTACCTGCATGAGATGGACCTGATACAGTCAGAACTTTATCGCATTGAATTCTGAAATCCATTTTAATACTTTGAGATTCAACATTTGCATAATTAACGCTTAGAGCCAAAGATATTACCCAATAGGTTACCCACGACAGGAGCTAACATTGGAAGTATTGCTGAAAGGAAACCACCCTTTTGTGTTAGAGTTTTCCTCTTTCTTTGAAGGGTGACTTTAAGATTGGAGATGAAACGCAATTTTGTGGCATATCGCTTAAGTAACTTTCGTTGTTTTGGTGCTAATTTCTTCGTCCTCAACTTCCTCACATGAGAAATAATTTCACGAATGAATTTATCGTTAGCATGTCGTATAGCATTGTATCGCTGATTTGCTTTCATTCGTCGGAGAGCTTGAATGGGTGAAGAAAACTTTGAAGACTTTTGACTTTTACGTTTCGTCATTTTACGTTTCGCCATTTTCCGTATTAGTCTTTGCTAAAACCTATCTTTACCACATTTGCATAGGTACTAACTATTGCGGCATAAGTGACACTCGAAATGAGCAATATCACAGTAGTTACATTTGCAAAGTTGAATGCAATTACGTATGAAACAGCGTTGACAAAAAGCATGCTTACATCTCTTGAAGATGCGCTTTTCATTTCCATCCTTTCGCTTACATACATCACAACACATAGTTTCACCGTTACTGATGTCTATAGCAAGTCTTTTTGAAGATATGAATTTGCTAGCCTTTTCTAAATAATAGACGCATGTACAGAAGGAATATACTTCGAGAGTGAGCAGACATAGCTCGAAAACCAGTTGTGCTACAATCAAGTACCACTGCATTTTCAATTTTTCTTTATGGAAAGTTGAATGTGAATATCTGAAATCGCTTCAATCACTAGACTGCTACCATGATGGTTAAATGCGTTAAGACGTTCAGCAATTTTTATCATATGTCTTTTAAAAAATTCTTCGGGGTGATCTACCACTTCCATTGAATAAGAAGCAAAATGGAAAGAGTGACTTTCCACCTCTTCCTTTCCAAAATGACTAAACTTAATTTTCGCAACTAATCGCGCCATGACAATGCTATCAGAGAATGTATTCATTAACTCTAGAAACAGAGTGCTAGCATCATCGACCACTGCTTCGATGTCGGTCTCATCTTTATGAAAATTTATCACATAATCTTGAACAGCTCCTTTTAAACTTTGCCTATGAAAATGTAATGTTCCGCAGTCGTTTGAAAAAGACATGATCGCCCTTTATCTAACCCATCCATTGCATGAAAACAACAACTCTTCTCATAGTAACATTTATTGAATAATGGTAACAAGCATGCATTATAAATCAATGGTTTGAAACAGATAAAATAGATACAGCTGGTAACTATCATACAGCGAGAAATGATAACCATACAGGACTTTGGCAGTGTTGAGGTAAGGAGGAAAGTAGCATTGGTTATGAACGTAGCTACTACAACGAACAGACAAAATAGGAACAGACAAATCCTTAAAACGTTTCGTGACTTCATGGTAGTGTTGATTCACTCTACTATCCCAAGGCGGGAGCAAAATGTCATCAATGATTAGATTGGGAAATACTTTCCTCTCCTTACCAGGATTATTACAAAAGATGCGTATAACATTGAAAGCAGCTAACCATCGTTTAAAGTCAATAAGAAGAGCACTCTCACAAGAAAAGCCATAGTCTTGCAAATATTTCAGATTAAGTCCATGAATGTGTTTTCTCGCCCATTGATCAACATTGGGATTGCAGTTGGCATGTTGATGATAGACACTGACAATCTGATATGTCCAATTGTTCATAGCAATAGCACTGAGCTCCTGTACAGGTTCACCCTCACAATCCATAAAATGATGATAGAAGCCTAAAACGGAAATTTACACATCTAAGGAAACGTTCTATAACATATTACAAAATGAAGAATTGCATCGATGCTTTTCACGACAAAATACACAAATGATATGATGGCAACGAAGAAGTAAAATGTATCTAATAAGACCACGTCTACGACACTCAAAGCACATAAGCGAATTGTCATAGGGTAGAGTTAGGAAAGGACTAGTAATTCTCCTTCTTTGATTTGCGTTTTGATGCAGCATTCTTCTCCGACTTGCGCTTCGTACCACTGCTGTTAAGGATTTGATCAATTATGTCGTCCACGTTGGGTGGTTTTGGAATATATAGGATGGATTCCATATGCATGGAGAGAGAGGCTATTTTATTATACTTGTGCCGACCATAATATAGCCCATTCACGTTGAAAAGGATATCCCAAGTACCTTCTCCGAGCTCGTCGCATGTGATGGATGTTGAATGATCTCCCTCCTTCTTATAGTAAGTGCACCAATGTGATACCGGTAGGCAAATGTGATTACCATCCCAAATCTTTCTATAGGGAGTATCCTTGTCATCTCTCGCCTTCCACTCTTGAGCAAGAGGAGTAGGAATGTCCATATTTAATGTCACGTACTCCTCAATAATATCAAGTTGGTGGCGAATGTACGGACTCACGGGGATCCGTATGTAGTCCCCATACTGATTTTGCATTATCTTGACATCCGTGGAAGGGAGCATTCCCGTTTGGAGTACTACGCTATGATCGTCATAACGCAAGACTTGTTTAAATTTACGCTGTAGCGGTGTAGGATTATGTACCTTGGTTGTTTCTTCCACTGGCCTCAGTTGTAGATGATCTGATCGTAGCGGACCTTGTAACGTCTGACCGCCATTTTGTCCTACTAGTGCAGCAGATGGAGTAGATGCCTGAAAATGAAAAAGATTGTATTAAGTTAACGTTCGAGGGAGGAGAGGGAGGAAAGTAGCGACTTACCATTTTAGTTGGATAATAGAATAGGGAACTAGAGAGAGAGAAAATGTGCGTCCGTCACTCGTGTGATTCAACGATGGAATGATTCTCACTGTGGAAGGCTCGCTATTTATATAGAAATGCTTGATTCTCATTGGATGATGATCCTCATTGGACAATAACATCAAGCTGATTCCAAATCTGGCCTCCGTTTACCAATCCGAGCCTTCATTCGCCCGCTGGAGCTGTTTCTTGGGAAATTCTAACTCTGTCATTTTTCGTCAATCTCCCAAAATCTTGAATGGCGTCTCACATCTAAACGAAGACAGATATGAACAAGCCGTTTCTTTCACTGAATTTGTCTCACTCTTAGCTTTCAAACGAGCTATTGTACGACTTTCTACGATCTCTAGAACCAAAGTTGGAAGATCGGTGCCGGGGGGGGACGTCAGCGAAACTTTTTCTCTCCGATTGACTTGAAACTCACCATACCGATGCAGAATTTCACGCTGAATCCGAATCTGGCGTCCGTTTTCCCATTCGATGCTTCGTTTTGGCGCTACAGCCCAAAACGACCAAAATTCTAACTCTGTCGTTTTTTCGCCAATCTCCCAAATCTTAAATGGTGTCTCACATCTAAACGAAGACAGATATGAACAAGCCGATTCTTTCAGTGAATTTGTCTCACTCTTAGCTTTCAAACGAGCTATTGCACGACAAAATCCATCCACTGGAAGCCAAGATCGAAGCTAGCTCTCCCGAGTGGGGGGGTCAGTGAAATTTGATGAAACAAACTTTGGTGAGGGTCCCAGGTCGAAATGCCACACTTTGGAAAATTTTCAAAATTTTACCCATACAAAGCCACTCTGACACTTAGGATTTTTTCAGGTGAGCTCCGACCTAAAATCTTGTAACAGCTCTAACTTTTGAACGGCTGGTCCGATTGACTCGCGACAAAAATGTCGTCGAGCAGTTTTTTCTCGTCTTTCAAACGAGTAGCTGTAAGACAAAATCCGTCCACTAGAACCAAAGTTAGAAGATTGCTGTCGCGGGGGGGGGTCAGTGAAATTTGATGAAAAATGTTTTGGTGAAGGTCCCAGGTCGAAATGCCACACTTTGGAAAATTTTCAAAATTTTGTCCATGCAAAGTCACTCTGACACAGGATTTTTTCAGTGAGCTCCGACCTAAAATCTTGTAACAGCTCTAACTTTTGAACGGCTGGTCCGATTGACTCGCGGCAAAAACGGCGTCGAGCAGTTTTTTCTCCTCTTTCAAACGAGTAGCTGTAAGACAAAATCCGTTCACTAGAACCAAAGTTAGAAGATTGCTGTCGGGGGGGGGGGAGTCCGTGAAATTTGATGAAAAATGTTTTGGTGAAGGTCCCAGGTCGAAATTCCACACTTTGGAAAATTTTCAAAATTTTACCCATACAAAGCCACTCTGACACTTAGGATTTTTTCAGGTGAGCTACGACAGTCCACCCTCCCAACCTGGCCGGCACACCACGCCAACCTGGACAGCACATCACCGCGCGCTACGACGGACGGCCAGAGGGGGGGGACGTCAGACTCGAAGCAACACGGCGGCACACCACGACCGACTCGACGGACAGGAGGGGGGGGACGTCAGACTCGAAGCAACACGACGCCACACCACGACCGACACGACGGACAGGAGGGGGGGGACGTCAGCGACTTTTTCGACGGCGGCCATCTTGCGCTATCCAGAAGTGGAGTTTTACTTACTACTGACAACCATTCGAGCCATGTACAGAGTATGCCATGGATTATCTTTGGTCTCGCATCAAACCAAATACAACTCTGGATGAAGCTCTGGAAAAACGGTCATCGATGTATTCGAATTTAACCACTCGACAATGCAGCAGAAATGTCAAATTCGTTCCTAATTCAATAATGCGCTTATCTATCGGTCAGGACTTTCAAGCAGTCTGCAATCAGAAATATTATGCATCGTTTAGCAATTCAATGTACATTTGGGGAATGTTCGTTGGATTCTTTCTAGCTGGTCCATTGGGTGACAACTTTGGGAGACGATCGACAATATTATGGTCAAATTTAATTGGTCACACATTTGCTATGCTAACTGCAACAAGTGTTAATATTTGGATGTTTGCTGCAATGCGATTTCTTGTCGCTTTATTCAATAGTATTGGATTCATTGTTGGATGTGTCATGATCAATGAGATTGCTGGAAGAGATGGTCGAAATGCAGTTCAGATGCTGCAAAGAGTTGAAGGAATATGTGTTGCTCAACCAATTTTAATCCTTTTGTTTTATCTCGTTCAGAATTGGAGATGGATTAATTTCGCCTTTGCTTACCCAATTATCTTTACTTTCGTAGGTTTCTACGCCTGGACCGAAAGCGCAAGATGGTTGCTATCAAAGGGCCGTGTAGAAGAAAGTCAGAATGCAATAATGACCATCTTGTCACTTAGCGGGAGAAGTCTAAATGAAGCTGAGTCATCTGAGCTAATGACCGAGCTGCTGGATATAATAAAAACAGAGAATATGAACAAGAAGAATATGATGACGAAGAAATTGAGATGAAAGAAGCTGAAGAGGATTATCCAAAAATGATAAATCCATCAGTCCGGAATAATCTCTCCACAGGTGAATGGCAAAGGATGACCTTCCTTTTTCGCAACCCTAAATCAAGGAGGAACTTTGTCGTCGTGATAATAGTTTTTTTCTTCATACTTTTATTTATTTTTTGACAGCATTCTACTCAGTGCGACTGCAAGGTAATCCTTACATAATAGCACTTTTGACATGTGTGATAGGTTTGCCAGGAATAATATTGCAGTGGACAGTTTACAGGTTATTTGATCGAAAATGGCCAATGGTAGTATTTTTTGGATGCTCTGCGACGTTGATTGGTATGGCATTTGGTCTAATGTGGGCAGGATATAATGGTATTCCAGTAATTGCCGTGACAACCGCCTCAATGCTGTTCGTTGATGGATTATTTGGAATGATTTATATTAGAGTACCAGAAATGTTTCCTGCTGAATATCGAGCAACAGCTCTTGGCTTTAGTGGAAGCATAGCCATCTTCGGAGCTATAGCTGCCATGTATGTTGAACGCTTGGATGAGATGACATCTTGGACACCTTTGCCACTTTTGATATCCACTATCGCGGCTTTCTTTGCATTTCTTGTGTCGTTCTTGATGCCTCCAGGTAAAGGTGAAATGACAGATTTGGTTTCGACGAAGAATGAACAGCAGTAAGTAATTTATCAATAGATGACTAAATGCAACTGGCTCATGTTCTGCATGTATGCTATAAATGTATCAGGAAGGCTGCAATTCATCAAGGAATGTGTAATTTCTTATGTAAGGACTGAATTTTATTTCCGTAACTGTCATAATCTCCAACAGAGAGGAATTTGATGTTTCGCTCGTCATATGATGCAACCGCATCGATGGGTTGCTCACTATCGAAATCTCGAGATGTCATTGCAATTACTTCTGATGAAACTCTACAAACAACGGATCTCTTGATCAGAATAGAAGACGGTTTCTCAAGACGTTTAGTAAGCATGCATGAATAATTGTCTCTGTGGAACGAGCTCGTCCTCTATGGTTCATGCATTCCTGTTTGACTGGACGAGAGGATTTTAATAAAATATCAAACTTAAAATTTCGTGTTTAGTAAGTCGGTCAAATAAATTGTGTTCAATGAATAGCAGAGAGTAAGTCAACTTACTACAAGAGTACGCAACGCACTGCAGCGCATCTGGATGCCAATCAACCATTTATCACAGGATGAAATTAGTTTTGTTTGCAAACTTTTGGATTTAATTTAATGAAAATTATAAATCAAAAGTCGAATGCAGTGAATTAGTTAACATTTCACTTTATGTCAGTGAGTTAATAATTATATATGAATGAACTGCCTAGGCCGCAACGGAGCTTAACATCAAAGCGTTTTCAAAAATCTTAAACATCACTTTGTATTCATCAATAGGTTTCGGTTATCGATCAAGGCTATATCGATCACCTTTCTCTGCTTGATCTATTATCGGCTTTTGATAACATTTATCATGACATCATCCTCCGTCGATTGCAAATCAGTTCTGGAGTATAACGGTTCTTGCCGTTCCCTTCAGCGGCTCAATTCCTTCATCACAGATCGAAAGCAAATTGCTCAATTGGCACATTGTCAGTTTTTGGGTTCCTCTCTCTTCATAATATTCGCCACTGACCTGCACGGGATCATTCCACATCACCGCAAAAATATTTGTAAAATATTAATAAATCTCATACATTGAATATGGATATTTTTCCACGGGTTTCCTCACAATGGAACAATATCATCAGAGTCTGCTATTTCATGCAATTCCACTACACTGTCTGAAGCTGCATGCTTATGTTGAAGATCTTCAGGTGCACTGTGGATGTAATCCATCTGAGGCGAAACACCTACAACACGTATGCAAGATTGTGTAGAAAAAACACAATTTTGGTTGAGTTCCATCCAATGTTTTTTTCAACGTGCAACTGAATGCAATTTGTGCAGCTCTAAATTCATATGTGTACCGACAGTTGTTTCTCTTGATTTGTGCACTTGAAAAATTGTAATAAAGAAAATAGGTAAATTAAAAACTTATCAGAAAGTCGAGTAGATGTCAAGATATGAATGACAGTTACATAAATTGCGGTATAGTAAACAGATATTAAGACATGACTATTGGCTGAAAATTGAAATTTGCAAAAATATTGAACTTTATGATTGCTTGTCAAATGTGAGAATTTATTTAAATATTAGTTGCACTGTGCTCTAGGTGTAGATTTGGAGAGATCTGATTTCTACCTTGGCGAAACTAGAGATTTTATGCGTAATAGGCTTACCTTCCATCGCCAATCTGTGCCCTTTGCAAGGAAATTGTCTACAAAGATGCGTGGTATACAAAGCCATAGAAAAATCGGGAAATTCAGAAAAAGTATATTTTTGGCTTGTGTGAAGGTGATTTTAAAGGAATATATCATGATCATACGAACTCATTTAACAACGAGAAATACAAACATGAAGCATCACTATCAAATTATATAAGGAATTTGAAAGAAGGAAACAAACAATTTAACATCATGTGGAAAATTCATGGAGAAATACAAACCATATAAAAGTCGAAATCGACATTGCAATTCGTGTCTGACTGAGAAGTATCATATCGCTGTGACAAAATCTGAGACATTGATCAATCTGAAAAATGAAATAATCTCCACATGAATACATCGAAGGAATTTTTTACTCTGTGAGCTATGATACAACTATGCTTTTTGAATTCCATATCATGCATAATATCACTTCTACTTTGAAATTCCTTCTATATTTATTGATGTCTGATGATCGGTTGTAAGCTTATTAAAGTCCGTGAAACTGCGAGTTACTTCCAGTAAATATTGTTCTGATCTATCTACATCTATATCTACAGTCTTGGCAAAAAGTCTGTTGACAAAACAAGATTTTTTGAAAATTTCAAAGTCTGATCCAATAAGACGCTAGAAATGAAAACAATGCTTTCCAATTATAGATTTGTATAGTGTAGGAGTGACAGATGTAAGAACAAATAAATTCAGCGGCCATACTTCCTTTTAATTCGCTTCAGGCTAATATTTGGTGGGTCCTCCATTGTTCTTCAGAACCCATCTGACACGATCCAGCATGCTGTCTACATGCTTCTTTCAAGTCTCCTGGTTGATTTCGCGGCACTTGACATAAAGAATGACTTCGTAAAGATGCGCCATGCTTGTAGACTTGCGTTCCGCCACCTTGGGCTTCAACATCTCCCAAGGATTTTCCTGCGGATTTAAACCTAGACTATTCCCACGCCACAGAGGGAGCACTATAGCTGTATATTGCTGCAACCATCTTCCGACACTTGCTGCTCCTATGCCACCGCAACTCACCATGCATGAAAATTGTAGTTTTCTTTTCTCCTTCATTGGCAAAAGACGACCCTGTAGCATCTCGCTGATTAGCTGCCTTCATCGTGGTATTTGGAGGAAGAATCCCCAAATTGTTGCGTCCCGAAGCAATGATACTACCCCAAACCATCACACATGGTGAGTGATTCACAGCTTCAAGACAGTTGCGTGGTTCGCATCGAGTACCAGCAGGCTGACGAACGAACGTTGCACCTATATTTCCTTGCTGTCTTTCAGTGGTCTCATCGCTCCATAGAACTTGCTTCCACATTTCGGTTGTCCAATCTCTCACACGTTGGCAGAAATTGATTCGGTCTCGAAGACTCTTTTCGGGCAACAGGGGCTTTTTGCCTTGAAGGATTCTTGCTCTTGAATTGATTCTTTTCTGAGGTCTATGTCTCACAGTACGTGGTGCTACAGGAATAGGTAAGGAGGCTGATAGATTTCTTATAGAAGTCGTTGTCATAGCAGTTGTGTTTCAGAAGACGGTCGGTCTGGGAGAAGTCACGCTTGGTCTGCCACATCTAGGACGGGATGAGAAGTCACCTGTCTCTCGGAAGCGTTTCAGAGTAACATGTACAGTTTTCCGTGAAACACATAATCCTCTTGTATTGGCAAACTACTTCATGCCAGAGTCCGATAAAGTAACAACTTTTGCACGCGTTGTCTCACTGAACTCCATCGAAATGAATGAAAAAGACGGCCGTGAATTTTGTCACATTCGATTTCACATTTAATTTGAAATAAATTGTCTAACAATAATCTCTCAAAAGTCTGACAATAAGCTCAAAAACATCAGCCTCAACATTCATTGTATACCAGAAGTTTATAAATAACGAATCGTGATTTGCAATGCAAAATGTGAACGAATTTATGTCAAAAAGTTTTTTGCCAAGGCTGTATATCTACTATATACAGTTGGCCATAAAACATGGCTGCGTATTTTCTAACTCTTTTCTTTCTTGAATTTAGAGACACTTCCTGTTCGCGTACAGTCACGAAATCTTGACTGCCTTTAGACAATGCCCTGAAGATGGGATTTCAAACTTCACTGTTCAAAAATGATCCTTCTTGGAATTGATGGGTCCATATTATCTCAGTAGGCATTTAAATAACCAAGAATAAAAAAATCCGTCAGTGCTCCGAATAAAGCTATTTGCAACTAAGTTTTTGTTACTAGGAATACACTATAACATTTACTTTTAAAAACCATTAAGCATTAAATGCATGAATAGTTAGAATAGTGGAAGATAGCTCACCTTTTCGTCATTTTTCAAAATTGATGTTTTTATTTAGTTTAACTGCTTATATATGCTTTAAATTATAGCAAAATTTGTTAGCAGGGAACATTGAGATGAAATGGGTTAAGAAGACATCATAGAGATACAAACAAGCAAACATCAAAACACACCCTCATCATGCTTTAGCTAACAAAATAAATCGTAAAGGTAGAGTCCTAATAAGAAGTGTGATTGCGATCGGGATAGATTTTGATGACAAAGAGACATAATGGAAGAACGATAATAAATGACGTGTTTGATCGGATGGCGTTGCGTAATTAGTGTGATAATGGCGTTAATGAGAACCAGGACTTACGTCACGGTTCATTCCTAAATTTTATCTGTTTGATTTTAATTTTGCTAATTACTTTATCTTACTATTTTCCCAGCAAAGACAAGATTGCCAGCGGTCTAAAATCTAATGTTGTTTTGTGACCGTTTTGACTTGCGGTAGGTACATCGCCGCTACAAAACGCCATCTTGACACTCGCATCGCTGAGCATCGCCGGATAAGTCCTGTACCGACAGAAGTGTCCATACATGAACACAGTTCAAACAAAATGAATTTCAAGGTCATAGGTCGGCACAAGATGCCCTTTATTCTAGAATCAATATTTATTGAGCAAGACACAAAATGCCTGTCCAATGAACGGAATGGATCTCACTCGCTCTACCTCGGATTGTCTGACTGATGATGGCAATTGTAAATTTTGTTCAATGCCATGCTTTTAGCAATTTTCATATAAAAGGCGAATTTTACTTCATTTTAAACGATTTGTCCGCTGAAGATGGCGCGTCAGCACTGAAACATGTTTCTAGAGTGCTCAATATCCTGCGTACAGAGCCTATTAATAATAAAAAGTTTGGAAAAGACCTTCTTTCGTAACTATAAGTACTTTTAGTTTCAAGGCGAACCAATCATTATACGAGTTAACAAAAGAAGTGATATAATTTTTAAATTTTAAAGTCACATTAGTAGAAGTCTCACTGCTGGGAAGTTCATAGAAGTTAAGTTATGTAGAAGTTAAGTTATGTAGAAAATATCTTAGGTAGGCCAACATAGAATTTTTACTTGATGGCAGAAAGTTGGAACTTTTTCCTATGTCTGCAGGTTGATATTATTTCATTCCTTTTGTTTAGCATGTTGCTGTTGTATTTTGTCAGTATGTGATATTTTTCTGCTTGACATAATGAACAAAATATCGTGTACCACTTTTATACTTCTTTGATTGTTCCAATATTTCCCATTTGACTGTAAAAGATTTTTCATTTTCTTTCAGGGACCAGATGTGCTTCGACAGTGTTGTTTCATTCATATATTGATAGTTTGAGAAAGATTTTTTATGATTATCGAATCGTGACTTGAACTCATCTTCTATTTGGCCAATATATGTTTTCGTTTCATTTTCACTTGTGACCGTAGCTTGATAAACGATGCACTTTTGCAACCATTCTCCATTCATTGGGCAAGCAGTCTTATTTCGGCAGTTGTATTTTCTCAAATGTTGATCCTCATTTTCTTTTGAAGTCAGGAGTTTATTGTTGTGTTGTTTGATCAATTGGCCCATGTTCGGCATACAACTGTAACTGACCTTGATTGTGTTTCGATTAGATAGTTTTCGGTACCGATGACATCTTGTGTGCTACCATGACCACTATTTTTCAGAGCATTTTGGTAATGTTTTTTTTTACTTTGTCAAATTCAGTTTTATCAGATGTTAAGGCTGTTAACCGTTTTTCGATCATTTTTGGCAGATTGTTTAGAATCGTTGGTGGGTTGATTTCAGTTTTTTTCACATACATCGTTGTATTATTTGGTTTTGCATAGCCTGTAGTTAGGTCGAAATGAATGTCCAGAAATTCTGTTGCTTTGATATTGCATTCAACTGTGATTTTTAAGTTGTACTTCTTGAATATTTCGATTGTATCTTTCCTTGCTCGATCGCTTTCAGGACCTGATGCCTTCTTCACAATTGCTAGTCCATCGTCTCGGTAAAGTCCAATATTATGAATTCCAAATTTGTTTGTCAACTCAGATAGGAAAAATAAACCAACCAACTCACACATTTCTGCTCCGTCAAAACTCCTTGAGTTACGTCGAATAATTCTTGCTTTGTTTCTCTTGATCCAAATGTCAGTATTGTCAAATAGCAATGATTTTCTTGCATGCAAAATTGTATTTATCTCGAGTTCGGTAATAGAGGTGAATTGCTTTGCAAACTCTATACTTTTCATCAGGAGATCTTTCGTATGGACGACTAAAAGTCGACTATATAGAATTTTATGAACTTGAAGTTGGGTTTATCATCAATTGACTTGTACCAATCTATAACTGAAGATGATTGTTTCCATTGAAGGACGTTTGTTGCCTTGCGTATTGTGTTGTTGTGCTTATCTAATATATGTTTGCTGATTAAACCAATCTCAGACTTGGCAGGATTGATGAGTCTGCACTTCAACGTGTTTGGAAAATTATCCTTATGATCTTTAAAAGTCAAAAATGCTGGTTTTTGAGAATACTGTTCCATGCGGTTATCGATTCGATAAGTTTTGGCAACTTCCTTGTCTTCTTTCTTGATCTCATTCGTTTGTAGACAGTCATTTTTCTTGTAAGCTTGTGTACTATTGTCATTTAATGTTTTGCAATAGACTTCTTTTGAAATTTCATAAACATTATTCGTTTTGTCAGCAAAAACAATAACTTTGCTTGATTGTTGAATGGTTTCCTTATCACGGTTCAACTCAGATAAAAATTCATTATTCCATGTTTTGTACTCTACATTTTGAATTAGTTCGCATATTAATTGTTCGAATGATTTCAAATGTTCATCTGATGGCGGGCATTTGTTAGCTTCAAGTCCAAATTTTTGCATGGGATTTCAATCACCGCTCGGGTGACAGTGAAAATCTGAGATATAACCAAGATGACAATGTAGGAAGAAAACGAACAAGGAAAATAATATGGTTTAATCTGGTCCCTGAAAGAAAATGAAAAATCTTTTATAGTCAAATGGGAAATATTGGAACAATCAAAGAAGTATAAAAGTGGTACACGATATTTTGTTCATTATGTCAAGCAGAAAAATATAACATACTGACAAAATACAACAGCAACATGCTAAACAAAAGGAATGAAATAATATCAACCTGCAGACATAGGAAAAAGTTCCAACTTTCTGCCATCAAGTAAAAATTCTATGTTGGCCTACCTAAGATATTTTCTACATAACTTAACTTCTACATAACTTAACTTCTATGAACTTCCCAGCAGTGAGACTTCTACTAATGTGACTTAAAAATTTAAAAATTATATCACTTCTTTTGTTAACTCGTATAATGATCGGTTCACCTTGAAACTAAAAGTACTTATAATTACGAAAGAAGGTCTTTTCCAAACTTTTTATTATATATGTATATATACACTCAAGGAAAAAATAAAGTACCCGGTTAGACATTTAACTTTATTTCGAAAACAACAAGACAATATGCACTACTTGTGCTTCAGAGTCGATCACAGAAACAATATCAATACACGTATAAAGTCACGAAATGCGTACTAGTACATAGAAAACAGTCAAAATCTCGTAAAATCACCCTCAGCATCCGGTACTGCTTCTACGCGATCACGCATTGAACTGATAAGAGAAGCTCGATAATTGAAATCATCCATCAGTTCATTCCAAATGACATCAAGCGTAGCAAAGAGTTGGTCACTGTCTTCTGAGTCCTCATATTCTCTTTGGAGTTTTAGTTCCATCTGTGCCCATCCACACGTTCGATGGGATTCATGTCGGGACTAAATGCAGCCCAGTCTAAGGTAGGGATTCCATTGTGTTGAAGGAACAGTTTCGTCCGGTTCGCCGAATGTATCGGTGCATTGTCTTGCTGGAAGATGCCACCTGCTTGAGTGATTATATTCCATACTGGAAGAAGATTACCTTCAAGGATGTCGATGTACTTTTGTGCATCCAATCTCTCTTGAATTCTCACCAGGCTCGTATGTCCATTACTTGAGAATGCACCCCACACCATTACATGCGCGACAGATCTGTTCGGAGTACGGCAGACGTAGCGATCCGTGTACCGATCTATCGATCGACGGACACACTGTACTCGTGACTGACCGAAGCAGAATTTCGATTCGTCAGAAAACACCACTTTCTTCCACCTCGTCAAAGTCCACGATGACTTTTCTGTAGCCCATTCCAATCTGCGATGTTCATGATCTGCTGTCAAGGCTGTCTTTCTAGCTGGTGTAAATGCCTTGAGACAACCGCTCAGCAATCGATTTGTTACGGTCCTTCTGGTGCATTCTAGATTTAGGTTTTGCTTAATTACTCTGGCAGAGCAAAAAGGATGGTTCGAAGAGAAAGTTAAAATTTCCTCGTCATCTTCAGTTGTACTTTTCCTACGGCCACAAGAAGCTCGATTGGTTGCTTTAGCATCTCCACCAGCTGATAGCCTCTGTAGGTACTTTCTGACTGTGTTCTCTGATATCTCGAGGCACTCAGCAATTTTAGGTCTTGAAAAATTCGCATGAAACTTTAAGGCGTAGATTTGACCTCTCTGGAATTCAGTCAAGTCGCATCCACGTGTCGCCATGACTAATTTGCTAATGCTACGATACTGTCAATGATTGTGGTGTATGTAGCTAGCGGATTGAACAGAGTACAGCTCGGTATGCATGAAAGTACAATGAATGGAATCACAGCATTAGGCCTCAGCTACACTGAAAGCAAAGCAAACACGAGCGTCCCAAGCGTCTCGAGTAACCACAGAATTAGACAGGTCGTCTCTTCTTCTGTTTGACTAGAAGGGAAACATTGGAACATGTAACGTTAATGAAATGGCACAATCTGCTGACTAAATGCCATAGCAATTGAACAATGAACAGCCAGTTCAACATTAAACACGTCACATTGTGCAAAGTTTCAGTGACTCTTATCAACCGGATCACACAGCAAAGAGACACAGTCAATGACAAGTTCTACAGAGAAGTTTGTGAACGTTTTTTCATGCGCCTGCTAACTTTTTTTGAAATGATCGGAGGACCCAACATTATCGAGAAAACTTTCGCGCAATGATCTGAATTCTTCGAATCAGAAGGAATCGTGGCGATCGGAGCATTTTGAAGGAATTCAGAGCAATCCGCAAGCGACGCACGACTATTTTTCCTATCTCTGTAAGGCATTAAAAATTTCTTTTTGCCCACTTATTAAGTTCCTTCATGTGCCATCTGTTTGAATCAGTTTGCACTTCTAGCAAAATGATACGATTAAACAATCTAATTCTGTGCGAGTAACCGCATGTCCGCAAGCTATCAATCGCTCTAGTTTGCTTTGCGTGCATTACGGAAGTCTACAAATGCTGAAATGATGACTTTGTATTTGCTGCAAAACGCTTGGAAAAGCTCGCTGTGTGGTTGAGGCCTAATGGTTTGTCTATTGATTAACTTCTAAAGTTCATATTTCACACCAACGAGTAGAAAAAAATGACTGAAATGATAAATTTGTCACTGTTAACATAACTTTTTCCACCGGGTACTTTATTTGTTCCTTGAGTGTATATATATATATATATATATATATATATATATATATATATATATATATATATATATATATATATATTACGTGATCACTATTTACACGAAATAGTGATCACACATTCACAAGAGCAAATGTATACAGCATGAATCAAAGAAAGCAATGATTAACGATGAGTTAATAAAGTTGCAATAAAAGAAAAGAAAGACTTCTGAAGCACAGTAGGTCGTGCACAAGGGAATTAGAGGGAGACCAGTATACAGTAATCTTCTCGGCATCATGACATGAAGGCAATGACTTGAATCACTCTCGGCGCGCAAGTACATGTCTTTGCTGAGCTTTTGTTGTTCTTCAATTTCGTCAGGAGCACAGGTGCATCTTTAAGGAGAAATCATACAAAGCTGGATCTCTCAAACAAGCACTTTTTCGAACAAAGAGCAGCTTTCGACTTAGCAACATTTAATTAGATGTCATTGCAAATGCAACAAGAGCCCACATTATCGATAATTTGTTTTATCAATAAATTGATAGAAAAAATACCAGGATCTATTAAGGTACAATCAAAGTCACGTCATCTGCGTATTTGATACAACGCACGTTCGGTAATAGAGAGCAATTATAATCTCCAGAGAAGGACTCAAAAATAAGCGGAGCTAACACTGTTCCCTGAGGGATTCCTGAAGAGATAATGAAGTGATTAGAGCAAATTTCCTTCAAGCGTACACAAGATGTTCTAACATTGAGATAGTCTTTGAGCCATAAGATAAATCCAGCAGGCAAACTTTTATTCAGAAACTTTTTAATAAGAAAGTGTGGTCTAACTTGTCGAGCGCCTTTTCAAAATCGTATGTTAACAGTATAGAACCGCAACAAGATGAGTTATCGAAATTCATATCTAGTTCGCTCAAGATAGTGATGAGGGCAATGGTTGCGGAACCGCTTTTGCGGAAGACATGCTGCTCGGGACCGTATAATGCATTAGGAGACTTTCATGCATTTGATTTGAGGACAAATCGTTCGTCGAGCATCTTGGAGCACAAATTGGTTTGACAAAAAATGGAATGATTATGGGATTGACTATGATGGGATTATATAGTTAATTGCTTCCGACGGGAGGCTTTTCATGGCTATATACAGGTTAAAATACATGCTTGCCCTTTAGTAAAGCGAAGGTTAAAAACAATATATGTACAAATTTATGTCTCGGACGTTTCGGGTCCCGACCCTTTATCAACGAGAAGACCTTCTCGTGATAGGATGAAGGAAAGTTCTCGGAAGCGCTTGGGTGATTCATTCAATTCTCTATTGACCGAAAACATCAAGAGTGGCTTGAAAGTATGGCACAAACTATACAGCAAGCGTGCAAGATCGGTTTTGAGAAAGGAACTTTTAGAAGCACGAATGCGGTCCATAATAGATCTCGTGAATTTCATGTCGACAAAAATCCACAAAGCCAATCTGATTTGAGCACATAAGCAACTCAGATATTGAGTTCGACAACTCAACGACTTTTTGTGCAACATCTGCCATCTCAGCCATAAGCATAGATCGTCAATGATAAAATGATATCAACAGCTCGAAGCTGTTCGCAGTAGCACTCTCCATTCAGACGACATTGTTTATCAGCGAAGTCCATGTCGACAACTCCACGACTGTTCCAAAGGATGGTGAGCATCAAACATCTCCGATGGCTTGTTCCGCAACGCAACTTGCGACTTGCCGATTCACCAAGGAATTTGAACTATTTTGAAGATCGTTTATCCTCTGGTAGGTAAGGCGACAATGGTGTCTCGTCTTCTGTGACGATATTGCTTAAAAAAGCATCACCCACATTCCGATAAAGCTATAGCAGTTGGTTGCGACATTTAAGACGACGTTCACGCATTTGAGCTGTTAAAAAGTACGAAACGAATCTTGAGCACAGTTTCCAATGCCCATTTCAGAAGACATGTTCACGGCTTTGCCAAAAGACACGTTTAACTGTGCTGCCTACACCTTCTTGCTGATGCGGCGATTATCAAGGACGATTTTGTGCAATTTCTCTCGTTGGTCATCGCCAAGTTCAATTGGCCTCCCGGTAGACTTCCGATCCATAACATCCGCTAGTACATTTTGAAATTCTCTTATCCAATTGTAAACTGTTGCTCGACGTGGTGCACCATCGCCATAAGCAGCAGACAGCTCATTCAAAATAGCTTGCGGTCAAAATTCCGAAGCAACAAGAATCGAATGACACTTCGATATTCCACAGATGGTATCATGTCTTGAATAGAAAATGAGTCATGAAAATGAATGACCTTTGTATCCGTTCGTGGAATGCCACTGACTAGTGAATACTCTCCATTGTTGTCAGTGTTTCATACACCCTACACATCCGGCGGAAACGGCCATTAAACGAAGAAAATACGAGAGCTTGAGCACTTGCATTTTTGGAAAGTATACATGAAGCATATATCATGCATGTCAGTCACCTAAATCATCTTTGAGCTATTGCCAAATTATGATGTCATCTTTAAAAACGCTGATTCCAAGATCGAAGTTAACATTTCGGAATTCGGAAATTGAAGTAGCCAAGTCTGGCGAGAGGTCTTTTCCAAAGCGAGCAAGTCGAACGCTGTTAGACTTCAACAAGTGGGCGAGTCTGTCCACAGGGATTTTGTCACCTACTCGGGGAAGTGCGGTAAAGTTCCAATTAACAATTCAAAATATGGAACAAAGTCGCTGGAAACATTAATTATTCATTACAATGGTTGACATTTGCGACTTAATGAACACTGCACCTTACTACCACCCACTTTATTCGTCACTACTTAGAAAAAGTTGTGTTTTGAAAATTGAGAGCTCTCAAGTGTATGCGCTATCTAAAAGGTTCCTTAGGACAGAGATCTGTAGGATTTTCTATCTATTTCTTAAATTTATTTATGTAAGATGCGTTAGATATGTTTGGAGAAATAAAGACTCATATGTTGTAGATGAAGAATACGGTCACAGGTTTTGAAGTTTCATTGCACGACATGTTTCGGCCAGCCCTCTTTCAGGTGCAACGCTGGACTGACAGGCATTGTACAAAATCTACACTTTACGGAATTGAAATCACAATTGACAAAAGGCATACTGCACTGAACCACAGATCAAGCAAATGTAATCAGAAAATCAATACAGACCATAGAAATAGATTGTTTATCTGAAGTTGACTAGAATGGAAATTGACTCAAGGTCGCGGCACAGCCGGGGGAACTAGCCGTTTGAACTCTCAATTTTCAAAACACAACTTTTTCTAAGTAGTGACGAATAAAGTGGGTGGTAGTAAGGTGCAGTGTTCATTAAGTCGCAAATGTCAACCATTGTAATGAATAATTAATGTTTCCAGCGACTTTGTTCCATATTTTGAATTGTTAATTGGAACTTTACCGCACTTCCCCGAGTAGGTGACAAAATCCCTGTGGACAGACTCGCCCACTTGTTGAAGTCTAACAGCGTTCGACTTGCTCGCTTTGGAAAAGACCTCTCGCCAGACTTGGCTACTTCAATTTCCGAATTCCGAAATGTTAACTTCGATCTTGGAATCAGCGTTTTTAAAGATGACATCATAATTTGGCAATAGCTCAAAGATGATTTAGGTGACTGACATTTATGAGTATCAATTTATTTCCCTTACCGTCTTCAGTTGAGTAGACTTGCCTTTATACGTATTTCAGTACCTACTCTATACTAGAGTAGGTTACTCTATGTTGTCAGTATTAATTTATATTCATTCGTTCCTGACTTTTAATTACCTAATTATTTACAGGATTCTCCACTAGGGTAATTGTTTAACTTTGGCATCTTCCGTTTCCTGGATCCTTCGAATTTTTTTGATCGTGTCGTGTCTTGATTCGATTAATGAGTACTGAGCTGATAGCATTGTGTGGACCGAGTCCCCATCTTTCAGTGTAAGTGCATTGGTTATTCACGTCACATGTATTCTTTTTTGTAATAGATCTCATAGTTATTTTACTGGTAGGCATATTATTATTATTGCAATTTGCCGTTTATTTATTGATTTGATCTTATTATCGATCTTTCTCTTCGTTCACTATCGCATTTTTTTAGGATTCGACGTTATTTTTCTTCCATGTTATTCTAAGTATTAAGGTGATAAGCTATTACTGCCTTCAATATTGTATTAGCTGCTAGTTTTGATCCGGTTATAAGATTATGGAGTTTGGCCGAAATCCTAATCGCCAGGCATTGCTAGTGTAGGTGGGAGGGTCTGTTTAGATCCATTGACTGTTAACGCCCGCCTCAGCGAGGCAGCCCCTCGCCAATAGGTTACAGTCCGGCCTGTTGCCCTTGGGCTTTGAGAGCACATAGTCCTAGAATTTTGCCTTATTCGATAAGGGGTAACAATAAAACTTTGCTTGCGGCTTCTAGAGTTAGATACCATTACCCTTACAGTATTAAGAAAAAGGCTTATGTAGCCGATAGCACGATTTCCTTTTCTATTGACAGTTGTAAGTAATGGGCAAAAGACCGTTCCAGGACACCATAAAATTCAAAAAAATAGTATCTTTAAAAACGACTAAATTCATGAATTTAGTCGTTTTTAAAGATACCGATTTTTCAAAAAATGGTACTTTTTAAATGGTCTAAATTCATGAATTTTGGTCATTTTCAGGTTATGAAGAAAAAAACCGTTTTTAAAAATACCCAATATTTCAAATTTTTCAAAATCTCAAATTTGTGAATTACAATTTTCACCCTTAAAATCATGACCGTTCCAGGACACCGAAAAAATCAGAAAAGTTAAGAATCTAAAATTTGTGAATTACAATTTTCATTGCTCAAATCATGACCGTTCCAGGACACCGAAAATCATAAAAGTTGAGAATCTCAAATTTGTGATTATGACATTTTTCATTGCTTAAATCATGACCGTTCCAGGACACCGAAAATCATAAAAGTTGAGAATTTCAAATTCATGAATTTTATCCATCTTTCAGGTTTTTAAAATATATCATGTGTCTAAAAATATTTCTCTAAAAATGGAAGAAACAAAAGTGGATGAAACCACAAGAATATATCCTTCGTTATCATATGAACGTAGTTCTACTTTAATGGACATTGAAAAAATGAATAAAGAAAAACACAAAGATAGAGTACGTTATATGAAAGATAAGGAATCTCAATTATTATTAAGATTAGAGCATGTTGAGTTCGAATGCTGTTATGCGGTTTTTTCTTTCTGTGCTTCATTGTTATCCTGATGTTTGTCTTTGGTCCGATGTCTAAGTCAAGAGATCTTTAATGTATGTCGTTTTGAAGTCTATGATGTTTGTTGTAAGATGTAGAGATCGCTTTATTAGTTTTGATGTCGCATTTCTTTGTTTGTTTGTATTTCTATGGATGCGCCAGTTATTTAACTTATGTGGGATCTATGCATGATTCTTCCTGGCAAAGACTATCATATCGAACTCACTTGTGACCATCTTTGAATTTTGAACTGATAAGCTAAAATCTTCTTTGTACAGTCCATGCATCAAGTATAGTCTTTAAGTTTTGTTGGTGCTAGTTTATCGACTAATCGGTAAGTCATTGCATATTTGCGATGTCAATTGTACATAATTGTGTAAATCGTACCTTTTTTGTAGAAACCGTTTTTGTCTCTTGGTCAATGTCCTTTCTCTGAAAATTAAAGTTTCAAGTATAAAAATATTTTCACTGAAAAGGATCTTTTTCTTTATGGGGCAAATTCGCGTGCTAGAAGTCCTAAAACTTTGCCAGTAAAGTTTTAACAGTTTCGATTATTGATTAAACTACAAAGCAGTTTCGATAAGTCCTGCAAAGCAGTGTCAATTATGGTCTCAAGATAATCTGCGAACAAAGTTAAGCAAGCAAAGAAGATCTGCGACTTCATTGAATTCTTGAATGATCAACACAAATTCCAAGTCGTTTACCGCCTCCGTCTCAATCTTCTAAGTCAAGTCAAGTCAAAGTGAAGTTGATTCGAGGTTCCAAGTTCAAGTTCCATTCAAGTAATTGACGGTAATAAGTGATTTTTCCAAGAACTCAGTAAGTCAACGATTGATTCTCTATTGAAGCAGTATTTTGAGTACTTTTCATGCGAATTATACATTATAGTGCATGCATAATCGTACATTTGTTGCATAAAAAGCGCATCCTTTTATTTGAACATTTTATAAAGGTGTATGTACTCGGTAATACGTTCGTATAATCATCCTTCAATATTCGCAATTTTGTGGTAGGAATTCATTGTTATTAGTCTCTATGTTGAGTATGTCTGAGCTGAGTAGAATCAGTAGAATTCGCGGTTTCACTAGAGCTAAGATAACGAAAACATTGAGTAAAGCTGAGGAAGCGATTGATTCAAATAATTTGAATGAAATTTCTGCATTAATTGAAACGCTGACTTCATCTTTAAAAATTGTAACAAAACAGAACGAGGATATTCTTGAGTTATTAGAAGATGATAATGCTGATGAAGAAATTGAACAAGCATTAGAGTATGAGTTAAAGGTACAAACAATGATTAATACTTTGAACGAAATTGCAAAAAGGAGTGTTAGTTCTACTTGTAATAGTAATAATTCTGATAATTTGGTCGAAGTCTTGAAAGAGCAAAATGACATCGCGATTTCACTCGGGAAATTGCAGGATAAAGCAAGTCTACCGCCGAAAGAAATTCAGATTTTTGATGGTTCCGATATTACGAACTTTAAGCTGTTTCAAAATGCTTTCTCTAGAATTATTGAGACTAAGACTGATAATGATGCCGATCGTATTTATTACCTAGAGCAATATACTTTGGGGATGCGAAGAGATCTTGTAAGAAGTTGTTGTCACATGAATCCAACTGTAGGTTATAAGACTGCATGGAAGATGCTAATTGATAAGTACGGGAATGATTTTGAAGTTTCCTGTGCGTTCTTACATAAGTTGGAATTGTGGCCAGAAATTAGTCATGAAGACGGCATTGAGTTAGAAAAATTCAGTGTCTTCTTGCGAAGTTGTCTGAATTATATGGAGAACGTCAGTTCACTCAATCAGTTGGATAGTCCGAAGGAAATAAGGTCGATAATCCTCAAGTTACCTTATAAAATGCGCGAAGCTTGGCGTACAAGAGTGTTGAATATCCGAGAATTAGGATATGATGTGATATTCAAGGATCTTGTCGAATTTGTTGAACGACAATCGAAGTTGATAAACATGCCCGATATACGGAGATTTGAAAAATACAGGTAAACCCAAAAGTAGTGATCATAAGCAGACAGATTCCTTTCGACAGAATAAGCATGTCTCTAAGGCTAAGCAGTTGGGTAAATCAGTCTCTTTGTCCACAAATATTCAGGAACATGAAGCTTGTAATCAAAGTGATGCACAGTCTAAGACAAGTTCACATATATCTTCGCGTGAATGTGTATTTTGCAAATGCAATGATCATGATCTAAACTCGTGTAGTTCATTTTTGAAACTAGCGTTAGATAAAAGACAAGCGTTTATTCGTACGAATTCCTTATGCTTCGGTTGTCTGATTAAAGGTCATCATTCGAAAGGTTGTAGGAAAAAGTTAACGTGTAATACATGTAATAAGAGTCATCCTACTTGCCTTCATGAAAATCGAGCGAAGCAATCCACTCATTTTGTTAGTAGTGAGAAGTCGTGTTCTTCGACTTCTACAGAGAGCAAAAGTTGTCATACTGGGGCCGGTGCAGCTAATCGTGTAGCTTTGGCACTTATACCTGTAAAAGTTAGGTCAAGCAACAGTAGACAATCTGTAGTTACGTACGCCGCTCTCGACAACTTTAGTTCTGATTGTTTTGTATCTGACAGCGTAATGAAAAGTTTAGGAATTAAAGGGAAATCAGAAGAAATAAGATTAACAACAATGGAGAAGTTCCAAAGTCCAACGATGACTACAGTTGTAAATGGGCTTGAAATAACCGATCTTGACGAAAATGAAATCGTTCATCTTCCTCCGACCTATTCCCGCCCTGAATTACCAGTTTTCCACTAACGATATTGCGAAAAGAAATGAGTTCTACAAATGGTCACATCTTAGGGAAATTCCTATCATTGAAGTTGATGCCGAAGTAGGTTTACTTATAGGAATTAATGTTCCAGAAATGTTGAAACACTTAGAAGTTGTAAGTGGGTCGCCTAATGAACCGTTTGCCATTAGACATAAGTTGGGGTGGACAATTAGTGGGCCAATGAACTTGAATTCCGAAGATATCGTCAGAGTGTGCAGGACACAAATACAAAGACTGAGTGACATTGAAACAAAATTAAACATGATGTATTCACGAGATTTTTATGATAACGAATCGATTTGTGTAACCCTTCGATAGAAGACAAAATGTGGAAGTAAAAGTGTCATCAGGTACATTCCAAGATGGTCATTACGTTATTCCATTACCTTTACGCAGGAAAGCTTAACAGGTATCGTTAACAAACATCAAGCTTTACAAAGACTCTTTTCTTTAAGAAAACGTCTTTCTAAAGATACCATATATCATAAAAATTATTCTGAGTTTATGGATCTTATGTTGAAAAACCGTTTATGGAAGAGGTGCCTGTTGACGAATTATCTAGTACGAAAAATGTCTGGTATCTGGTACATCATGGAGTGTACCATAAGGAAAGCAGAAAGTGCGTGTAGTTTTCAATTGCTCGTTGCCTTACAAAGGTAAGTCTCTGAATTCCATGCTGCTTCAAGGACCGGACTTGACAAATAGTCTGATTGGGGTACTTCTTCGATTTAGAGAAGGGTGCTTTGCATTCTCTGGTGACATTGAGAAAATGTTTTACCAGGTGAAAGTACCTAAAAGTCAATATGATTATATGCGACTGTTTTGGTATCCAAATGGGGATCTGAGTATCGAACCATCCCAGTACAGACTTACTGTTCACGTTTTCGGAGCAGTTTCGTCACCTAGCTGCGCGAATTATGCTCTTCGTCAAACTGTTTTGGATGGCAGAAATAGTTATCCAGATTCAGTAGTTAAGACTGTTCTCCGAAACTTTTTATGTCGACGACGTATTGAAATTGTTGATAATGAAGACGACTCAATTCAGTTACCTTCATCAACTTAAGAGTGCATGCTCACAGGGAGGTTTTAGATTAACCAAATTTGTAAGTAACTCGGAAAAGGTAATTGGGTCTGTATCGGAAAATGACCGCGCTAACAATTTACAGAATCTTTCTTTGAATTTTGATGATCATGTTGATGCAATTCAAAACGCTCTCGGTGTAAAATGGAATTTGACAACCGATAAGCTTAGTTTTAAGATTCAAGTCTCAAGAAATTGTTTCTACGAGGAGAGGAGTTCTGTCTTGCCTCGTTTCGATTTTTGATCCTCTTGGACTTCTGTGTCCAGTAGTTTTGATTGCAAAACGTATTTTTCAAGAGTTATGTCGTTTAAAGACAGACTGGGATGATATACTTCCTGAAAAGGAGAAACAGATTTGGGAACGATGGATCTCAAATCTGTCGAAGTTAGAGCCCAAGAGTCCCATATATATATGAAGTCCCAAGAGCTTTAAAGACAAAAAGTTTCATTGATTCGAAATGCTCGATACATATATTTTCGGGTGGAAGCGAAGTTGCTTATGGAGCTGTAGCGTACGCCAGGTTCGAAAACCCAAATCAGATTGTTCACTGCTCCCTAATTTACGCAAAATCACGGTTAGCTCCCATCAAGAAAATTACAATACCCAGGTTGGAGCTTACAGCAGCGAAGCTCGCAGTTACCATTAAGGGTATTCTGAACTCTGAATTAGAACTCAGAGTTGTTAGTTTTACATTTTGGACTGATAGTACAACAGTCTTACGATATCTGAATAACGAAACAACCAGATATCACCGATTCGTTGCAAATCGAATAACGTATATTAATGAACGAACTGAACTCTAATCGTGACAAATATCGTTATATTTGTGGGGCCGGAATGTTGAGTTCGAATGCTGTTATGCGGTTTTTTCTTTCTGTGCTTCATTGTTATCCTGATGTTTGTCTTTGGTCCGATGTCTAAGTCAAGAGATCTTTAATGTATGTCGTTTTGAAGTCTATGATGTTTGTTGTAAGATATAGAGATCGCTTTATTAGTTTTGGTGTCGCATTTCTTTGTTTGTTTGTATTTCTATGGATGCGCCAGTTATGTAACTTATGTGGGATCTATGCATGATTCTTCCTGGCAAAGACTATCATATCGAACTCACTTTGGGGTTGTGTGGGTGGGGTGGGGGGTGTGGGGGGAGGGTGTGGGGGGGGGGGTGTTATGGGTGGGGGGTGGGGGTGGGGGGGGGGGAGGTGGGGGGGAGTGTCGGAGGGGGGTGGAGGGGGGGGGGGGGGTATGTGTTGGGTGGTAGGGGGTTGTGGGGGGGGTGGTTTTTTATTTTTTGAGGCGGTGGGGGATGTGAGGGTAGGGTGGGGGGGGGGGTGAGGGGTGGGGGGGGGGTCGGGGGGTGGGGAGTGGGGGGGGGGTGGTGGGATGGGGGGGGGGGGGTTCGGGGGGGGGGGTTGGGGGGGTTGGGGGGGGTCTGGGGGGGGTTGTGGGTGGGGGTTGCGGGACAGGGAGGGATTGATTTTATTTTTCTGTCAACAAATTGGGGGGGGGGGGGGAGGGGGGGTTAGTGGGGGGGGTGGGGGGGACGGGGGTGGGGGGGTGGGGGTGTTGGGGTTTGGGGGGGGGGGGGGGGGGGGGGGGCCAACTGATTGGGGGGGAGGGGGGGGGGGGGGGTTTGGGGGGGGGGGGGTGTTGGACGGGGGGGTGGGGGGGGGGGGGGGCGGCGGGGGGAGTGGGGGGGGGGAGGGGGACGGGTGGTGGGGTGTGTGTTTTTGTTGGTTGTTGTGATTGGGGATGGGGGTGGGAGGGGGGGGGGCTGGGGGTGTTGGCGGGTTGTCGGGTGTATGGGGGGGGGGGGGTGGTTGTAGTCGGGGGGGGGGGGTGGGGGGGGGGGGGGGGGTTCGGTTGGGGGGGGGGGGGGGCGAGGGGGGGTAGGGGGGAGGGGGGGGGGGGGGGGGGGGGGGGGGGGGGGGGGGGGTTGGGGGGGGGGGGGGGGGGGGGTGGTGTGGGGGGGGTCTTGACGATTTTTAATTTTAGGGGGGGTGAGGGGTTTGCCTTTTTGTTATTTTAAAGTTGGGGTCTTTTGGGGAGGGGGGGGGGGAGGCGGTATGGAGTGGCTGGGGGGGGTGGGGGGGCGGGGGGTTTTATTTTTGGGGGGGGGGGGGGGGCGCGGGCTGGGGGGCGGGGGTGTATCCCATTAGTGGTGTGAGGGGGTGGCGGGGGTGGGGGTGGGGGGGGGTGGGCGAAGGTGTGGGGTGGGGGTGTTGGCGATGAGGGGTGGTGCTGGGGATTTGAGGTGGTGGGGGGGGTGGGGTGGGTTTGTCGTGGATGGTGGGTGGTTGCAGTGTGTGTGCTGATTGTGGTGGGGGGGAGGGAGATGGGACGGGGGGGGTGTGGTGGGGCTGGGTTGCGCACATGGTAGTTGGTCTCGGTTGGGGGTGCGTGGGCTGGTGGGCGGGCAGGGACTTTGTAGTCGATGTGAGTTAGATTAGGGGGTAATGAGGCGGTTGGGGGATAGCGGTGTTGCGTTTTGCGGAGTGGGTAATGGCCTCTGCGTCTTCGGATTGGACGGGCTGGGGGGTGGGTGCAGAGTGGTGCGTCCACGTTGCGGGTTTGGATGGGGATGTGGGGCAGTGGGATTGGTGGTACTGTTTGGGGGGGTTTGAGGTCTAAAGGGGGGGATGTGTTATACGGGGGCAGGGCGACGGGGGGATTGGGGAAGGGAGAGGTTTTTGGGTCTGGGCTTGGTGTTTTGTGCGGCTCGGTTTTGGTGAGTGGGAGAAGGGGTTGGCGGCTTATGGCGAGGGAGCGTTGGACAGTATTTAGGGGCATGGTTTGGGGGGTTTAAATGGTGATGGTGTTTTTTGGTTGTTTGGTGTGGGAATGGTTTGGGTTGTTGGTTCTATTGGTTGGGGTATGTGGAAGGTTATTGTTGGGGTGGTGGAGGCGTTATTGGGGGTGTGGGGATGGTGGGGGGTGGTTGGAAGAGTGGGCGAGTATGCAGGGGTTCTGGAGTAGGGGGGGGGTGGATACGGATGGGGGGTATTGGGGTGTCGTTTGGGGTTGTATCGTTGTTTAGTTTTGATGGTTTATTAGTTGATGGGTATGTCGGTTTGTTGGAGTAGTGTTTGTATTCGTAGGAGGGATTTGCGGTGGGGTGGGCTGTAGCGGGTGGGAAAGGGTGCTGGGCTAGTGTGGGTTTTTGGGGTGATTTGTGTAGTTGGTTGGATTTGATTTGTTATGGGTCAGGCTTGGTATGTATGTTTTTGGGGTTGGTGTTGTTGTTTATGGGCTGGGATTTTGGGCGTGGGTTGGTGGTTTTAGAGGGTGGGTGGGGGTTTTAGGGAAGTTCTGGTTTGTTTATGGTGTTTTTGGGGGGGGTGTTGTGAGTTTTTAGGGTCTTGAGTTTTGGGTTGATTTTAGGGTGTTTTCTTTCGGTTTTAGTGTTTTAGGTTTTCTAGTTTTGTGGGATGTTCTATTTGATTGTTCTTTTTTTGTTGGGGGGACTGGGTTTTGGGGGGGTGAGTGGTGGACTTAGGGTATATTTTGGCTTTGTGCGTGCTGGTTGTTATTTGGGTTTCTTGTGCGTGTGCTGTGTTGGGTTATTTAGTTGGTTTACAATTAGAAGAGTTGATAAAACAAAGGAAATATTATGAAAGAAAATCATCTTCAAACATAGAATGATAAAAGCTGTATTCAATCTGATATGTTTGAAAAAATGCAGCAAACCAAACAAGTAAAAACTGATTTTGAAAAAACTATGAAACCATTTAAAACTCTTGAAAAAGAACTTACAAATAATGATAAACAAATTGATATAACAGATCCAGAGCACAAAACTATATTAGATGACTATGGATTACTAGAATCAAGCATTAATAATAAATTACCAAAATCTATGCAATTTGAACATTCTATTTCATTTATAGATGGAAAAACAATACCTAGATTTTATCTCGGACAAAAAGAAATATTTCCACAACCTTTTCGAGGTTTAATTTTTTCACCAGATAAATCTTCTTTTAATTTAGATAGAAATTTTGTTGATCTTTTAAGAGGAGCAGATTTAAAAAATTATGCTGTAGAAGATCACATAAAATATAAAGCTATGTTAGATAGAGTTGGTGCAGTAAAATCTCTTAGACGTTATAAACAATTAGAAAATTTATTATCAACTTATTATCAAATTTATTATCAAGTAGGAAAAGGTTTATCTGAAAACACAAAACAGAAACAACTGTATTTTTACCAGATGATCCACAAGAATTACTAAATAGATTAAATATTTTAATATCTGCAATAAAAGAAGGACATAATTCTAGTTTCAATGAAATTCATGCTATATTGAAAAGACTGTTAGAAAAGAAGATTCTAAATGAAGAGGATTATAAAAGTATAACCGGAAATCTCTGATGTCTTTAAGGGCTTCGCCCGTAGCTGAAATAAGTTGTTTCTAATTTTTTTATAAAAAAATATTTATTCAAAATTTTAACTAAAAAATGTGTTCAGCAGATTTAGACAAAATTAATAATCATTTAGAAAATTTGACAGAGATTTTGGGTTCATCAAAATTTAGTACGACGTTAAAAATTATAACAACTACTTCATCACACACTTGTAATTTAGAACCCATTCTACATTTGGAACAAAATAAAAATTATCAAATTTTATTAAAAAGATTAAAATCCTTTTAATGTTTTATGTGTTTTAATATTATTAGTTGTATCATAACAGTAACATTTAGATTTTAAAAATATAGCCTCTGTTATGAAATCTTCATTTCCTTCTAATTCATCTTTTACTTTACATAAATCAGAAGGATGAATGATATCTTTTATTTTATTAATTTCTTCATCAAGTGAAGAATTATACGGTATTGTTAATTCTAAGAAAACAGAATCGGTATCTGTAAAGTGTAATTTATAGTTTTTGCCATAAGCAGGTGCTAAATAATCATATATAAATCTATACAGTTTAGCTAATTCTAATATAGTGAATCCAATAAAATTAAACTTATCATGTTTTACGCTAATTCGACGTAAATGTACAGCACATAGTTCATCACTAAATCTAGTAGTTCTTTTATATGTAGGTTTCCTTGTTAAATTTTGAAACCTATCTTTATCATAAACTATTTCAATATTTTGTCTATTACGCACATTTTCTAAAGTCTTACCATAAAATGCATTATTCATTAATTTGAAGAACACGTTTCCAAAATCATCTTTATTTCTTTTAGCTATTTTACGTTTTTCAATATTGAACTCTATATAATTTTTTAACCATTTAGATTTTTGATAAAATAGTTTTCGATGTATTTTGGTGAGAATCATTCCATGTTCTAAATACCAATCTAGCATTCTTCCTTCAACAACATACTTTCCTTTATTGCTTTGTGTTAACATAAGTTTTTTTGTTGGTCTGTATTTTTTAGGAATTATAGATTTTTGATAATCTGAAAAATCTTCTATATTGGGAATTTTGTTTTCGGGACAGAAAGGAAAATATTTTGTTTTATCTTTTATTTCATCAGGATATACTAAATCAACTTCATATATATAACCATGATTATAATTTCCATCATATGTTTTTTGATAATCAAGAATATTACACCATGACATTTCACCTGTTGGTAATTCTTGTATCATGCAAGAAGAATATAAGCTATTAAAATCATAATATAACAAATAGTTTTCTCTCATGATTTCATCAACTGCTGCTTGACTATCTTCATTTGATATAAGTCCTTCTATATTTTGATTAAACAATTTTATAAACTGATCACTTTCTTCTGGAGATAAAGGTTTCATTATTCCATAATCATCAGGATTTACTTTTTTATTGTAACACTGTACATAACGATTACCTAAAACTGATGAAACTCCACCTCTAATTCCAGATTCAAAAAATAATAATTTATCATATGTATTTTCTTTATAATGTTTAAGTTTAACACCAGTATGTTTTAATCTTGCTAACCATGTTAAACCTGGTGTAGAATAACAATAACATGGATCTATTCCGTAATATTCTAAACACATGTCACGAAAGTTTTCAAAAAGATCAGCTAGTATTAATACATCTATCTGAAGATATTTCATTGTATAATCATACATTGTTTTACAATTTAACTCTCTCCAATTCTTTTCAGCTCCAGCATAGTCTTCTTCAGATAATTGTGATTGTTTTAATGTTGATTTAAATTTATTTATTGGAGGAAGTTGTTTTTCTTCCATAATTTTATTCACAGAATTAAAATCAGTCTTCGACTGTGAACCACAGGATTTATCTCCAGTTATATCAGTCTTCGACTGTGAACCGCAGGCTACATACTCATACGGAAATATTCCTTTTAAAGGTTTTAAATTATATTTATTTAATATTTTACATTGTTCAGATTTCAAAGTTTTTCCCATAACATCTAATGAATAAGGAGTAAAAAATCTAAATGCATCTGAAATTCTAATACAACCTAATTGCATTGAAAAATATTCTTCTTCTGTTTTACATAGTACATTTATTTGTTGTTGTTGTAATTTTTCAGATGAAAATAAATCTTTCATTACTAGATGGAAATCATATTTAGAACCATTGTAGAAATATAGAGGAACAAAGTTATATTTAAATTTATTAGCATTAAGATTACAAGAATTATGTGCTGCACCTCTATATAATCCATTTAGATGATCATGATCTTTTACTTTGACGGCAGAGCCGTCGCTTCGCTTGTCAAGATATCTACCTCTGCCATTTTTATAATTTTTTGCAAATTCTTTTCCACAGTAATAACATTTTGTTTCATTAACAAAATTAATTTTTTCTTTATCCGTTAATGGAAGCATTGGTATATTTGTTTCAAGTAATTGTGAAAAGCGACCTTGTAATTCTTCTACTTTCTTTGTAAACATTTCTGAACTATCTTCGCCATAGTATTGGAAATATTCTGATTTAAATAATTCAGGATAATTTGAATGAATGTACATTCCCCAACATAATGGTTTTTGTTCAAATAAATATTTTTCTTTACTTTGTTCAGATGCACTTTTTTCATATTGATAATTATCAGAATCGGGCGAAGCCCTGGAAGACATCTCCGATGTCCCGTGATTTTGTGTTATGTTAACATTATATGCTTCAAAATCACAATAAATAGTAAAGGGTACTTTATTTTTGAAATACCATTTATTGTATTCTAAATAATCATCTTTAGGAAAAGTATTTTCAACTGCTTCGTTTTGTTGACACTTCTCCAAATGTCTATTCATTTCTTCTTTAGTTCTAAAACTTGTCATACATTGGAGACAAGGAAAATTAGCATTATCTGAAGTTTTTGTAAATATAGAAACATCTTTACACAATATAAAATGACCCTGATAATATAAAATATTCGCTTGTGCTGGTTGTTTTGTCTGTTCTAGTTTTTCAACTTTATCTTGATATATTTCATGTGTTTCATCAATTTCTTTTGTAAGATTAAATGTATTTCGATGAAAATTTTGATTTAATATTTGTAACTGATAACTATATTCTTTATCATATTGTTCTTTATATTGTTGTAGACATTTTTTAAAGATTCATTTATTTTTTGATTTGTTTCATTTTCTTCATTATTTAATTCTTTATTGTCTTCATTTAATTTTTGTATCGTTTCTATCTTATTTTGATATTTATGGCCATATTCTTGTACTAATATTTTTGTTTGTTGTTGATAATCTGTTTTACATTTTTGTAAACTTTCATTTAAATTTTGTAATTTTTGTTGATATTCTAAAGATAAAGATAAATAATCGGAATCATAATCATAATTATAATTACGTCCTTTATAATTATTATGATTAATCATTATTGGTGATAATGTTTTAACAATTTCAAATTTTTCAGTACATATTATATTTCCTTGGTAAAAAATATTATGATGCATGTAATTTCCTCTATCATTATATACTATTTCTGATTGACATAAATTTTTATTATTCAAATAAAATTTTTTTGAATTTGAGAAAAGTGGAGTAACTTTACCAATAGAAACATAATTCACATTTAATTCAAAAACATTTACTTCTATTAAATTTTTATTCATTTTATGAAACTTTTTTAACCTATTATAATCATATGGAAATTCATGTAAGCCACCAGAAAGATCAAATTCATTTATGTATTCTTCTTTATTGTAATGACTTAGTCTTTCTTTATGATATTCTGCAGGATGTAAATGTGCTATAATACTCCACAGAAAACAATAATCATCTTCATTTTTTATGTTGATTATTTGTGGTGAACTGAAAGGTAAAGGAACATAACTACCACCAGTATTATTTTATATTTATCAATTACTATTTTTTTAGATAGTATTTTAACAAATCTCCAACCAGATTCACGTAACTGGGCTTCAATTATACAATTTTCTAATTTAAGTATCATTTGTTCAAATATGGGTTGTATATCATTTACATTATGAATTTCTTGCGAATTTGTAAAATGTCCTTGTATTATTTCTTCAGGAATTCCATCAGGTCCATTTTTTGTATAAAGTACTTCTACATTCATATAACATTTGAAAGATTTCTTAAATATTTTGAAAAAGTTTTTTAATATATTATAAAAAGTTTCATCGGTTTCATTATGTTCAACCGATTCATTAAATAAATATTTTATATCTGTTACCACTTCATCGGTTCGTTCAGCTTCATCAAATTCATCAGTATCGCTAAATAAATATCTTCCATCTGGTAGGGTCTCATCTTCACTATTAAAAACTTTTTTATATTCCGAATGTGAATAATCATCAAACATTTTTTTAACTTTTATATCAGTAGGCAATGTTTCTAGATAGTTTTTATAACTATTTAATTTTAATATATTTCCTTCATCAACTCGTTCTACATTTTGTAAATGCAATTTACTATTTAAATGAGATTGATAACTTCTTTTTGTTTGCAACTTTTTTTACATAAGTTACAATAAAACTTGGTATTTTCCATTTTTTTATTTTTTAAAGAAAAAATTGTGTTTTAATTTTAGATAAAAACATTCTAATATCAAGGTCTTGAGAGTTATTTTATATTATTATATATTTCACGTTCCTAAGTTATTTCATTTTCTTTATCATATTAAGTTTTATCATATTAAGTTTTATCATACTAAGTTTTATCATATAACGTTTTATCAAAAGATAATTTAAATTTATTTTCACTAACTATTGATTCTTCATCATCATCAATTGATTCTTCATCATCATCATAAATTGATTCTTCATCATCATAAATTACATTTTTTTGTATAGGATGCCATTCCCTGATAGGATACCATTCTCTTATTGGAATATCTAACTCTAAATTACATTTTTTATCTGATAATAATATAATAGAGAAAAATATTGGTCTTTGATCTCTTTTGGTAAATTTAATGACACCACCATAATCTGAATCACTTTTAGTTTTTATTAAAGATGATAAAATTTCAAATTGATTAGATGTAAATCCTAATTTAAATTTTGTAGACCCGACACATAGTTGTCTAACAGTATCTTCAACTATTCCATCATTATTATTTTCAATTGTAAGAAAATGAAATTTAGATAAATTTTGATTATATTTAGTATTAATATCATGTACATCAGTATGAGATATAAATTTTTCTTCACTTAATTTTTTATAATTACTAATATTTTTATAATCTTTTTTACCATTTACACCTTTTTCAGGTGTTTCAGAATCATCGTCTATGTTATCATCATCATTATTATTACAAGATTCTTTAAAATTATCATTATTGGATTCTTTAAAATTATTATTATTTTTAAAACTATTATGATTATGATTATGGTCATTGTTAATAGTATAAGGTGTAGTCCACATATAAATTTTCTCATTTTGACCTAAACCATTTATGTAAGATTTTAATAAATTAATATTTAAGTTGGAGTATAATCCTATATAAGTATCATCATCATATCTTTGCGGCATTTCTAATGTTTCTTGTTTATAAATTGTATCTCTATAATAAACTTGGCATAATAATTCTTCATTATGTTTTTTACTCTCTATGTGAATGTTATATTGATTTTGATCGTCAACAAATAATCTAATTTTTTCTTTGGAAAAAGATTTTAATTTTTTAACTAATTCTTTAATATTGATATAATTGATAATTTTATTTTCTATCCAATCAGTATTACTAATTGGCAACACTGCTCTAATAAAACCGAAGACATTATTATGACCTATTATAACCATATTTTCTTTATTTAATTCCACATAAGCTACATCATTATATTTACTTACTATATCCATAAATTTAATAAATGGATCTCCCGGAAATAAACAATAATTAGTTTCTATAGAAGGTAAACCTTTAGTCTGTTCTCTAAATATTTCAGCTTGTAATTCAAACAAAAGATTAACATCTATACATGGATTATTATTATTATTATTATCAAAACATTTATTTTCAAATCCCGTTGATCTCGTCGAATAAGAAGAACAGGATGATGCGGACGAATATAATTTTTTTAAATTTGCTTTGTCCATTTTTTTATTTTTATTAGAAAAAATTTTATTTTTTTCTCATTATATAAAAAAATTACTTTTTTATTGTTTTAAAAATGATGATACCAAATGTTGGTGGAGGTGCATATATCCCGAATAATCGTGAATTAGAAATAGAGATAGAAAATTATATCATGAAAACTGGAGGCGTTTTATCTGGTCCATTGCATCTTTCTATTCTTCCGCAACAAAATACAGAGTTAACAAATAAACAATATGTTGATACACAAATCAATGACTTAAAAGAAAAATATATAAACGATGTTTTGGTTGCACTGATGAATGAATTGAAGTTGCTTAAACTTAATGACAAATCATTAAACGAAAAACTATTAAAACTTGATAAAAAGGATAGAGAGCTAGAAGCAGATATAGCAAAACTTTTTAAAAAGATTTCTGAACAATCAAAAATTTTAATATTACTTTCTATAAAGTTAAAATCTGCAGTCATTAAAAATAAGCATCAGATACAACTATTGAAAGAACAATTAGAAGATGAAAAAGAAAAACTACCTGAAAGAATTAAAAAAAATTTAAAGCAGTTACAAGCTACATTCCAAAAAAGTGTTGATGAATTAAGTTCTAAAATTACTCAACAAATGAAAAAGATGAATAGAATAATAAATGAAGTAAACTCGCTTAATCAAAAGTTGATAAAATGAAAACTCTTAAAATCAATTTAGAAAATGAATTAAAGAAAAATTTACAAGAAAACTCTAAAGAAAATAAAGAACAGTTAGATGCTGTTAAAAGACAATTAGATGTTCTTAAAATTAAGTTAAATGCTCTTAAAACGGCGTTGAAGATGAATCAGGAGAAAATGCAAGTTAATAGAAAAGAAATTAAAGTACATCACACGCTAATTGACGCAATAGATAAAGTGCAACGGAAAATTAATAAAGTTATCACGAAGTTGTTGGACATTTACACACGTAAATCTTCATCGAACCGAAGCTCCTCGAGGCTTTAGCCGATCATAAACGTAAATCTTAACACGTAGATATTTTTCCCAAAAGTCAAATTTAATCTTAAAAAATGCCTATAATTTATAAACACAATCTTAAACATTTTGCTTCAAATCAAAAAATTGCTCATGAACCATCTATGAAATCTGTTTACCATTATGACAGTGTAGAAACAATTCAAAAAGAAGGGACTGGCATCTTTTCTGGTATTGGAAGTATCGTTAACTTAATTAAAAATAATAAAGATTTGATTACATCTGCTGCAAAAGGAGCAGCTGCTATAGGTAGTACAGCTAGTGCAATATCAAATGCTGTTAAGTCTCAAAACGAATTAAAAGAACTAGAAGCTATTCGTAAACTTAGGAATGATTCTGAAGAACTAAAAAATTTAAAAAAACTTTCAGAGGAAACAAAAAATAAAATTGCTAACATAGCTGTGGGGGAAACCTTGAGGAGCGGAGCTCCGTCTGATAGTAAACATAAGAAGAAATCAGGCGTAACCATAAAACGTTCAATTGAAGAAATAAGAGGCAATGGTCTAGCAAAATTCTAAAATTATATTTTAGTAAAATTTTTTAGTAATTTTTTAGTAAAATTTTTCTGTGTATGAGAAAAACAAAAAAGTCAAATTATTTTTTAAAAAATGTCTTCGCTTATCGAAAATAAATTTAGATTGGACGATCCTCCGTTCGTCAGTTATAATCAAAAAAAGAATGACTATATAAGAATTGCTATGAATCCCGGATCTTCCAGTAGAGTAAATACTGGAGGTGATTTAATTTTTGAAGTTCATAATCAGCAGAGTTATATATATCTACCCGATTCCTTTTTGCACTGTGAATATTCTTTATATAGTGATGCTAATTTTACAACACCATTACCAGATACCGATAATATTGCATTAGAGAATAATTTCTTTCCAAGATTATTTACACAAATGCGTTTAGATGTTGCAACTCAAAATATAGAAACAATAAGTGATTCTCCAGGTGTAATTGATACAATGCTTAGATTTGTAACAATTGGTGAAAATAATAAAAAGTATGAAATCGAAGGTTGGTTTCCTGATACTAATGATGGTATAATTATAGATGATTTAGCTCACGCTGGAACAGATGCAGCAGGAATTGCGAAAGATGTAGAAAATATTGCAAAACATTTAAATTAAACAAACAATAGTGCATATAAAGAAAGACGTGAATTTAACAAGAAAAGTAAACAGACACTTAATTGGTCATTGTCTCCATTATTCGGATATTTAGATTATGACAAAATATCATATCAATTAAAATTTAAGTTAATAATTCATCGTACAGCAAATAATGAATTAATCTTTTTTGGTAAGACTGGAAAAAAAGCATATTTAAAAATTGATAGACTTGAATGGTGGATTAAGCATATTACTTCTAGTTTAGAGGTTGAAACAGCTATTGCAAAAAGATTAAATACTAACAAACCAATTCCAGTAAATTTTCTAAAGCGTACTGCGAGTTCTGTCACTTTTTCCGAACAAAGATTTAACTGGCATTTTACTAGAACTTCAAATACTCCAAGATATTTATTACTAACATTTCAAAGAAATAATTCTCCAAGTTTTGATAAGAACAATAATCTTTTCCATATTAATACAATTCGAAGTTTACAAGTTTCATTAAATCAAACCCGATATCCAATTGATCCATTAAGATTTGATGATACCAATAATCAATTTATGGAAGGATATGATTCTTATAGAAATCTTTGTATAGAATTTGGAGTTGAACCACAATTAACTCCTGGAGATTGGAGACATTTATATCCTGTTTTCTGTTTCGATTTAAGTGCACAATCTTAAGATATTATCAAGACTGGTTGTGATGTAACAATTAATATTGAAAAAAAAGATTCCACAACTTCATTGATGGCTTATGGTTTATTGCTAGAAGATGTAAAATATTCTATTGAAATTCTTAATGGAAAGATGGCTAGGATAGGCTAAAGCCTCGAGGAGCTTCGCTTCGATAAGTTAATTAAATTCTTAGATTAAAATGTTTTTTGCAATTAGTAATAAAATTTTTTTGTAACTAGAATATATTAAAAAATTTTGATAACTTAAAATTTTTCATAACTAGAAAAGATTAAAAAAATTCTTAACTTAAAATTTATTCATAACTAGAATAGATTAAAATTTTTGATAACTTAAAATTTTTTTATTAAAAATGTCGCAAGCGAAAAGTAATAATAATAAAACTGTTGACTTAAAATTACGTAATATTGTTGACAAAAATACCCCTAAAACTCTTACGATAAACAAAAAAAGTATTACATAAGTAAACCAATGATAGAGAATATTCAATTACAAGAAGAAAAGAATGGCGGGATTCTCCCATTAATTCCACTAATAATAGGAGGCATAGCAGCAGCAGGAAGTGTTGCAGGTGGGACAGCTGGTATTTTCCAAGCAGTAAATAAAAATAAATCAGAGAAAGCAGCATTAGAAGAACAAAAACGTCATAATAGAGAGTTAGAGAAAGTTGCTAGGGGTGACGGAATAGTAGATAATTTTATTAGTAAATTAAAATTAGTTGATGAAGGAAAACGAGTTCTTAAAAATATTCTCCACAATGTTGATGATTTAATTGAAATTAAAGAAACTAAAGATGGTTCTGGAATATATCTAAGTCCTAGTATGATAAGGTAAAACATTTATTTTATCTTTTAAAATGAATTCTAAAAATTCCGAAAAATTAATTAAATTAAAAATTGCTAATTTAGATTTATTGAATTATCTATTAAACAAAAATAAAAACTCAAATTGTAAAATTAATGAAGGTAACGACGACAAACAAAGTTTGGCTACTACCTACGGTGGTGACATACAAAAAACATTAGAAAACTTTCCTGGATTTATTTGGAGTAAATATTCGAAAGAAAAACATCTTCCTGGTCATTCATATACCGGTCCAGGAACTCGATTAGATATAAGACTAGATGAGAATAATAATCCAAAACCAGGTGAAGAACCAATAAATAGAGTGGATGCCGCAGCTTACAGGCATGATTTAGCTTATCGAAATCATGATCTAAGTTCTCGTCATGCAGCTGATAAGAAGATGATTCAAGAATTAGATAGTATTCAAAATCTTACATTTAGAGAAAAAATTGAAAGAATGTTTGTTAAGAAAGCTTTACAAGCTAAAATATTATTCGGTCAGGGTATTGATCCGTCAGCAAATGAAACGACAGCAAAGCTGTCTGAGAGCAACGCTCGAACCTACGCGTCTGAAATGTCGAATGACCTATGACGCTATGCGTCCGAAATTCACAAGGAATATAGAAGGCCTAAATATTTATTGAAAGTAAAAGTATTTAATAAAGATGATATTTGGAGTGCTGATCTTATTCATATGCCGAATGAAAGGGACTACAAATACGCATTGACCGTTATAGATTTATATACACGATACGCTTGGGTAAAACCTTTAAAAAATAAAAGTGGTCTATCAGTTAAATATGCGTTTGAAGAAATCTTTAAAGAAAGTAATAGAAGGCCAAGGAAATTGTTTGTTGATAAAGGGTCGGAATTTTATAACAGAAACGTTCAGCCACTATTTGAAACTGTTTATTCAACTGAAAACGCTGGAAAAGCTGTAGTGATAGAAAGATTCAATCGGACGTTCAAAAATAAATTATTCAAGAAATTTACTGAGCAAAGAAATCAGAAATGGTTGAAGATATTACCAGGAGTTGTAGAAGAGTATAACAATAAGATTCACTCAGGTATTGAAGAAACCCCAAAGAATGCTTCTGACGATCCTGATTTGATACGAAAGAAAATATTCGAAAATAATTATTCAAATGAGAGTAATCCGAATTTACAGAAACTTAAGCCGAAATTTAAGATTGGAGATAGAGTTAGAATATTTAAGTATAAGAATAAATTTGAGAAAGGCTTTGTTGGTTATTGGACTAAAGAGATATTTGAAGTTTGTAAAATAAATCAAACTTATCCGATTACTTACGAAATCAAAGATTTAGATGATGAAAATATCAGAGGCCGATTTTATCAAAATGAATTACAACGAACTGATTTTTAATTATCATTATCATCATTATTGGAACTAACGTTTCGGGAATGAAATTCCCTTGTTAGGCGTCGCCATAGAACCTACGGTTCGTTCAATTCTAACATAATATCTAGAAATGGTACTCCTTCCTGTAATTTAAATAAAACATAATGACATAATTGGCCACAATAAGTAGTTCCTGGTTTTTGAATTTGAAATGTATTATAAGTTCCATTTTCAAGTAATTTTTTGACTTCGTTTGTAGGTGGAAGTCCATAAGAGTCGAACCAATAGCTCTCAGCCTCCGGGCGGTCGAAATAGTAATTATCTCGATTTTTATTAAAGATACCTGCAGACCAATGTACACCTTTTTCATCTGACGTATGAAGATTTGTTATGAAATTTATAGTTATTGTTTGCTTATTTTTTAGGAATTGTAATTCGGTTCTCATTAGAACATGAAAATTCTTTATTCCCAATTGATTTTGCGATTTTCTTTAAATCGAAATTCGTTGTTGTTTGTGTTCCATATAATTTCAAAAACTCATTTATGTTGCTCATTTTATAATAAAAAAATTTCTTAAGGGACCCCTAGAAGTCAGAAGGGAGGGGGTATTGATTTAAAACTGTTCTCTAATGATGACTTTCCTTACTACTTGGGGGGGTGGGGTATTGATTTAAAGCTGTTCCATAATGATGTCTTTCCTTACTACTTGGGGGGGGGTATTGATTTAAAACTGTTCTCTAATGATGTCTTTCCTTACTACTTGGGGGGGTATTGATTTAAAACTGTTCTCTAATGATGTCTTTCCTTACTACTTGGGGGGGTATTGATTTAAAACTGTTCTCTAATGATGTCTTTCCTTACTACTTGGGGGGTATTGATTTAATTTAATCTAAATTAAAACGTTACATTGTTACATTTTATTAGTAGAGTTAGTGTTTCGTACATCTTTTATCAGTAGTAATTCATCCCTCATCAATATGTGAAAATTCTTTATTCCCAATTGATTAACAATCTCATTTAAATCGAAATTTGACGTGGTTTTGTTTGCCGTATATTTTAGGAAGTCTCTAATGTTACTCATTTTTATAGAAGACAAAATGTTTCTATTAGATTCCCGTAAATGTGAAAATAAAAACAACACATGGATATTTCAATATGTATATTTACAAAAATGCAACCACACAAGTCTACAAATGTTGATGTCCACACCGTGGACAAGGAATTTTCGTTCTCCAGTAAAATAAAATAAAATCAGCTACTACTATTCAACTTCCTTAAAACAATCGGTTATTAACTATAATATTACAAATTGCATTAACAAAATGTCCACACCGTGGACAAGGAATTTTCGTTCTCCAGTAAAATAAAATAAAATCAGCTACTACTATTCAACTTCCTTAAAACAATCGGTTATTAACTATAATATTACAAATTGCATTAACAATATGTCCACACCGTGGACAAGGAATTTTCGTTCTCCAGTAAAATAAAATAAAATCAGCTACTACTATTCAACTTCCTTAAAACAATCGGTTATTAACTATAATATTACAAATTGCATTAACAATATGTCCACACCGTGGACAAGGAATTTTCGTTCTCCAGTAAAAGAAAATAAAATCAGCTACTACTACTATGAAAGCTTCTTTCCAGAAGCTTTCATATTTCCGAAGACAATCTTCTAACAATGATAAATTCGATTTCAAAAAGGTAAGGGTACATTTAGTCTACAAATCTTTGGAAAAATAGATGCCATCTTACCTAATTTAATTGCAAATGCAATTTCAGTCCTTGAATAAGAAATGTTATTAGTTTGCAATAAATGTTGAAAGTATGCCTTATCCTTTTCACACAGTTCCAGTAAATAATTCGCGTGTTTTCCTAGGTAGATTTTCATCATTATGTTAATAACGTTATTTTTCTTCTCCATCACATAAAGAGTATTTAAATTTGCAATGGCTTTATCAGTATCTCCTGAAGGCTCAACAAAGTCTTCTAAGGAATCCACAAATTCATATCGGGTAGATAAAGACGTCGATAATTGATGATGAAGGTCGTCAATCTTTCCGCCCCTTTCTCTTTCTTTCTTTTCTTTCACGAGTAAGCGTTTTGCTTTTCTTCTCCGTTTTCTTTCCTTATCAAAAAATGTAGGGTCAAAAATAATAGGAAGTTTCTCCATTTTTTCAATGATGAAAGTGTTATATTCTTCCTTCTTATCATTGGAAATATATCGTTTTGAAATTTCTGCAAATAACTCCGGAAACGTTGCAATAATGTTTGACTGCTCTTCGATAACTTCTTGTGTCATGACTGATCACAGCGCAGCACACGATACAATGACAGACGAGAGAGATAAATGAAAACAGTACAGCTGGCAGATATCTTAACGTCATACGGGTGTGCTGACGCACTGACAAGAATTAAAACAACTTGCCTAACGTACAATTAAAATCTCATTGTTTCACAGAGTAGTAGCAGCTGTTTGTTCTTTCATACATTGTTTCCTTTCAAATGTTTGAGTGGGAAGTCACAGCTCTTTACACTGAAATGCCTTTTCTTCATAAATGCGAGAAGCAGATGTTCTCTACAATTGAGTGTTCATCTGAGTGCAAAGCAGTAGATAAATTGTAAGAACGCCTGATGAAATGACAATTGTAAATACTCCTAAACTTATTGTTAAGAATGTGTCAATTCCTTCAAATATTATTAGACACATGATATATTTTAAAAACCTGAAAAACGTCTAAACTCATGAATTTGAAATTCTCAACTTTTATGATTTTCGGTGTCCTGGAACGGTCATGATTTGAGCAATGAAAATTGTAATTCACAAATTTTAGATTCTTAACTTTTCTGATTTTTTCGGTGTCCTGGAACGGTCATGATTTTAAGGGTGAAAATTGTAATTCACAAATTTGAGATTTTGAAAAATTTGAAAAATTGGGTATTTTTAAAAACGGTTTTTTTCTTCATAACCTGAAAATGACCAAAATTCATGAATTTAGACCATTTAAAAAGTACCATTTTTTGAAAAATCGGTATCTTTAAAAACGACTGAATTCATGAATTTAGGTCTTAAAAACCTGAAAAAGGGCCTAAATTCATGAATTTATGTCGTTTTTAGAAATACTATTTTTTTGAATTTTATGGTGTCCTGGAACGGTCTTTTGCCCATTACTGTTGTAATAGAAAAGGGTGTTTGTGCTGTGGGTCCATACATAAATCTTCCTTTCTCGTATCAAACACCACTAGAAAAGATTTTCTCATAGATTTAAGTGGTTCTTTCGATTGCAAATCCAGCTTTGTAATCTATCTCATTTCTTGCAGCGAATGCGGGTTCCAATATGTTGGCAAAACCACCCAATCTCTAAATGCAAGGTTGAATGGTCACCGTCACCATGCATCCTCAAAACCCACTACTTTCCTTTATGAACACTTTAGGCAAGATGGTCATAATTTTTGCAACATTAAATTGCAAATTATTGACCATGTAGATTCCAACTTCTCTGATAATTCTGACCTTAGGGATAGGGAGCTTTTGAAGAAGGAAGATTTTTGGATTAAAACACTATGTACAATCTTCCCACTTGGCTTGAACGATAGAATTCAAGGTTTTTATTTGTGTCTCCAAAGGTTCCTTACATAAGCAGTACTTCTCTTCTCCGGTCCTTAGAAGACATAGAGGGCATGGGATTCACAGTAATAAGAGAAATGCCTTGACTAAATGCTTGGAGTCTCTCTACGATAAAATTAATAGCCTTTGTTTTTCCAACATGTTTTACGAATTTTACATCACTTTGAAATCTCTTAGTCGTACCACACTGAAACAACTTCTTGCTTTTACTCTTATCAAGCCGGGTACCTGCTCGTATCTAGTCGAATCCTTCTGTTCGAGATTCTTAAAAGTCGAAGATTCCGTTGATAAGGTCGACAGGGAAGTTATTATTATCCCTTTTGAGTGCAAAGAAGTAGATCTCTTAAAAGTTTCTTCCATTTTCGCTGATTCACATGTTAACAGTATGTTGCCTAATCCAATTCGTTGTAAATGTCCACTACAGGTTTTCTTCAAATACACCACCCCTATTGGTCGGAAGCTCTTCAATTACAACCAGATCTTGAAGAATGCTTCTATTGATGAAATAAGAGAATTTATTAACAAGCCTTGTCTTTGTTCTGATTCTATCATCTGCTACAAGCCCGCTTCACACGTGGTTACTGGTGACTTCAATGTTATATCCAACCCTAAACTTAGGGATTTGATGGCTAAGGGCACCAATTATAGAGAGCCTATTCACAAGTCTTGGGATTTTGTTAGAGTCAGTGTTAAAAATGCATTAGTTGCTTTTATTGAAAAGTCCTGCAGAAAATACGCCCTTAAGAATTCTGACTTCCAGGATTGGTCGGAAGCTGTCCTTAAGATAATTAAAAATCGCATTTCCTTCCTAAGTTCTAGCTTTCCATCTTTGCATTCGCACGAGATACTAAGATCTAAGGAGTGTAAAAACTTCATCTCAGACTTTCAGAAGAATTACGTCATTACTCCGGCGGATAAGGCCGCCAACAATTTTGTCATTGTGTGTAGGAAGTATTACCTCATTGTCCTCTTGAACGAACTAGGCTTTGACCTTAGTAGTTTCAATGCATTTGGTAATCAGACTTACGCACCAGTAATTTCTTCCATTAATGACATAATTGCCGAAAATTGCACCGCCCTCAAGGATTCCTTTGGCATAACGGTCAAAGATAAGTTTATGGTTTTGCCTAAACTTTTCTGGATACCTAAATTGCACAAAAATCCGTATAAGAGTAGATTCATAGCTGGTGCCAGGAACAGCACTTCCAAAGATTTGGCCATACTTGTGAACAAAGGTTTGCAATTGGTCCGGGACAAGTTTTGTAGTTATTGCCTTTCCATCAAGCATAATTCAAGTGTGAACGCGTTCTGGAGCATTAACTCTTCTGGGGAATTCCTTGACAGGATGTCGGGTTTGAATTGCCACTCCTTACAAGTATATGATTTCTCCACACTCTATACGAATCTTAATTTAGACCAGGTTATGGAGTCCTTGAAAGACTTATGTGAGTTCATTTTTAGCAGTTCCAAGAGCTTTATTTGCATTGGCTATTATAGAACCTTCTTCTCGAATAAAAAATACAGAGGGTATCACTGCTGGTCCAAAACCCAATTTCTTAATGCAATAAGTTTCATCCTGGATAACACTTTTGTCACTTTCGGGGGACTTGTCTTCAAGCAAATTCGAGGCATACCTATGGGTGGGAATTCCAACTCGCTCTTAGCTGACCTGTTTTTGGCTTACGGAGTTTAATTTTGTGAGGGGGCTCCTAGCGAGTAAGAGATTTGGCTTAGCCAAACTTCTCTCTCGTACCACTAGGTATGTCGATGACATTTGTGTGTTTAATTTCAAACATTTTGATAAGATCCTTCCTGAAATCTACCCGGTAGATCTCTTAGCTAGCAGAAGCGGAGACAACAACAAATGTGTTAATTATTTGGATGTAAAAATCAGGATCGAAGATGGTGGCCAATACATCACAGAGGTTTACCATAAGGTTGATGAGTTCAGCTTCCCAGTGGTGCTGTATACTTTCCCCGAGAGTAACATGCCTTTGAACACTGGCTTAAGCATCTTTGCTGCCCAACTCATCAGGTTCGCCAGGATTTCATCTGATGCTTCCGCCTTCACATCAAGAGCTAAGGGCATTTTTGATATCTTTAAAGGACGGGGTTATAAGAATAATTTGCTGGTTAATTCTTGCATTAAGTCCTTCTCCAAGAATAGGTTCCTCGTTTTTAAGTTTGGTTGTTTTTCGTCCCGCCAGATGCCATCCATCATTGGCATGTTGGGCTAGGAAAACCTCTTCTAGTTTCAAGTGCGTCCTTTGTCCTAATTTATAAAAAAAAATTATTTTCGGTTAGGTTCTGCTATGTTTCCTCAGGCTTGGAGAGACCTTCCATATCGTACATTCGATATGGTTGGCCTGTCCCCGCCATGTGGTATAGGTTGGAGGTTAGGGGCCGAAACCTTGCTTCATGCAGCCACATGGTTCCTCCCTGATGACTCCATACATAGCAAACTTAATTTTGGTTTTTTAGGTTTCTAATTTTCACCTTTTGTTATTTTTAGTTAGCTTCTCGTCAGGTCCATGACGAACTCTTATTTCAGTTCTTATATGATAAAAAAATAAAATCGTTTATGAGTATTAATTTATTTCCCTTACCGTCTTCAGTTGAGTAGACTTGCCTTTATACGTATTTCAGTACCTACTCTATACTAGAGTAGGTTACTCTATGTTGTCAGTATTAATTTATATTCATTCGTTCCTGACTTTTAATTACCTAATTATTTACAGGATTCTCCACTAGGGTAATTGTTTAACTTTGGCATCTTCCGGTTCCTGGATCCTTCGAATTTTTTGATCGTGTCGTGTCTTGATTCGATGCATGATATATGCTTCATGTATACTTTCCAAAAATGCAAGTGCTCAAGCTCTCGTATTTTCTTCGTTTAATGGCCGTTTCCGCCGGATGTGTAGGGTGTATGAAACACTGACAACAATGGAGAGTATTCACTAGTCAGTGGCATTCCACGAACGGATACAAAGGTCATTCATTTTCATGACTCATTTTCTATTCAAGACATGATACCATCTGTGGAATATCGAAGTGTCATTCGATTCTTGTTGCTTCGGAATTTTGACCGCAAGCTATTTTGAATGAGCTGTCTGCTGCTTATGGCGATGGTGCACCACGTCGAGCAACAGTTTACAATTGGATAAGAGAATTTCAAAATGTACTAGCGGATGTTATGGATCGGAAGTCTACCGGGAGGCCAATTGAACTTGGCGATGACCAACGAGAGAAATTGCACAAAATCGTCCTTGATAATCGCCGCATCAGCAAGAAGGTGTAGGTAGCACAGTTAAACGTGTCTTTTGGCAAAGCCGTGAACATGTCTTCTGAAATGGGCATTGGAAACTGTGCTCAAGATTCGTTTCGTACTTTTTAACAGCTCAAATGCGTGAACGTCGTCTTAAATGTCGCAACCAACTGCTATAGCTTTATCGGAATGTGGGTGATGCTTTTTTAAGCAATATCGTCACAGAAGACGAGACACCATTGTCGCCTTACCTACCAGAGGATAAACGATCTTCAAAATAGTTCAAATTCCTTGGTGAATCGGCAAGTCGCAAGTTGCGTTGCGGAACAAGCCATCGGAGATGTTTGATGCTCACCATCCTTTGGAACAGTCGTGGAGTTGTCGACATGGACTTCGCTGATAAACAATGTCGTCTGAATGGAGAGTGCTACTGCGAACAGCTTCGAGCTGTTGATATCATTTTATCATTGACGATCTATGCTTATGGCTGAGATGGCAGATGTTGCACAAAAAGTCGTTGAGTTGTCGAACTCAATATCTGAGTTGCTTATGTGCTCAAATCAGATTGGCTTTGTGGATTTTTGTCGACATGAAATTCACGAGATCTATTATGGACCGCATTCGTGCTTCTAAAAGTTCCTTTCTCAAAACCGATCTTGGAGGCGAACGTTTTGAGAATAGCGCCAATGTCAAAATCGCTGTTATGGAATTTTTTAATTCCAAAAGTCCGGAGTTCTTCCGTGAACCATTTCGGGAGCCGCCCAACAGGAGGGCCTAGTGTGTGGAGAATGACGGGATGCATCGAAAAAAGATGATTACTTTTTTGTGTTGATGAAAAATAAATATTCTTCGGACATACGTCTTCTCTATCTAGTATTTATCACTTTGGAAGAACATAGAACGTGCAACCTAGTCTTATTTCTGTTTAAGACAGGTTATCGGTCCCAAACGAGTTCAAATCCGATGCGGTTATGGAATCCAATAAAGAAGGAAGACAAAACGACGTTTCCAATATAATATATGTGTATTGAGCCTCAGCTCAACCAAGACGAGACTTACAAGTAGTGAGGAGAAGATGGAAGAAGAGTGATAGAGGTAGCAGTGCCGTGACACCGAGGTCTTTGATCCTCATTTTAAATATGGAGATTTGGCTTGGTCAACCTTCTGTAGTATCCGTTAGAAACCACCGCCACGCATTGGCAATCGCCGATACCGCGGAGCTGCTCTGCGCGCCATTGGACTAGAAACGCGATCAGCAATCAAAGCACTTTCAGTTGCCGCTAGTTTCCCCGTGCATCTTCTATTTTTGTCTTGCGATCTGACAGTGAAGACATTAATTAGATCATGAAAGTTCAGGAGAGTGTCACATATTTCCGTTCGCCGATAATGACCTTAACACGAAAGTACAGAGGTTACATACGTTCGCCCTTTGTAGAATGACGTCCCCGTCATCATATCGAGAGAGGGCAACCGATGCACGAAGAATAATTGTTCAGAGGTTGATACGCATAGATGACACTGTTCTGCTACTAGAGAAGACGGAAGATTACAATCAAGAGAAGAGGTCTCGTTTTCGAAAAGCTGAGGCTATGAAAAATATACGCAATAGAATTAATTGTAAGGAGCACATGTGATGGTGTAGCATAAGAACATGCATACAATTGTACATACATTTACACATATATGAGGCTGAGGTGAAAAATGTGTGACAGATTACAAAGAGAGAGAGAGAGGTATTATACAAGTACACTGCAAACTTCGAAGCAAGCAAAGTCGTAAAAATTTATAGTTACTATCTACATGCAGATAAAAATAACGTTCACAACAACAAGGGAGATATAGATACGACACTTACACTCTTACAGAAGATTATCAATAGAAGACATGCAATAAGATAGTCTCATCACTCGACAATAACCCTGGAAGGATGGTCATGCAAAGAAATTAGTCTATCTATTCCTGTGACAACACACTCATACTTGACAACATTCTCATGCTGACCTCTCTATGTATAGAATTATTAGTGCAAATTGATGGGAGCTAAAAATTTTATCACCTCAGAACTATTCATGTATCAAGGATGAAATGCAAATGAAAGACACAATAATTGTCCTCTTGAAGTATTCGTGTGATCATGGTTCAAAAATACATTGCAGCACAAATTGGTTCATGCAGATATTCACTGTTGTCACAAATATATACACAAGAATCTGCAGAGAAGTTGCAGTGAGTTATAGAGTTAATCACTTTAGTCACAAATAAGTAAGACTAGAATATTATACAAAGATCTCCCAAAATTCAACAGACATGTGACTTCTTCAACAATCTTTCGAAAGATACTAACTTGGGACATCACATATAGAGATGTAATGTATAGGTATATAGGCAGGTAACTCCTGTATAGTTACTAATAAATAATGGATATTATCCTGTACACCACACTTGTCCCACAAGCTATTGTCAATACGCTATTTAATCTATAGTTGACTTCAATAGACAGCACTCTGGGTTTATACAAGTTATTCTCAATGTACTTTTACTAGTTTGATATAGTTACTTAGGATATATATGAATTTTATGCTGAACGGTCAACAAAAATTAGTTAGGATAAGTTACTTTTCTATTTCGAAGGGGGTATCGGTGACTCTCAACCGGTTGAATAATTCTTTCCGCCTCTCCTGTGAGGTCAGTGCAATCACTGGGAACGACCCGCGTTCCGGACATGTCATTTTGTTGCGCAACTATTTCATCATTATCTATTTCATCTTCAATTTCGTCAATAACCAATTCTTGGTTCTCTGTTCCTTCCTCGTTTCCTTCCATCTCAATGGCTGGCGGAAGTCCTGCTGCTTTATCCAGTTTGAGTCGATTTATGTGTACCCATTGCGGCTTTGAACGTGGCTCTCGGATTGGGACTATCTTACAATTAGTATTCGTAATTTCTAATATCCTCATCGGACCTTTCCAACGGCATTGAAGTTTGGGGGACAATCCTTTTGTTCGACTGGGGATATAAAGATACACTCTATCCCCTACCGCTAGGTTTTCGGCGGAAAAAGTTACATTGCGGTCATAATATTTCTTTTGTTTTTGTTGGGCCTCCTTGATGGTGGCACTTGTGACATGCCATACGCTTTCTAAACGCTTGGCGAGGTTATGTTTGTATTCATCCACGCTTTGTGAAGAATCTGAGAATTCACGCAATACTAAGTCATTAGGCAAACGTGGGTCGCGACCGTACAATAAGAAAAATGGACTTTCTTTGGTCGAATTATGAGCGGCGGATCGGTAGGCGAACAAAACGTATGGTAAAAATGTATCCCAATCTTTTTGTTTCTACTTGTATAAAAGGATAGCATTGTCAGTAAGGTTTTGTTGAAGTTTTCTACCAAACCATCTGTCTGAGCATGGTAGGCCGTAGTGTACACTTTTTCGGTATTTGTGAGTCTACAAACTTCGCGCAATAACTCAGAAGTAAAGTTTCTACCTCGATCGGATAATAAGGATTCGGGGCAACCATGAACAGCGATAATATTTTCGACAAACAGTCGGGCCACAGTTGTTGCTTTCTGGTCACTAACTGCGAAAGCTTCGGGCCATTTCGTGAAATAATCTGAAAAGACTACTATGTATTTATTGCTATTCAAAGTCACGGGTAGTGGACCAATGAGATCTACTCCTAGCCTGGACATAGGTCTTTTTACCGGGATTGAAACCATTGGTACCACTAATTTTTGTTTGGGGTTTTTCTTGGTTGCACAAGCCATACACGCTTGACACCAATCAGTCACATCCTTCTTTAAGGTAGGCCAGTAGTAAAATCTTGCAATACGCGCTGTAGTTTTCTCTATTCCTAGGTGTCCTCCAAAAGCGCCTTCATGTAATTCTATGAAAACTTTTCTGCGTATGTCGTGAGGAAGGGCCAAAGCTAAGTCATTTCCGAACGTGTTTGTTAGTTTGAAATATAATAAACCCTTTACAATGCGGAATTTGTACCATTCTTCGGTGATAAATCTTGAGAATTGTCTTGGCAAGGTTTTTGGCAATGGTTCTCCGCGCAACTTCTGCATGAGAGCAGAATACAGAGGGTCCTGTTGCTGTAAAATTTGGACTGATGAGAAGTCGTATTTAGATTTGATCTCACTCATCGAATTTATGTGTTCGGGTAGACGTGAGAGTGTATCGGCATTAGAGTGGATTCGTCCTGGTCTATAAACAATTTCAAAATTGTATTGTTGCAAATAAAGTGACCACCTCATCAAACGTGAAGAGGGGTCTTTATGATTCAGGAGATATTTAAGAGGTGCATGATCGACGATGCAATAGAATTTTTTTCCCCAAAGATATTCTCGAAAATGCTTAACTCCAAATATTAGAGCTGCGGCTTCTTTCTCGACTGTCGGATATGCCCTTTCTGGTTTTTGTAGTATTCTGCTGGCATAGGCGATTGAATGATCTCTGCCGTCAACATATTGACTAAGAACAACTCCTACTGCCGTGTCACTAGCATCTGACTGGAGATAAAATGGCTTATCAAAGTTTGGGTATGTTAGAATTGGTGGTGAAACTAAAGCTTTACGTAGCTTTAAGAAAGAGACTTGCTGAGCCTGTTGCCAATAAAACTTTTTGTCCTTATTGATGAGCCGCTATTTTGGCAAAATTTTTGACAAAGCGTCGGTAATAACTGCACAAGCCTAAAAATTGACGAACTTGTTTCGTATTTACTGGCGTAGGATAGTTTTCAATTTTTTCAATATTAGTTTTTATAGGACGTAGGCCGTTGCCGGACATTACATGACCCAGAAATTGAACCTCTGGCTTTATGAATTCGCATTTCGATAATTTGAGTTTCAGGCCGTACTCAGTGAGACGCTTGAGTATTCGTTCTAATTTTTGCAGGTGTTCTGTAAATGTTTCCGCGAAAATTATGATGTCATCTAAATACGTTATGCAATCGACGTATTGTAGTCCAGCCAATACAAGTTCTAGTGCCGAAATGAATGATGCCGGACTATTACTCAAACCAAAAGGCATTCTGACGAACTCAAAATTACCAAGATGTGTTGTAAATGCAGTTTTATGTCTATCCTCTTCTGCTACATCTAATTGCCAGAATCCAGAAGCGAGGTCTAATGTAGAAAAATACTTTGCCTTGTGTAGACAATCTGTGATTGTTTCTAATTTAGCTCTTCGAGAAGAGAAGTAATATCGGCTTTATAGATGCCTGGTAACCCACGATAAATTTCCCGGGCATGGCCGGTTAGATAAAGAGGTAACATAGCCACTTTTTGATCATTTTTCCAGCCTAAGGCGTTCGCGATGAGCTCGAATTGTGATTCGAACTCACTCCATTGGTTGTTGGAGTCTTGCAGGTCACCGGAAAATGGTTTTAGAATTAAGGCGGAGGTACCAACGGGAAGATTTAGTCTTTTATCATTACTTTGGATGTCCGCCAGAGACTGCGACACCTGTTCGATGCGGAGTACCAAGTCCTCTACTGCCGTCATGGTTCGACTTCGTGTATGATATATATTGTGACTTGCCAGTATAGATGGATTACAACTAAAGTTGAGGATTGTACTCGAAATGTAAAGTTACAACTTTAAGGATGTTGCCGAAATGCACAATTATAAACGAAATATAGGCCTATTCTTATATCTTAAGGAACAGATACGCCGCGGCAATAAATATTTCACAACACAGCCTTTCTTACAATCAGGCCTGATACTCAATTCACCTGGGTCTCGTTTCAACTCAGGGACTAGAAGGAATTTACACCTTCTAAACGCGCGCTAATCAATAATTCACTTTACTCAATTACACCGATAATTTTTGGGGAATGCGATTTCGACAATAGCGCTGGCCACACACTATGCGTCTAGACTATTTAGTATTGAATATAAACGGTAATGAAAATATAATATTCAAAGATGAATAATACAATATCAGTAATTTAGAAATGTCGACCGTTCAGAATAGGAAATTATTTACTTACCTATTTCCACAGATTCCCGGTCGACGGACTGTTGACATAGAGTAGAAGGAGAAGAAGAGAGAGAAAACCAGACTCGGACACGGTGGGACCTCCAATGCAACCTAGTCTTATTTCTGTTTAAGACAGGTTATCGGTCCCAAACGAGTTCAAATCCGATGCGGTTATGGAATCCAATAAAGAAGGAAGACAAAACGACGTTTCCAATATAATATATGTGTATTGAGCCTCAGCTCAACCAAGACGAGACTTACAAGTAGTGAGGAGAAGATGGAAGAAGAGTGATAGAGGTAGCAGTGCCGTGACACCGAGGTCTTTGATCCTCATTTTAAATATGGAGATTTGGCTTGGTCAACCTTCTGTAGTATCCGTTAGAAACCACCGCCACGCATTGGCAATCGCCGATACCGCGGAGCTGCTCTGCGCGCCATTGGACTAGAAACGCGATCAGCAATCAAAGCACTTTCAGTTGCCGCTAGTTTCCAAGTGCATCTTCTATTTTTGTCTTGCGATCTGACAGTGAAGACATTAATTAGATCATGAAAGTTCAGGAGAGTGTCACATATTTCCGTTCGCCGATAATGACCTTAACACGAAAGTACAGAGGTTACAAACGTAATAAAAATATGAAAATATATATGAAATTTCAATATACTGTATTAAATCCCATTTGGTGCCAGTGTAACATTTTCGCTACAGCACTTTAAAGAATCTGCTGTCATCTCCACCTTGCGACATATGATACAATATTTTGATCGCCATACATAATTTATCACATATTTTCAGGTAAACGTTTACCAATTAAAAAATTAGCAGTAGGTGTTGCTTGCATTCTATCACGAAGTTAGCCAAAAACTGGGAATAAAATCTGTTTATATACTGGAAGACGCATGAACGTCCACTTGTAATGTATCATCCGTGTGATTTGCGTGATCTCATTATTCATAAAATACCGAAAATAGCAATCAATACTTCCTCTGATATTTATTCAAGACATGGCATGTCATTTTTTAAACCGCAACTCTTTAGTTACGCTGGCGTAATCTGTTATACAAACGTCAAATGCAACAACAATGTAAATGAAGTAAACTGTGATGGGTACTATCAATTTTCTTCAAAACCAATGTTCGTTGAATACCAAAAATGACCAAATTCATTGGAATTATGTTTTCTTATTGTATTCTAAGTGTGTGTATAATGCTTGTTGCTATTTTTAGCCTATGTCTTTCCGTGACAAAACCAACCGAAGTCGTCCACTGCCATGGCATTTTCCTCAACATTATAGACTTGTTGGCTCATGTGCAAATGCAAGTCAATGAGAGACATTAAATCTCAAACATCTCCATTTGTAGCCTACTCATAAAGGTTGCAGAGTGCCAGTTCGCCTGGACATAGAATACAAAGATGCCCCCAGACTTGAACAATTTCAATGCAAAGCTTCCTTGGCAGCCATAGTCGCTGCATCTCGCCATACAAAGACTGGTCATCGGCTCGAGATGGCTCAAACTAGTTCACAATATCTACTTGTGCAAGGTGTGACTAAAAATTATTGAGACTGGAAATTTTTTACTTGAAAGTCGTTGAAATTCCGCTGTTTTCTATGCGATACTTATCAATAAGTGTATGGACCAATGTCAGTGAAAAAATTGAGCCAAAACCTCAATTCAAACTTTTAGGAGCATTTTTAGTTTAATCAAGTTATGCAAGCGCAACGAGGTGAAGAAACGTAAAAAACGTCCGTTTTTTATAAAAAGAACTCATCATTACTTCACTAAAACACATTAAAACACAAAATTCTGAGGAAGGCACTCTTTCTAACATTCATAAACAAAAAAAATCACTAAACGACATAATCTCCACCACTCTGAATCACTCTCTCACAGTGCTCCAGAAGCCTCTCCACCTGGGTCAGAAATTCGTCCTCAGGAATGGAGCGCAACATTCTCAAAGAAGTGGCCACAGCCTCGTCGGCATCTTGGAAAGTGATCTTCATTTCTCTCTTTAAGCGATCAAACAACCACCTATCACACAAGTTCAAGTCCAGTGAGTAAGGCGATTGCCAAAGAGTCTGGATCCATCGACGTTCAAGGAACTCCTTTGTCTTCTTGGCAGAATGGAGACGAGCGTTGTCGAACTGGATCAGTAGCTGGTTCAATCGGATGGGGTCAAATCGGAGACTGCGCTACTTCTCACCTGTCGTACGCAAAAAACAGATAAAGTAATCTGCATCAACAGTTTCGTTCACTCAAGTTCCTTGAACATGAAACTTCTTGTTCGGTGTGAAGATTACAGACAGGAGGGTTTTGCGTTTAGTCATCGCTGAGTCACGAATGACCCTTGGACGGGTCTCGCCTACCGCCACCCATGCCTTGTTGGCGGCCGTTGGAAGAACAGGATCGAAGAAGACCCAAGTCTCGTCTTACTCGTAGATGACATACAGTCGGTCTCTCTCCTCCAGGTCCCGAAGATGCCTTCTTATTAAAATGGCGCTATTCTTCCGGAGCAATTTGTGATGGTTGTCGAGAGAATGGGGAACCCACGTTGAGCACAAGTAGCGGCGATGGAGTCTGTCACGCAAAATTCGACGAGCGAGCTCGTGGTTAACGCCGGTCAGTTCCTCAATTTCTCGAAGTGACAGACGCCTATTCTCACTGATGAGCTCTTCGATTGTTTGAACATTTTCCTCCGTTGACGCTCACTTGGACGGCCGACAGGACTCGAAGCGTTGGTGACGGAATCTCCAGAAGCACTCGGAACATCAGAGGAATCTTCAGGCACCTTGGCATTTCGAAAAACAGTGGCACGTGAGGGAGCGTCAGATCCATACAAGCTCTGTAGGTCTTTGAATATCTGAGAGGCACTTTCACCCAACAGAGTGCGAGTTTGAACGTAAAAACGGTACATATCATTCGACGTCACCAGTAAAAGTGATCATTCATTGCATCTCGTTGCACTGAAGGTCATATATCTATGTAAATAGACGATTATCACGTGATTTTCGATCACAGATATTCAAGTTTCTGTCAGACATTAGCTGAAGATGTGTTTGACACTGATGCATAAAACTAAGATAATAGAAATCTTAGTTCGCCTTTTATCACGCCAGTCTCAATAATTTTTAGTCACATTTTGTAATAAAGGCTAAACTTGATTATATCAACCTGCGTCAAAATAGCTAAATCTTAGCTATCTGGACAATGCCCAAACAGTTGTTAAACTATGGATCAAGCAGTTACTAAAATATGCAATAATGACAACGATGACTGTATATGACTGTTACCGCAGTACATCCAGAAACGAATGCTTGATCAGTGTCATGAGACGATGATGAGTTGATGATGAGTATATAAACGATGTCTTAGAGGTTAGTGACATCGCAGGGCAGTGTTAGATTCCAACAAAGGATGATTTGAATGTTTATTTCAGTGAACAGAAGAAGCCATCAACAAAATGGCAAATATCGGTGATTCTCATCTTCGAAAATAGCACAAACATTCTCTGGATGCATTTCAAGGCATGAATACTTATGAGATACTTGATGCGCATGCTAATGGTCTTATTGATCTCTCAGTAGTAGAGATCAATATAATATATATATATATATATATATATATATATATATATATATATATATATATATATATATATATGTATATATATATATATAAATAGAAATGAAAAGCACCAAAAATGGAGAAATATATAGTAATTATCGTGACCAAAGAGAGTATAAATGAAAAGACCAATAGTAACTAAAATGCCCGACCGGTTTCTGCCTCTTCGAGGCTTCTCAAGGGCTGCAATGAACTATATTTGCATAGTTAACTCAAAAATATACATTCGAAAATTATGGTATGTAGAGATGAAACACAACTTCTCACAAATAAAGATATGTTGCCATATCAGATAAGGACTGAAAAATAGAAATCGAATGAAATGTGGAATTGAATGAAATCTATGAAAATTTATACGGTTGAAGGTTCTTATTGATTACTGTATACATCTAGGCTATTAATTTTTATTGAGCACTGGTCTTAGTATATTGATGCAGATTTTTTCTTTTTCTTCCCTACAAACTTTCCCGCAATTCGGAGGTAATTTGATGATGGGTATAACATTAAAGGGAGGATTATTATTTCCTGAACAGGTATGTATATGCTTGCCCACTTCAAGGATTCTATACTTTTCTTCATTAACTTGTTGCCGGTGAACTCTTACACGGGAGCGCAAGCTGTCCCCCGTTTGACCAACATAAAGTGCACTGCATCCACGACACTTAAGTACATATATAATGTCTTTGCTGTTGCAATTCATATTTGCTTTTATACTAAATATTTTCTCTTCTTGATTGTTGTTCATATATTTAAGTTTATCACCTTCTATCATGGATGTACAGCACATGCATCTTTCATTATGGCATTTGGTAGCTCCAACTATTGTGATTCTGTTTCGTCGAGATAGCATATTCAGGAGGGATTGTGGTTGTTTGTAAAAAGGTTTGACTGTATAATTTTGAAAAGAATTTTTCAACTTCAAGCTCGAAAATACTGGATTCACAACATCAGCATAAATGTTTGGTTCATTAGGATTATAAGTTTTTATAAATGGAATTATGCTTTCCTTTTTGTCGTTTACCTTGTTTTCAACAACCATATTAGATTTATTGATTGCATCATTAACCAACTCATTTGGATAGTTCAGTTTTTTAAGTCTTAAACGTAATTCATTTACTCGAACGTTTTGTAAATCTTCGTTGGAAATTATTCTGCGGATCCGTTTAGCCAATACATAGGGAATATTCCTAAGAATGTGGCGGGGATGACATGAAGTAAACGGGACGTAGTTAAAACTGTCGGTTGGTTTGTGGTAAATATCCCTCTCAATTTTATCTCCTTTTCTGAATAACGTTATGTCTAAAAAATTAAGTTTATCTTTTCCTGTTTCCATAGTAAATTGGATCTTGCTATCCAAACCATTCAGGATTTCTATAAAAACGTCAATAACACCGAATGAGTCTTGCCATATCAAAAAGCAGTCGTCCAAATACCTGCACCATGAATCACAAAACAGTTGATGATTGTCTACAGTAAATACGTCCTTGACTAGGGAATACATATTTTCTTCAAGAAATGCTATAGTTAAATTTGCGTATGTTGGAGCGATCTTCGTTCCCATGGCTGTGCCAGCCGTTTGTAAATATATTTGTGATTCAAAGTTGAAGAAATTGTTTTCTAATATGATCTTCACGCCTTCTAAAATAAAATCAAGCGAAAATCTAGCATCAATATAATCCCTTCTGTTGGTTATCCAATATTGAACAGCTTTTAGACCAAGTTCATGATTGATGTTTGTATATAATGAAATAATATCAAATGAAGTGAAATCTGATTCCTTTGAAATAGTGGTAGGTAATTTTGATATAAAATGGAACGAGTCCTTACAATAGCTCTTCAAAGTTGGAACGATCGGTTTTAGGATTTCATCTAGAAAGAAGCTGAGATGACTCGTTGGAGCGTTCGTACTTGATATTATCGGTCAGAATTTAAGGTTCATTGGATAATTTAATTTCAAATAACCAAATTCATCAATGTTGTTACCTTCTATGTAATTAGTAATTTTATGCACTTTTGGCAAACCATAAATGTGAGGTAATGTAGGATTGAATTTCCACAAGTATTCAAATTCTTTCTTTGTTAAATCATTCCGAAAATTGATACAATAACTTTTGATTTCATTCATGGTTGTGGAAGTATCATATTTCTGGATTGATTTATATGTATGTCCATCTTGTAAATGTTCCTTCATGATATTTTCTTTATATTGACTGTAATTAAGTATCACAAAAGAGCCACCTTTATCTGCTTTTGTGATGTACAGGTTCTCTGATTTCTTCAATTCTTCAAGTGCCTGTCTTTCTTCTTTAGGCAAATTATCTTTTTTGCGTTCATTTTTTAGTTCTATGGAGGAAACATTCTGTAATATGGTATTTATACTGTTATCTAGAGTTTCATTGCGTCCTTTTGGAGGATCAAATGTAGACGGATTTTGAGCAATTGATTTTATAGAAGTATCATTATGATCAACATTATGAAAATATTCAGTGAGTCTTAATTTTCTACAAAATTGGATAGATTGAATTTTTAATTCATTTATGTTCCTTTTAGGAGTGGGAGTGAATTTACAACCTCTTGTCATAAGTGTCTTCATGTTATTTGTTATATCCATATCGGAAAAATTTATTATCTTTAATTCGTTTAACATAAAAAAGAGTTCGCATTGTTTTCTATCTCCTCAATTTGATCGATGTTTCCGTAGTAGTTACCTTCATTATTATCAAAATTTGTTTGATATGAATGATCTTTATTTTGAGGATTGTAATTGCTATAACTTGTAAATGTATTTTTAATTGTATTTTCATTGAAATTGTTCTGACCATTATTAAAGAGATTATATCGTTGTTGTATCCTCCCATTATTTGCCCGGTATCCACGGTTGACATTATTCGTTCTGTTATTTTGATAAAATCGTCTATTTTGATTAAATCGTTGGGGATTCCCGGTAAATATTCCATTATTTTGTCTGACAAAATTAGCTCTGGTAGGATTCCCATAAAATCTTCTAGTATTTTGTCTGTTAAAATTAGGTCTAGCATAATTGTTGTCATATCTTCCAACATTTTGGCCAGTAAAATTATCATTTGGACGGTAAGGATAAATTCTCTGATTATTCATACTGCTTGAACTAGCTGCAGGAATCAAATGTTTGGTTGATTTGAAAAATTTTGATTTTTCTTCCCAAATGGATTCACTTAATTTCTCTTCTTTATCGCAGTTCGCTTTCCACATTTCCCATTTAGAGTTAGCTCTTCCTTCGTCGAAGAAATTTTGAATGTGATTTTTGACCTCCTGGTCAATTTTCGATGCGAACTCAATTTTTATTTGTGCAATGGATCTTAATCTTAAGATTTCGTGTCTGCATTCATTGTACGAAAGAGATTTCCTTATATCTTGTTCTTCTCTTGATAAGTATGCAATAGGTCTCCTCCAATACTTCTTGGGGATTTTTGGATCCTCTGATTGTAACGCGTCCTCATAGATTTCGGCAAGGTTATTATTTCGAAAAGCCTGATAGTACGCAAATTTTCTCTTCTGCAGTCTTTCTTCGATAAATTTTTCAATGTCACCTCCAGAAGACATCCTCAGTATAAAAAAACAAAGAAGAACTCAAGGAAAAGTCAGAGGTATCAAAATTCCCGACCCTGACCCATGACTAGCCTGCTTAGATCAGGACGAAACCGGTCGGGAATTTTTTTACCATCAGACTTGTAAAAGAGACAGTCGAAATATTGTCATAATAAGATCTTATTTATTGGCCTTGTCTTTCTTTTCATTTATTTATTCTACCGGCCAATGGCGAAATTCATCATCAATATATATATATATATATATATATATATATATATATTAGGATGGTCCAAAAAATTAAAAGTTAGAAAAGTCTACCTCTCACCCCCGCATTTTGTGACCGTTGGTATAAAACTACCACATGCCAATTTTCAGCGCGGTCCGATCATTTATTATGGTGTCCCAACGGCCCGAAGTAGTTTATAGTGTGACATCCGGCGCGACGCTTCGCTTCGCTTTGCTTCGCTTCGCTTGCGCCGGATGTCACACTTTTGCGGGGGTTTTCAAAATTTTCAAAAAAATCAAAATTTCAAAAATTTAGGTAGATTTCAAATTTCACGTGGCCGAAGGGCGAAAATTTAAGTTGTCTCAAAATATCACGTGGTCTAAGAATTTTGAAAATTTAGGCAGACGAAAATTTAAGTTGTCTCAAAATATCACGTAGTCTCAATATACCAGAAGATTGTATTCAAAATATTTATTCAAAATATTTATTCAAAATATTCATTTAAAAATGGAAGAAACAAAAGTGGAAGGAACCTCAAGAATATATCCTTCGTTATCATATGAACGTAGTTCTACTTTAATGGACATTGAAAAGATTAACATTGAAAAAATGAACAAAGAAAAACACAAAGATAGAGTTAGGTATATGAAAGATAAGGAATCTCAATTATTATTAAGATTAGAGCATTATAAAAAGTTAAGAAAGAGATGGTCTAATGCTTTAACAATTGTCATTTCATCTGGCGTTCTTACAATTCCAGTAGTTGCTACTGCTTTAACTCGATACAAAATGAAAACACATTTCCATCTTTGAAATATTTTATTCACATCACAGACAAGTACTATGTACAAGTAGCATGGTTTACAACGAATAAAATATGTTGACTAGAAAATGTATTATGCCATGATACAATTGTTTCTGTATGAGTAAAATAAGGTAAGGCTCATAGAACTATAAAACCAATGAGGACAAGTAGCATGGTTTACAACGAATAAAATATGTTGACTAGAAAATGTATTATGCCATGATACAATTGTTTCTGTATGAGTAAAATAAGGTAAGGCTCATAGAACTATAAAACCAATGAGGACAAGTAGCATAGTTTACAACGAATGAAATATGTTGACTAGAAAATGTATTATGCCATGATACAATTGTTTCTGTATGAGTAAAATAAGGTAAGGCTCATAGAACTATAAAACCAATGAGGACAAGTAGCATGGTTTACAACGAATAAAATATGTTGACTAGAAAATGTATTATGCCATGATACAATTGTTTCTGTATGAGTAAAATAAGGTAAGGCTCATAGTACTATAAAACCAATGAGGACAAGTAGCATGGTTTACAACGAATAAAATATGTTGACTAGAAAATGTATTATGCCATGATACAATTGTTTCTCGTAAATTCAAATAAGGGAAGGTTCATAGTACTATTATCTATTGGGAGTAGCTTACCGTTTCAATTGATTGAGTTTAAAATTTGATCAAGGGTTGGGCGGTGTCTCCCATGGCGAAGATACGAGTCAATAATAGCGAAGTTCCTTTTGAAAAATGATATAGATTCCGTCGAGTTCTTAATAAACGGAAATCGTAAATATAGTTTATAAAATTTTCTTAAAAAGATGTTATAGCCTCTGGAATAACCTAATTGTTTACAAACATGGCCACTTCCCCGGATTACAGTCAAAGCTCTTCCTTTTAACAACGATAACTTCACAGTATTGTTCACCGAAATGTCTTCTTCTCTTCTTAAATGTGCTAAATAATTAGTTAGCTCTGATGGTAAGATGTCTCTTTGAATTTCTTCTTCAAAATTATAGTTTGAACTGATATTGATGGCGTTATCTTGCAATGTGTCTTCAAATCGATTTATCACTAAAAATTCTCTGAATGTTTTTGATGCGTGGATGTCTTCTTCCTCCCTTGGTTTAAGATATTTCTCCTGAAATTCTGTTAGCATCTCAATACACTTCTTCCGTTGATCTTCGTTCACAATAGTGTCTGAAATTTTTCTTTTCAAATCGGCAAAGGCGATGCTTGAACGTGCCATTTTCGTTAAAACGTAGTGAATTAATTATGATAAAAAATAAAATTGTTGAAAGTCGCTGATGAAATTGACCAAAATAGATAAAGGTCACAGATGATTCGTAAGCAGTCACAGTCTCGTAGAACGCTCGTAGAATGAATGCACGCAGTAATACGTGGAATAATGGCAGCAGCTGTTCAAGTGAAAAGTCATGAGTTATGCGGGTCACAAAGAATTCTCTCATACTGAATAGCTTAAACTGGTAGCAGCTGTTCATGTTGAGAAATTTGGTAACAGATGTTGCTAATGTCTTAATACAGATAAAACAATCAATATTCTCTTAACAAGAGTTCATAAGAATAAAATGGAACAATGTAACGTTTTAATTTAGATTAAATTAAATCATTTCAAAATCGAATAAGTAGCAAGGAAAGTCATCATTGTGGAACAGTTTTAAATCAATACCCCCTCCCTTCTGTCTAAGTAGTAAGGAAAGACATCATTAGAGAACAGTTTTAAATCAATACCCCCTCCCTTCTGACTAAGTAGCAAGGAAAGTCATCATTGTGGAACAGTTTTAAATCAATACCCCCTCCCTTCTGACTAAGTAGTAAAGAAAGACATCATTAGAGACCAGTTTTAAATCAATACCCCCCCCCAGTAGTAAGGAAAGTCATCATTATAAAAATGTTTTAAATCAATACCCCTTCTGACTAAGTAGTAAGGAAAGACATCATTAGAGAACAGTTTTAAATCAATACCCCCCCTCCTTCTGACTTCTAGGGGTCTCTTAAGAAATTTTTTTATTATAAAATGAGCAACATAAATGAGTTTTTGAAATTATATGGAACACAGACAACAACGAATTTCGATTTAAATAAGATTGCTAATCAATTGGGAATAAAGAATTTTCACATATTGATGAGGGATGAATTACAATTCCTAAAAAATAGGCCAACAGGAACCTTCAGTTCACGGAACAAAGTTCCATCAATAACTGTAAATTTCATAACAAATCTTCATACGTCAAATGAAAAAGGTGTACATTGGTCAGCAGGCGTTAAAAATTATCAGCAGAACTATTATTTTGACCGCCCGGAGGCTGAGAACTATTGGTTCGACTCATACGGTTTGCCCCCTACAAATGAAGTAAAAGAATTACTTGGCAATGGAATTTATAATACATTTCAAATTCAAAAACCGGGAACAACTTATTGTGGGCAATTATGTTTATACGTTTTGTACAAATTACAAAAAGGAGTATCATTTCTAGATATTATGTTAGAGTTAAACAATCTATAACTCAAGCGAAGCTAGCTAAAGCGCCACCTAGAGGTTAAAGCTCTGTTTTCTGTAATTCATTTTGATAAAATCGGCCTCTGATATCTTCATCATCTAAATCTTTAATTTCATAAGTAATCGGATAACTTTGATTTATTTTGCAAACTTCAAATATTTCTTTAGTCCAATAGCCAACAAAGCCTTTTTCAAATTTATTCTTATATTTAAATATCCTAACTCTATCTCCAATTTTAAATTTTGGCTTAAGTTTCTGCAAATTCGGATTACTCTCATTCAAATTATTATTCTCGAATATTTTCTTTCGTACTAGATCAGGGTCGTCAGAAGCATTCTTTGGAGTTTCTTCAATACCAGAATGAACTTTATTATTGTACTCTTCCACAATTCCTGGTAATATCTTCAACCATTTCTGATTTTTTTGCTCAGTAAATTTCTTGAATAATTTATTTTTTAACGTCCGATTGAATCTTTCTATCACTACGGCCTTCCCTGCATTTTCAGTGGAATAAACAGTTTCAAATAGTGGCTGAACGTTTCGGTTATAAAATTCCGACCCTTTATCAACAAACAATTTTTTTGGCTTTCTATTACTTTCTTTAAAGATTTCTTCAAACGCATATTTAACTGATAGACCACTTTTATTTTTTAAAGGCTTTACCCAAGCGTATCGTGTATATAAATCTATAACGGTCAATGCGTATTTGTAGTCCCTTTCATTCGGCATATAAATAAGATCAGCACTTCAAATATCATCTTTATTAAATACTTTTACTTTCAATAGATATTTCGGCTTTCTATATTCCTTGTGAATTTCGGACGCATAGGTTCGAGCGTTGCTCTCAGAGTTATTAGTTCGAGCGTTGCTCTCAGAGTTATTAGTTCGAGCGTTGCTCTCAGACAGCTTAGCTGTCGTTTCATTTAAACCCTGGCCGAATAATATTTTAGCTTGTAAAGCTTTCTTAACAAACATTCTTTCAATCTTTTCTCTAAATGTAGGATTTTGAATACTATCTAATTCTTGAATCATCTTCTTGTCAGCTGCATGTCGAGAACTTAGATCATGATTTCGATAAGCTAAATCATGCCTGTAAGCGGCGGCATCTACTCTATTTATTGGTTCTTCACCTGGTTTCGGATTATTATTCTCATCTAGTCTTATATCTAATCGAGTTCCTGGACCGGTATATGAATGACCAGGAAGATGTTTTTCTTTCGAATATTTACTCCAAATAAATCCAGGAAAGTTTTCTAATGTTTTTTGTATATCACCACCGAAGTGGTGTGGAACTTTGTTCTTGTCACCTCCAATATGCTGACAATTTGAGTTTTTATTTTTGTTTAATAGATAATTCAATAAATCTAAATTAGAAATTTTTAATTTAATTAAATTTTCGGAATTTTTAGAATTCATTTTAAAAGATAAAAAAAATTTAAAAGATAAAATAAAATAAATGTTTTACCGAAAAGAACCAAAGGTCTTGAGGTTATTACCTTATCATACTAGGACTTAGATATATTCCAGAACCATCTTTAGTTTCTTTAATTTCAATTAAATCATCAACATTGTGGAGAATATTTTTAAGAACTCGTTTTCCTTCATCAACTAATTTTAATTTACTAATAAAATTATCTACTATTCCTTCTTCCCTAGCAACTTTCTCTAACTCTCTGTTATGACGTTTTTGTTCTTCTAATGCTGCCTTCTCTGATTTATTTTTATTTACTGCTTGGACAATACCAGCTGTCCCACCTGCAACACTTCCTGCTGCTGCTATGCCACCTATTATTAGTGGAATTAATGGGAGAATCCCGCCATTCTTTTCTTCTTGTAATTGAATATTCTCTATCATTGGTTTACTTATGTGATACTTTTTTTTATTAATAGTAATAGTTTTAGGGGTATTTTTGTCAACAATATTACGTAATTTTAATTCAACAGTTTTATTATTAATATTACTTTTCGCTTGCGACATTTTTAATAAAAAAATTTTAAGTTACGAAAATTTTAATCTATTCTAGTTATGAATAAATTATAAGTTAAGAATTTTTTTAATCTATTCTAGTTATGAAAAAATTAATTAATCGACTAAGTCTTGGGCTTTAACCTATAGAACTTTGTTCAGAGGCTTTAGCCGATCCTAACCATCTTTCCATTAAGAATTTCAATAGAATATTTTACATCTTCTAGCAATAAACCATAAGCCATCAATGAAGTTGTGGAATCTTTTTTTTCAATATTAATTGTAACATCACAACCAGTCTTGATAATATCTTCAGATTGTGCACTTAAATCGAAACAGAAAATTGGATATAAATGTCTCCAATCTCCAGGAGTTAATTGTGGTTCAACTCCAAATTCTATACAAAGATTTCTATAAGAATCATATCCTTCCATAAATTGATTATTGGTATCATCGAATCTTAATGGATCAATTGGATATCGAGTTTGATTTAATGAAACTTGTAAACTTCGAATTGTATTAATATGAAAAATATTATTGTTCTTATCAAAACTTGGAGAATTATTTCTTTGAAATGTTAGTAATAAATATCTTGGAGTATTCGCAGTTCTAGTAAAATGCCAGTTAAATCTTTGTTCGGAAAAAGTTACTGAACTGGCAGTACGCTTTAGAAAATTTACTGGAATTGGTTTGTTAGTATTTAATCTTTTTGCAATAGCTGTTTCAATCTCTAAACTAGGAGTAATATGCTTAATCCACCATTCAAGTCTATCAATTTTTAAATATGCTTTTTTTCCAGTCTTACCAAAAAAGATTAATTCATTATTTGCCGTACGATGAATTATTAATTTAAATTTTAATTGATATGATATTTTGTCATAATCTAAATATCCGAATAATGGAGACAATGACCAATTTACTGTCTGTTTACTTTTCTTGTTAAATTCACGTCTTTCTTTATATGCATCATTATTTGTTTTATTTAAATGTTTTGCAATATTTTCTACATCTTTCGCAATTCCTGCTGCATCTGTTCCAGCGTGAGTTAAATCATCAACAATTATACCATCATTAGTATCAGGAAACCAACCTTCGATTTCATGCTTTTTATTATTTTCACCAATTGTTACAAATCTAAGCATTGTATCAATTACACCTGGGGAATCACTTATTGTTTCTATATTTTGAGTTGCAACATCTAAACGCATTTGTGTAAATAATCTTGGAAAAAAATTATTTTCTAGTGTAATATTATCGGTTTCTGGTAATGGTGTTGTAAAATTAGCATCACTATATAAAGAATATTCACAGTGTAAAAATGAATCAGGTAAATATAAATAGCTCTGCTGATTATCAACTTCAAAAATTAAATCTCCTCCAGTATTTACTCTACTGGAAGATCCGGGATTCATAGCAATTCTTATATAGTCATTCTTTTTTTGATTATAACTGACGAACGGAGGATCGTCTAATCTAAATTTATTTTCGATAAGCGAAGACATTTTTATAAGAAATAATTTGACTTTTTGTTTTTCTCACAGACAGAAAAAAAATTTTTACTAAAATATAATTTTAGAATTTTACTAAATATAATTTTAGAATTTTGCTAGACCAGCTCCGCTACAGCTTTGCTGGTTAGACCGAAGGTTGCTGCTCACGCCATTACCTCTTATTTCTTCAATTGTTTTTTCATTATTTTTATTTTCATTATGTTTACTATTAGACGGAGCTCCGCTACTCAAGGTTTCACCCTCCACAGCTATGTTAGCAATTTTGTTTTTTGTTTCCTCTGAAAGTTTTTTTAATTTTTTTAGTTCTTCAGAATCATTCCTAAGTTTACGAATAGCTTCTAGTTGTTTTAATTCGTTTTGAGACTTAACAGCATTTGATATTGCACTAGCTGTACTACCTATAGCAGCTGCTCCTTTTGCAGCAGATGTAATCAAATCTTTATTATTTTTAATTAAGTTAACGATACTACCAATACCAGAAAAGATGCCATCTCCTTCTTTTTGGACGGCACCTGCGGTGCCTAGGAACTTTTGTGTTCCGACAGTTTCTACACTATCATAATGGTACACAGGTTTCATAGATGGTTCATGAGCAATTTTATTATTTGATGCAAAATGTTTAAGATTGTGTTTATAAATTATAGGCATTTTTTAGGATTAAATTTGACTTTTGGGAAAAATATCTACGTGTTAAGATTTACGTTTGTGAATGGACAACAACTTCGAGATAACTTTATTAATTGACTGTTGCACTTTATCTATTGCGTCAAGCAGTGTGTGATGTACTTTAATTTCTTTTCTATTAACTTGCATTTTCTGCTGATTAATCTTCAACGCCGTTTTAAGAGCATTTAACTTAATTTTAAGAACATCTAATTGTCTTTTAACAGAATCTAACTGTTCTTTATTTTCTTTAGAGTTTTCTTGTAAATTTTTCTTTAATTCATTTTCTAAATTGATTTTAAGATTTTTCATTTTATCAACTTTTTCATTAAGTGAGTTTACTTCATTTATTATTCTATTCATCTTTTTCATTTGTTGAGTAATTTTAGAACTTAATTCATCAACACTTTTTTGGAATGTAGTTTGTAACTGCTTTAAATTTTTTTTAATTCTTTCAGGAAGTTTTTCTATTTCATCTTCTAATTGTTCTTTTAACATTTTTATCTGATGTTTATTTTTAATGACTGCAGATTTTAACTTTATAGAAAGTAATATTAAAATTTTTGATTGTTCTGAAATCTTTTTAAAAAGTTTTGCTATATCTGCTTCTAGCTCTCTATCCTTTTTATCAAGTTTTAATAATTTTTCGTTTAATGATTTGTCATTAAGTTTAAGCAACTTTAATTCATTCATCAGTGGAACCAAAACATCGTTTATATATTTTTCCTTTAAATCATTGATTTGTGTATCAACATATTGTTTATTTGTCAACTCTGTATTTTGTTGCGGAAGAATAGAAAGATGCAATGGACCAGATAAAACGTCTCCAGTTTTCATGATATAATTTTCTATCTCTATTTCTAATTCACGATTATTCGGGATATATGCACCTCCACCAACATTTGGTAACATCATTTTTTAACAATAAAAAAATAAAATTTTTTCTAATAAAAATAAAAAATAAAATTTTTTCTAATAAAAATAAAAAATAAAATTTTTCTAATAAAAATAAAAAAATGGAAAATCCAAATTTAAAAAAATTATATTCGCCCGCATCATCCTGTTCTTCTTATTCGACGAGATCAACGGGATTTGAAAATAAATGTTTTGATAATAATAATAATAATACTATTACAAATCCATGTATAGATGTTAATATTTTATTTCAATTACAAGCCGAAATATTTAGAGAACAAACAAAAGGTTTACCTTCTATAGAAACTAATTATTGTTTGTTTCCAGGAGATCCATTTATTAAATTTATGGAGATTGTTAGTAAATATAATGATGTAGCTTATGTGGAATTAAATAAAGAAAATATGGTTATAATAGGTCATAATAATGTTTATGGATTTATTAGAGCAGTGTTACCAATTAGTAATACTGATTGGATAGAAACTAAAATTATTAATTATATCAATATTAAAGAATTAGTTAAAAAATTAAAATCTTTTTCCAAAGAAAAAATTAGATTATTTGTTGACGATCAAAATCAATATAACATTCACATAGAGAGTAAAAAACATAATGAAGAATTATTATGTCAAGTTTATTATAGAGACACAATTTATAAACAAGAAACATTAGAAATGCCGCAAAGATATGATGATGATACGTATATAGGATTATATTCAAACTTAAATATTAATTTGTTAAAATCTTACATAAATGGCTTAGCTCAACAAGAAAAAATTTATATGTGGTCAACACCTTATACTATTAACAATGACCATAATCATATTCATAATAAACGAACCGAAGGTTCTAGGGCTTTGTCCGATCATAACAATCCTCTGAATCATATTGAAGAATCTTATGATAATAATGATGATTCTGTAACATCTGAAAAAGGTGTAAATGGTAAAAAAGATTATAAAAATATTAGTAATTATAAAAATTTATCTAAATTTCATTTTCTTACAATTGAAAATAATAATGATGGTATAGTTGAAGATACTGTTAGACAACTATGTGTGGGGTCTACAAAATTTAAATTAGGATTTACATCTAATCAATTTAAAATTTTATCATCTTTAATAAAAACTAAAAGTGATTCAGATTATGGTGGTGTTATTAAATTTTCCAAAAGAGATCAAAGACCAATATTTTTCTCTATTATATTATTATCAGATAAGAAATGTAATTTAGAATTAGATATTCCAATAAGAGAATGGTATCCTATCATGGAAGGGCATCCTATACCAAAAAGTGTAATTTATGATGATGAAGAAACAATTTATGATGATGATGAAGAATCAATTGATGATGATGATGAAGAATCAATAGTTAGTGAAAAAAAAATTTAAATTATCTTTTGATAAAACATTATATGATGAAACTTAATATGGTAAAACTTAATATGATAAAACTTAATGTGATAAAGAAAATATTCGATAAATATATTTTCATATGTAATAAAATTTTTAGATGTAATAAGTTTTTAGATGTAATAAATTTTTAGATGTAATAAGTTTTTAGATGTAATAAAGTTTTTAGATGTAATAAGTTTTTAGATGTAATAAATTTTTTAGATGTAATAAATTTTTTAGATGTTATAAATTTTTTAGATGTAATAAAAAAATTATTATTCCCACGTGTCATCATCATCACTTAAATTACTCTCACAGATGATTGTTTGAAATATTTCAGCTTGAATATCTTCTCCGTTATAAGGTAACATAATTTCATTTTCATCAGGTGCTTGACGTTTAAGAATATTTATTTGACCAGAAAATTTTTTTTCTTCAGTATTATTATTTTTATCAGGAATACTAATTCCAGTTTCTAAAGATCTTTTCCATGGTTTATTATCTGTAGTCGATAATGTTTTCCCCGAATATAATTTTAGAAAATCTTCTACTTTTACTTTGTTTTGTGAATAACCTTTGAATGTTTTCTTTTCACTAAGTCTCCCTTGCTCATCTACAGTAATACAGTATTTTACTTTAGGTGCAATAAACATTGCAAAAATAATTCCACCATTTCCATAATCATTTTTCCCTTGACACAATTCTCCTCCAACATATCCAGCCGCGTCTAATTTATTAAAGAGCTCATTGGAAATATATATTGAATCAGTATCTGTATAATAAATGTATTTTTCTTTGAAACCATTAATTTCTAAAATAAAGTTATTCATGATTCTTCTAGAGTGAGAAAGAATGAAAGAACCTAAGTGTGATGGCATGAATGACGTCTTCCCATCTTCTACAATATTAGTTTTGAGAAATTCATCATCTTCCATTTCTACTTTCGCTAAATATTGGTCATCATTTAATTTTTCATAATCTTTTACTTCTTGAGTGAAATTTTTTCTCAATGTATTCTCATTCCATAAATGATATTTAGTGGTTATATCTTTTTGCACAGTTTTGCCATATAGCGAATTCATCAATAATTTAATTAACTCATCACCTACAGTATTTCCTTCTGTTTTATATCTTTTTCTCAAATTAAAAAGTTTTTCAATATAATTTCGAAATGGTGAAACTTGATAATTTTTTTCATAAATTATACCATCAGTAATATGTAAGATTTTCCCCCCACATCTAACAATTTCTTGTATGTCAACAGAAGTTAATACATCATAACATATACCATTTCTAAACCTGATTACTTTTACATGAGAATTATTATTTTGATTTTTAACTTTATCTTTAATAGGAACTGGTTGGAAAAACATATCATTCGGATATTGAAACACAACAGAGAATATTCCAGTTTTAGGTCTAAATGTTTGAGTATTAAATTTATATACTATTTCCCGCTCTTCTTCTTGACGAAATTTTCTAGCTGATTCAGATTTAGGGTATTCTGAATTTTCATCATACATAGCTGATGGATATAAAGATGTTGCATCAAAAGCCATTAGAAATTCATTTTTTTGTTCAAGTAGTTGATTTGAAATTTTCTTACAAATTTCAGTTTTATCTCCTAAATCTCGATACTGTTTCATTAAATCTATTAAATTATTTCCAGGGGACAAAACCCCACCAGCGTAGCGACCAAGGGACAAAGTCCCCCCAGCGCAGCGACCAGGTAAATACTGTTTTAATATTGGTAACAAGATGCTACAAAATGGCGATATGTATTTTCTTATATTTGCTGAAACTCTTCCACCTTTAACAGATTTTCTAATATAATTTCTAGCCCATAAATCTATATGAGAATGAATATTTATATTGTCATTTTGTACGCTTTTCATCCAACCGTTAAATGTTAAAGCAGAGGATGTCAAATTAGTAGTTATATCTTCACCAACTAAATCTTGCATAACATTATTATATTTGTAGATACAAAAAGCTAAAGAAAGAATATCGTTAACTAAATATGGTCTCCATTCATTTTCTTTTTCTTTATAATTTTCATGTGTTATGTCTCCAATTTCATAATTTAATTTACACACATTCGTAGGAATTTTAAAATTCTCACACCACTTAGAAAGACTTGTTTTTACATGTTGATAACTACATTTCATTATAATAGTTTGAAGTGTTAATTTACCTGAAAGTGAATCTTTTTTCATATTGTTTTTAAATCTAAGAGATTTTTGAATATATCTACTAACACATTCAGTTGTATAAGGATTTTGTAATGAAGCAGTCAATATTCCTCTTGAAGTTTTAAGAGGCGGTTTAGATAATTTAAAATTAGCTTTTATCGGAAAATAGGAATCAAAACCTGATGAATTGTGAGCTATTAAAGTTACTCTCGAATAATTAAATTTTCCAAGAGTTTTAAAAAATTGATGGATCGGACATACGTCCTCTGGGTTTCCCCCGATCGAACATTCATCATCCTCAGTTCTCGTAAATATTTTCACACAATTTTGAAGTTTATTAAATTCTAATTCAGTTAAATTATTATACTCATTAATCTGTTTTTTAAGTTTTTTAATTTCATCTTCATCTTTTGATCGTTTAATTTTAATCATATCACTTAGCAAACGTGTTTCTAATTCTTTCAATCTTTGTTTCGGTAAACAACATATAAATTTATTAAAATTAATAGCTCCTACAGCGTAAGGAATAGGATGAGCTGTTGAACAGTTAGGATCGGGAAAAGTTTCGAGATCCCAAATATATGTTGAACCATAGTCAATTTTTTTCTTTGTTATGATTTTATATGGACGCGTTGTTAGATTTTCATCAGTAACTGTTTTATATATGGGTTTGAAATTATTTTCAATTTCTCTAATAGCTTTTAATTTATGAGATTTATTAATTAAACAATAGTGACCAATTGTTGAACCTGCGTGAAAATAATTGTAATAAACATAATTATGAAACGTTTCAATTCCTCTAGGATTTAAATGACGATTGGCAGGACTATAATATTGAACACATTCTCCAAAATATTTATTGAATTGAGAAAATTTACAGTTTGACATTACTCCTGTTCTGGATGTGGCTTTCTCTTTACATAAAAAATTATTAAACATTTCTTTCATCATTTCTCCTTGTTCTTCATTAAAACCTCGTAAAACATTATAACATTTAATAAAACAAAAATCTTCAGAAGGAATATAACAATATTCACCGAAATATTCTTTGATTCTATATTTCATATTAATCCCTGCCCCTCTATGCGATCTTTGTACTAACTTCATTCCAAAATCTTCATATTTAATATTACCTGTAAAAATCCATTCGTTAGCATCGGATTTCTCATCCAGATTCGAAAACCATGTTTCAAATGATTTTTTATTATAGAAGGTTACGTAAACATTTTGAATTATATTTTCCTGATCTTTAACAACTTTTCCAAGTAAATTAATAATTTTACCATTTGCTAAAAGTTTCCGCATATCATTTACTACATTAATAAAAGATACATTTTCATATTTAATTTCATTTGGATTAAATAAATTACATAAATCATCACCAAGTTCATCCTTAATTCTATCATCAAAAAAGATATCACTAATAGGAGTTTCTAATATTTCTTTTGTTCCACGTTTCTGTTTTTTAGTATTACGTCTAATACTACGCCTAGTACGTTTCTGTTTTTTAATACGTTTACTACGTTTACTATGTTTAATTTGCGCATCAAACTCAGCAGTTTGTTTCTTGATTAATTCATCAATCCTAGACGTTTGTCCGAGAGACATTTCACGATTCATATTTTTTAAAAGAAAAAATGAATTTTTACATAGAACCTCGGTTCCGTTTTTACATATACACAGGAATATGTAATTGATGTAATGTTTCTAATTCATGTGTTGTTAAATGTTCTTTCTTAACCAACCACCATAAATTATTATACGCCAAAAATACTCGGAAACTTCTTAAACAAAGTGGAAAGTCTTTTGTTTTAACACACGGTTTAATACCATGTTTTATTTTATAATCTGTAACGAGCGCTACGTATTTATGATGATAATAAAATCTAGCTTCTTTCTTCGAATTTACAGGATTTGTAGGATGACGATAATCTTTTAAAACTGGTACATGCTCTATCTTATAATCATTCAACATATTTTTTTTTATTTTTATTAACAAAAAATTTATAAGAAAAAATTATTCGGCCACTCCGTTCGGTCACTCCGTTCGATCACTCCTCGAAAATATTTTCTATAACTCTTTCATGAATTTTTTTATCAATATTAATTGTGATAAATCCATAATCTTTTGACCAAGCATTGTTACACGATTGTTTAAATTCATCTTTATTTCTTACACATAAATCTCTTAACAAATCACTTAAGTTTCTTGCATTTATTTCAAATAGTATAAATATATTTGCATTCTTTCTGATAACACTTCCGTCTAATGAGTACATACTTTGTGTTAAATAAAATACACTACAGTTATTATGTCTACCTCTTGTGAAATAATTTCTCTGAACTGACTGATTTCTATCATTAACACAATCATCAAAAATTACACAATGTTTCATTGTTTTATCTAGTTTACTAGGATCTTGCATATTACCACTATCATCTATTAATTGTATTTTTATATGCTTATTTTTATTAGATTCTACTAACTGATTATTTTTTGTTGCTTCTTCACACCACGAACTTATTTCTTCTTCATCTTCAGATTTTTCATATTCTTTGAATAATGAAGCAATTGCAGTTTTTTTTAAGATTATTTTCAAATCCATATTTTAAAAATTGATAGACGGGTTGTTCTGCTGTTGTTGTATAAATTATAAGATTGTTATAATCCAAAAAATTTGGAGTCGTTAAAATTTTAAATAATAGATATGTTTTTCCACATCCTGATCTTCCACAAATAACTGACAAAACTTTATTAGATAAATTTGGATGATGATTAAATTTAAGTTTTTTTTATTTAATGGAGGTAGTTCACTCATTTTTTAATAAAAAAAATTATCTTTATTTTTTTTATTTTTTGTTTCTAAAGAAGAAGAAAATTAAACTTCTCTAGCTTCGCGTGGGAGTTTATACCTCCCGAACGAAAAGATCTATCATAATCTCTTCACCTCCAAAATTTATTTCTTGTCCTTTTTCATCAGTGATTCTAATGTTAATGTTGTTAATAGTTTTTCTTGTAATAGGAAAATATATTAATGTTTGTGGAAATACATTTAATCTATAACCAATGGGTACAGTAAAAGCTGGAAAACTGAATATTAAATTTGACAATTTACCATTTATATATCCTCCTTCAATAATGTCACAATGTACAACAATTGAATTTATTTCAGTTATTTTTGGAATCTTCTCACCTAAATGATAACCTTGACTATAGGTTTGTTTATTAAATCCTAATAGCTTTGACAATGATCTATCATGATTAAAATCAACTTGATGATTTTCGTCTAAAGTAAGAGAAAATTTATTAACTGCCGGTTCAACTGCAAAATGTAATTGTTTCTTATCTTTAAATGGTATACCTAAATGTCTCTTAATTTCATTTGATATTGTTTCAACTTCGTAAGAACCAGGAAGAAAAGTTAATATTTTCCATGTTTTGCCTTTATCAGTAGAATATCTAAATTGATCATTCACATCTTTGATAACGTTTTGAATAGTGTTAAATGTGGAGAAACTAGTCAATGCAATTTGATAATTTTTATTTTGTTCCAAATGTAGAATGGGTTCTAAATTACAAGTGTGTGATGAAGTAGTTGTTATAATTTTTAACGTCGTACTAAATTTTGATGAACCCAAAATCTCTGTCAAATTTTCTAAATGATTATTAATTTTGTCTAAATCTGCTGAACACATTTTTTAGTTAAAAAATTAAATAAATATTTTTTTATGAAATATTTTTTTTTATAAAAAATTAAAAACAACAACATATTTCAGCTACGGGCGAAGCCCTGGAGGACATCAGAGATGTCCGGTTATACTTTTATAATCCTCTTCATTTAGAATCTTCTTTTCTAACAGTCTTTTCAATATAGCATGAATTTCATTGAAACTAGAATTATGTCCTTCTTTTATTGCAGATATTAAAATATGTAATCTATTTAGTAATTCTTGTGGATCATCTGGTAAAAATACAGTTGTTTCAGTTTTCTGTTTTTCAGATAAACCTTTCCCTACTTTAACTCCCGTTGATAATAAATTTTCTAATTGTTTATAACGTCTAAGAGATTTTACTGCACCAACTCTGTCTAACATAGCTTTATATTTTATGAGATCTTCTACAGCATAATTATTTAAATCTGCTCCTCTTAAAAGATTAACAAAATTTCTATCTAAATTAAAAGGAGATTTATCTGGTGAAAAAATTATACCTCGAAAAGGTTGTGGAAATATTTCTTTTTGTCCGAGATAAAATCTAGGTATTGTTTTTCCATCTATAAATGAAATAGAATGTTCAAATTGCATAGATTTTGGTAATTTCTTATTAATGTTTGATTCTAGTAATCCATAGTCATCTAATATAGTTTTGTGCTCTGGATCTGTTATATCAATTTGTTTATCATTATTTGTACTTTCTTTTTCAAGAGTTTTAAATGGTTTCATAGTTTTCTCAAAATCAGTTTTTACTTGCTCGGTTTGCTGCATTTTTTCAAACATATCAGATTGAATACCAGCTTTTATCATTCTATGTTGAAGATGATTTTCTTTCATAATATTTCTTTGTTTTATTAACTCTTCTAATTGTTTTATTCTTTTAAAATTATCAGCTTTAATTTTATCCATTTTTAAAATATAATATTTGAATTTTGTGGTAACATTGGAATGCAGCAAAAACATTTTACTGAACAAATTATTTTTTTATTTCTTTGTTGTCTAACATCTTTTCGTTTAAAGGTTTCTCGGTTAAAGTTTTCTCGTTTTAAGTTTTGTTTAATAAAGTTTTGTTTAATAAAGTTTTGCTTAAATTTTCGCTTAAAGTTTTTAGCTCTTCTAAAAAAAATTTGACATTTTCTTCATTAGAAATTTTAGCATCACTAGAAATTTTGCCATCCTTTTTATTTTTATCATCAACTTTTTCTGTCTGTGATTGAAATGATATTTGATTTACTTCATTAGCTATTTGATCAAATTTTTCAATCTCATCTAACGTAATAACATTATCATCACATACTCTTTGAAAGTAGTAATGTAGTTTATCATAGACTTCTTTAATATGTAAATGCTTAGTTTTTAATGATTTTCGTTTCTTAGTTATTAAAGATTTATCTAACATTGTAACAAGTGAAGTTGCAAAAACACCCGTACCTGTTAAAGCTGTAGCAACTACTGGAATTACTAAAACACCTGAAGATATAACAATTGTCAAAGCACCTAAACTTATTGTTAAGAATATGCCAATTCCTTGTGTTACATTCTTAACTTTAGTCCATCTCTTTCTTAATTTTTTATAATGCTCTAATCTTAATAATAATTGAGATTCCTTATCTTTCATATACCTAACTCTATCTTTGTGTTTTTCTTTATTCATTTTTTCAATGTTAATCTTTTCAATGTCCATTAAAGTAGAACTACGTTCATATGATAACGAAGGATATATTCTTGAGGTTCCTTCCATTTCTGAAGTTCCTTCCACTTTTGTTTCTTCCATTTTTAAATGAATATTTTGAATAAATATTTTGAATACAATCTTCTGGTATATTGAGACTACGTGATATTTTGAGACAACTTAAATTTTCGTCTGCCTAAATTTTCAAAATTCTTAGACCACGTGATATTTTGAGACAACTTAAATTTTCGCCCTTCGGCCACGTGAAATTTGAAATCTACCTAAATTTTTGAAATTTTGATTTTTTTGAAAATTTTGAAAACCCCCGCAAAAGTGTGACATCCGGCGCAAGCGAAGCGAAGCAAAGCGAAGCGAAGCGTCGCGCCGGATGTCACACTATAAACTACTG